>OX422221.1:283434924-284034924 GCA_949130495.1 Sambucus nigra
TATAATAAATGCTGGAGACATCCTTGGAGCTGACCAATAGATTGTTGGGAATAAGATAATATATATGTTGGAGACCTCCTTGCTGAAATAAGAATAGAATATGCATCCAAATAGATATAAAGAATAATTAAAAATAATAAAGTGCCTCGTTGATCTGTCGAGGTAGAATTATATAATGCCGAACAAGAATAAGATCTTCCAGAACATAAGAATATGGCCGAGAACGTTGTCAGGCCTGAATATAAATAAGAATTATCCGACCAACTATCCGTTGGGGGTGAAATACAACGAATGTTGTAATTCTCCTCAAAGCTGAATAAGTATCTTGTCGAGGCACAATTGCATAATGCCGAATAAGAATAATATTTTCCAGAACATAAGAATATGGCCGAGAACTTTGCTGGGCCTGCATATAAATAAGAATTACCCCGACCAACTATCCGTTGGGGGTGACATATAATAAATGTTATAGTTCTCCTCGGAGCTGAATATGATAATAAGTATCTCGCCGAGTTCCATGTTGAGATGAATATAGAATATGAATCCCAAGGGATATATAGAATAATTTGTGCTTGAGCCGATATCTGAGCCTGAATATAAATAAGAATTGCCCCGACCAACTATCCGTTGGGGGTGAAATATAATAACTGTTGTAGCTTTTCCTCGGAGCTGAATATATATAGAGAGAAGAAATTTTTCGAGCTCCATGCTGATATAAATATAAAATATGAATCCTAACAGATATAGAATAATTTTTTCTTGAGCCGATATCTCCGAGTGAAATGATAATGGTTTCCAGATTGTTTCCGAGCATTCGTCGGCGTTGAATCTTGTACCTGTTAAAATTAATAATTTGCTCTACCATATGTGTAGGCTGAATTGATTAGTCATGAGAATAATTTACTCATTCAATCAATATATGATATGTATATGCTTGAGAAATAAAAATATTAATTTCAAAAAATGAAATAATATATGTTGGCTGATATGTCGAGGTAAAACTACCTGATGTCGAGCAATAATAGTTTCCAGAGGTTTAAGATTGTGGCTGAGCTTTCGCCGGGATTTAATATCATCCCTATGAAATCTTAATAAGCTGCCCGAGAACCTATCGAGACTAGATCAAATAATTATTATCATGAGAATACTTATTCAGCCAAACAATATGTGATGTGTATCAGTATAAGGAAATAAAAATTTCAAAATATGAAATAATATGTTTTGTGCCAAATGTGTGTGAGATGGAGAAATTTTTATTAGATATGCGCCATAAATAAGACGTAGAGTTTTTTGTAAAGTTATTTAATCTCCAACAACTAATCAGGTATAAGTTGATGTTTGAAAATTATTTATCACTTGGTTTTAAAATATATATATATATATATATATATATATATATTGGGTGATCACAAGTTTTTAAAAAAAAAACTTAAGCCCCCTGTTTGTCCCCGAGATGAACTCGTGTTTAAAGAAATATCTGGGGTGCCTCGCATTTTTTTAATACCCCAAGATTCTACTGCTTCCGACAAACGGCATGGATGTTGCCGACCAACATTTAAGGATATCTCAAGTTATAGAATATATGGTGCCGACCAAGAAGCAAATGGTCTCAGACCAGCTGAGCAATTTCGCCGATCAACAAAAATGGTGCATTGACAGCACCGAACAACATTAGATGTCACCGACCAAAAAGTGGATGGTTGGATAGTTGCCGACCAGTAAATTGAACCCTCCGAACAAGACTGAAATGTCGCCGATCAAGAAGTAGATGATCGTCGACCTGCAATTGGTTCCATCGAGCTACAATAAGAGTCTCCGACCAACAATAAGATACCTCGTAGTTGGATAAAATTTTTTCAACGTTGATGATGGATCTTCTTCATCTTATCTCCGACAAACAAAAATTGTTTGGTTAAGCTTCCCTTTAATAAAATATGGCCCAAGATGATGCCGACCAACAATATAGATGGCTGACCAGAATATCTCGAATCCTTAGATCAGAAAAATAACATTCGATGTAAAATTTAAGCATTAAGAATGTTAATTAAATGAATAATTATCTAATCCACTAGATCGTGTGATTTCGACAAAGAAACCCTGTGATGTGATGAACGAGGGGCCAACATATCAAATTTGTGCCCAGAGTCTTGATATGGTCATGATTGTTTTACTGATCATCTTTTACAAGAGGTGGGTAATGATTTTTCAGGTGACTGAAAATTATTTTTTATATTGATCCTTTCCTATTCCCTATTTGGAGAGATAAAAATATGTTGAATGATCGAAGTTATTACCAAATTTATATCAAAAATCAGTCAATGAGACTTTATTGACATAGATGGAAGATGAACCAAATTAAGTATATAGTTCATAAAAATGAATGCAAAGAGACTCAAACTTGAAGAGAGAGAAAATAGATCTGGGTCATGATTTTCATGAGAAAACTTTTTATTGTCTTTAACCTTTTCTCATTCTCTGATTAAAAATATGATGGGAATTTGAATAGACATCAAAGATCTTACAAAATTTATAATGAAAATTATCAAATCTTACCACCGTCATATATATTGGTATATGTAATCATTTAAAATATTTATTCCATGATATAAAATTGAAACTTGAGAATCAAGCAAAAAGTTATGATTTATGAAATCCACTATTTTTCAGATTTCTAAATAAGAATGAATCGAACAGTTATGATTTAAAAATCATGATATGCAACATTTTGCAGATAAAAATTGGACAATTAATTTATGTATATAAACATAAAAATCATGATTGAATCAAAAGATGTATGTATAATTGACTATACGTAGAGAAAATAAAAACTTAGCTTTTGATGGAGAACAATGCTTGTAACACGTTCCCACAGACGGCGCCAATCTGTTGATGCAAAAAACTGGACCGAATCCCATTTTTATGATCACAGATAAATAGATGAAAGCAATTCAATCAAGCACATAAGAGACAAAGATTTTTAAAGTGGTTCAGCTATAAATAATGCCTACGTCCACTGTTATTTTATTCCCAGGGGTTTACAATAGCACCATAGGGTGTAGAGATCAAAAGGATGTGTATCTTGTGTATGGGGTTTCTAGGTTCTCTTGGATCTCTCGGATCTCTTCTGGATCTCCTTTTTAGCTAAAGGGATACATGTATTTATAGTGATGGGAGATAAAGAGATTCATTGTATGTAGACATTTATGTCTACATTCAACGAATCTAATTGTTGAATTGCTTGGTATGCTATGTGTTGTCATCTATTAATACAGTATAAATGTACATTAAGGCTCATTAAATGCGCTGCCATCTTCATTAATGCACATTAAATGCGTAGTTATCCTTTGATCTTCCTGGTTGATATGCCGACCAACTCTCCTCGGGTGCCGACTAACACTCCTCGGGTGCCGACCAACTCTTCTCGGATGCCGACTAACACTCCTCGGGTGCCGACCAACTCTCCTCGGATGCCGACCAACTCTCCTCGGGTGTCGAATATTGCCACGTAGGATGACATGTGTCCTTTTCTGATTGGTCCTCGTAGATGGAGAATTTTTGCGTTAACAGTGAGGAATGCGGGACTCACATGAATAGTCATATGCGTGACAACAAGATCATCCGTCAAGGTAACTATTGGACTACCATGGTTCAAGACTGCACTGTTTATGTTCAAAGATGCCACAAATGCCAACAGTTTGCCAACCTCCAACACTTGCCTCCTTGAGAATTGTACAACATGACCTCTCCATGGTCATTTTCCACCGGAGCATAAACATCATATGGAAGGTCACTCCCACAGCTTCCAAACTTCATGAGTTCATCCTGATCAAGTCATACGCAGTACTAAATGCCAACAAAGCAGCCAAGATTATCATAAATAACATCGTTTACCGATACGGGGTTCCTCATGGGTTATTATCCGATAATGAGCTCCACTTTGAAGCCGAGGTCACAGAACTGGTCGACGAGTATGGAATTCAGAGACACAAGTCTTCTCCTTACCAACCCCAAACTAATGGCGCTGTCAAAGCCACTAACAAAAGCCTTAAAACCATCATCAGCAAGATAACCGAAAGTTGTAGAGATTGGGCAAACCATTATTCTCTCATATACTGCATGGAAGTAGTTCTCCCCATTGAGCTACAAGTACCCTCTCTACATGTCATGCTCGAGTGCAAATTTATAAATAATATTTTTTTAAATAATATTTTTTAAATTTAAAATAATATTTTTTTATAAATAATATTTTTTTTAAATTAAAAAAATAGATTTAATCTTAGAAGGTATGTTATTAAAATTTTAAAAAAGGTACGTTGTCAATAAAAACTCTTACATTATTTTTTTTACTTTTTATATGAAAAACTATATGTTAAGTATTTTTTATATATATAAAATATAAATTAATTTTACTTATTTTTTAAGAAAAAATTACACCAAACCCCCTTGAACTATAATGATTCTACAGAGAGCCCCTAATCTAAACATTTCGACAAAGAACCCCTAACCTATTGAATTTTGACACATTTGCACATTTTCATTGAAAAGGAGTTCATAAAAACATGATTTTATGCATAAAAAATGTTAAATTTTTAAGCATATTTTTTACGTGTCGAAATTCAATAATTTAGGGCCCTAATTGTTTGATTTTTTTTATTAAAGGGCTATGTGCAAAATCGCTATAGTTCTGTGGGTTGTTGTAATTTACCTTTTTTTAAAGTTGTAGGTTATTTAAAAATTATATTAAGTATATTTATAAAATAAAAAACTTTACATCTATTCAAAAAAATGCATGTTTTTTAAAAACGAGTTAAAATAACGTTAAGAACACTTAAAAGTATAGTAAAACCTTAAAAATAGTTTTAAAAAAAACTGTATGATTTTTTTTGTTAAAAAGATATTTAAAAAATTCTATTAAACAATAGTTTCAAAAAAGTACAATTAAAAAAAAGAATATTTAAAAACTGTACAGGTTTTCAAAAAAACGACAATTTTTTTAATAAAAGTCAAAAACAATTTTAAATAACATACAATGTTTTAATAAAAAAATGACGTACAATTTTTATTTTTTTATTAAAATACATTTTAGAATGACATACTTTTTTTTAAATCAAAAACATATTTTTTAATTAAAAAGCTAAATTTTTTAAATAATGTACAATTTTTATTTATAAAAAAGAAATTAAATACTTTTGTAATGATAACGTGTGTTTTTTATAATTTTATAATAAACATTTAGAAATAAAATTTGTTATAAAATAAAATACATTTTTTTAATAAAAAAATACAGTTAAGAGATAACAATAAAAATAGTTCCAAAAATAACATTAGAAATTGTGCATTTTTAAAATAAATGTAAAGCTATTTTTATATCATAAATTCAATTAAAACATTTTTCAAATGATGTACAACTTAAAAAAATAGGAAAAATTAACTTTTATTTTTTGTAAGAATAAAAATATTTTACGTAATTTTTTATATAAAAAATAATTTAAAAACAACTTACATTATTTTTAATTGATAATGTACTTTTTAATTTAATAACATATTTTTTTAAAAGTAACCCATTTTTCAAAACAAAAAACCGATTGTTTTATAAATACGAACATATATAAATGTTAATATTATATATATATACACACACGCACACACATATCTCTCTCTTGGTGTGTGTGTGTGTGTGTGTGTGTGTGTGTGCATGTGTGTTAAAAACAAAATTTTGTTTTTTTTACTTTGATCCCAATTTTGACGTACGACAACTTAAATTAAAATTTTAGGCATTAAAACAGGACATTTTGAGGTTTGAACACAAATTTGATAATGTGTCTAACAGTTTGACCGTTGACTTAATGGTTCGGTTAAAAATGAGGGTCTAATACTAAGAAAGTCAATTAGCGAAGGTTTGAATAAATATATAAAAAAATGGGGTCAAACCCAAAATTAGCTCAAAAGGGAAATATAATTATTGCCCAAAAGTCACCTAGTTAAATTGTTGTCAAAAGTCAAGGCAACTCATCCTAACTTTCTTGTAAGTTTACTTGGTCTTTTTGGTTATATTCGAAAACGGATGAGTTTTAAATTTGGGGCATATATCAAATAGTCTCGCGAACATTTTATAATACACGTTTAGTCTATGTTTTTTTATTTTGTTCCAAAAGATCCCTCACCGCATAAAAATACTCAAAAAAGGAGCTCCGGTGAGGGTTGCCGAAGCTCCGGTAGTTGGGGATGGGGTGGGGGTGGGGAGGTGGGGCGGGAATGTCGCTAGCGCAGACCTTTAAAAATAGGAGAATGTTAGTTAAATTGGTGTTTGAGGGACTTTTTAAAATAAAATAAAAAGATTTGGACTAAATATGTATTAAAAACATGTTTGAGAGATTTTTTGGTAATTGATCCTTTAAATTTTTGGCCAAACGGTTGAATGTTGATTTGTGGAAGTGTGACGGGCCAAATGCTTGTTTTGATACTAGCTAAAAAGTAATTGCCAAAGATCCTATATTAAATTAATTTGATCATTCCACTTATAAAACATTGATGTTAGGCCCAATTGTTTAATCCCATGAAGGAGAAAAATGTTATGCATCTCCCCTGCTTTTTGAATCTATATTTAAATGTTACATAATAATTTGGATGATTTGTAGAGAGAAACAGAGAGGGGTAGTTAAAGGCCAAGGTGTAGGTTGGGAAGTGGTATGTGAACAACAGAAGTTGGTTTTATTTTAAACATAGTTTGGGTTTTATTTTAGAAAGAAGAAACATAAGCAAATGGGTGTGAAACATATGGGAGCGCTCAAAATTCCACATTGTCCCACATTGGAAGATTACCACAAAAAGTGGTGGAATATCAACTAAAGGACAACCAAGCTTCTTAGATGACAAGTAAAATAAGGTGTTTTGATCCCACGCATTACGGTGGTGCTTAAGCACCACCAAGCGCGAAAGGGAGATTGGGTGACTTAGGGCGCTTTGCGTGCTTTGACACGCACTTCGCACGTGCGCATCGTCGCTTGGGGCGTGGGAGCATGAAGTTTTGACAAAGTAAAACAGATCAACGACTGTGATTAAATGATCTGATCAAGAGGTTTAAAATTCGAAATGACTTGATCTGAGTCGTTAGATGATCTCATAGCATTTTGTGTAAGGGGTTTCCATTATCTTATGATAGGATGCCTAATATGAACTGTTAGATCGAAGCTATTCCAAACAGACACGATCCAACGGCTGCTGAGTCGCTACATGAAAAGTACTGACGGTTAAAGAACAGTCACATAAATGGCTATAAAAAGAGTTTCAGGCATCTGTTTTGGACACCAAAAATTGATAATTTTTCCTCTCTCCGTCCTCTATATTTTGGCATTATTAAATTATAAATTCAGAGTGTTCTCGATTTGATCAAATAGTACATAGTTTGAATCAAATAACTGTTCATACACTACATTGTATCCTGAAGGCAGATTCAATTAAACCCATAGTGTACTCGCGGTTCTTTCTCAACCGGATTGGGAGAAATTTTGCCTAAAAGATAGCGCTCCCAAAACGTGCCATGCAGAAATTAATTCATTATTCATTCTTTCCATAGGAAATATCCAATAGTTTTACGCAAAATATTTTCTTATTACTCCAATGGAAGGAACAGTGGCACAATCTATCCAAGTCATGAGTCAAGACTGAATCCGACTCTACCATTTTGATAGCAAAATTTCATCCATTTGCAAGAGAAAGTTATGTTCTTCCTCACATCACTTAAACTAGCATACATTCTAAATGACAACCTTGAGCAAATTCCCAAGCCCACACCCGAAGACACCGAAAAAATAAAAAAAGCTTGTGAGGAGGAAAGAAGATGAATTTATGTGTTAAGGACACATCCTCGATGCTTTGTCTCAAACCGTTTATAGCGCTCATCGAATAATCCCGCGCTATAAAGTAATTATGGAAGGAATTGGAGACAAAGTATCAAAATGAGGAAGCGAGCAACCGTAAGTTTCTGATTTCAAACTATATGAATTTTATAATGAGTAATGATAATCTGTCATTTCACAAGTACATGAACTCCAACATATTATTGGTGACTTTAAAGCCGCGGGAATTAATCTTCAAGATGAATTTCAAGTAGGGGTGATTGTTTCAAAACTTTTATCCTCTTGGAACGGCATTAAGAATAAAATTAATCATGATGAAAAGACTTATACAGTGGAATCCCTTCTTCGTCACCTTCGTATTGAAGATGATACTCGTATTCGAGAAAAAAAGGATGAACAAGGTGAGGTTGATTCAAAAGGCAATATGGTTGAGGATCAAAAATCCAAGAATACCAAAGACTCAAAATTTAAAGCAAAGAATGATTCAAAATTCAAGAACCAAGGTGAAAATAATAAAAATAAGGGCAAGTGTTTCTTCTGTGACAAACCGGGCCATTATTCTCTAGAATGTCATCTTAAAAAGAAGGAATTTAAGGAAAAATAAGGGTCGAAGGAAACCAACAATGTTGAAGATCTTATTATTACTGTATGCGAAGCAAATTCAATTAAAAATGAAAGTGGATGGTGGTTGGATACCAGTGCAACGGTCCACATATGCAAAGACCGCTCTTCATTTAAAACATATCAAGAAATTGATGGAAAAGAAGTGAAGATGGTAAATAATCTTCGCACCAATGTAGTTGGGAAAGGCACAGTGGAACTGAAATTAACTTCTAGAAAAACTCTTACTCTAATTGATGTAGTACCTGATATGCGTAAAAATCTTGTGTCTGGGGACCTTCTCAATAAAAGAGGTTTCAAACTTGTGTACGAGTCTGATAAATTTGTCTTGTATAAGAATGGATAATTTATTGGCAAAGGGTACTCTTGTAACAGCATGATCAAAATTAATGTAATCAATGATATTAGTTTTGCTTATATGGTTGAGTCTATTTCTTTGTGGCATAGCAGATTAGATCATGCAAATTATAAAAGTATTTAAAATAGAACTAATCTCGGCTTAATCTCAGATAGTAAATTTGATAACATGGCTAAATGTGAAATTTGTGTCCAATCGAAGATTACTAGAAAGTTGTTTAAATATGTTAAGAGAAAATCCGAAATACTTGATCTTATTCATAGTGATGTATGTGATATGAAGAGTAATATGAATCATGGTGGAAATAAATATTTCTTAACTTTTATTGATGATTACTCTAAGTATGCATATACATATTTGCTTAAAAGTAAAGATGAAGTTTTCGAGAAATTTCGAATTTTTAAAGCAAAAGTTGAAACTCAACAAAATCGAAAAATTAAAGTCCTACGATCCGATGAGGGTGGTGAATATTACCTGAGTGAGTTTATACAATTTTGTAATACTCATTGAATAATCCATCAAGTTATGGCGCCTTATACGCCACAAAAAATGGAACGATAGAAAGAAAAAATAGGACTTTAGTTAAAATGATAAATGCAATGTTCTGGTTTACCTTTGTTGACGTGGGGAGAAGAGGTTTTATCCACATGTTATATTTTAAAGATAGTTCTATTGAAAAATAAGGATATTACACCATGCGAACTATGATTTAATCGTAAGCCTAATCTTAGATGTCTTAAAGTTTGGGGATGTCTTTCTTACGTAAGAAAACCCGAACCTAAAAAAACTAAACTAGATAATAGGACTTACAAATGTAATTTTATTGGATACTCTAGTAACGGTACGACTTATAGATTTTTAAATCTTAAAACTCAAGAAATCATTGAGTCGGTAGATGTGCAATTCTTTGAACATCTAATAAAGTTTAGTACTTTGAATCAAGGTTTAGAAAATAATAATTCGACTGTTGACTCTTCACCTTCAGAAGAAAATTCACAAACAGCATCTTCTTTAGAAACAACAAATGACGTTGAACCGCGAAGATGTAAAAGACAAAGAACTGAAAAAATATATGGGCCCGACTTTGTTATCTATTTGGTTAAAGGGGATTTAAATGAAACTAAGAATAAAACAAAATTTGTTCTTAATATAGAAGATGAACCAACAACATTTCATAAAGCGATAACATCTGGGGATGCTATTTTTTAGAAAGAAACAATCAATGATGAAATGAAATCAATTTTGTCAAATCATACTTGGGTTCTTTCCGATCTTCCCCCTCGGAGCTAAACCTATTGGGTGAAAATGGATATTTAAAAGGAAATTAAATCCGAACGGTTCTATAAATAAATTTAAGGCAAGATTAGTTGCTAAAGGCTATAAGAAAAAACATGGAATTGATTACTTTGATACATATGCTCCTATTTCTCGAATCACGTCTGTTAGGATATTAATATCTCTTTATTTTGTTCATAATTTAATAATTCATCAAATGGATGTCAAAACTGCTTTTCCAAATGGTGATTTAGAAGAAGAGATTTATATGGAACAACCCAAAGGGTTTGTTTTACTTGGCCAAGAAAAGAAAGTATGTAAACTGGTTAAATATCTTTATGGCCTTAAACAAGCTCTTATGCAATGGCATGAGAAGTTTGATAATATTGTAACATCCCATGGATATAAAGTTAATAATGCCGACAAATGTATATATAGTAAATTTAAAAATGGTGTTGGTGTTATTATTTGCTTGTATGTGGATGATATGTTAATATTTGGGTCTAGTCTTAAATATGTTAAAGAAACCAAAAAGATTCTATCATTAAAATTTGATATGAAAGATCCTGGAGAAGCTGATGTGATTTTAAGAATCAAAATTGTGAGAAATAAAATCAAAATTATGATAAAGAATAATTCTTTAATATTATCTCAATATCATTATATAGAAAAAGATCTTAAAAGATATAATCATTTTGAACTTAAACCAGTTGCTATGCCAGTGGATCCTAGTATCAAATTAATGAAAAATACTGGGTGTGCTATGGACCAACTTAAATATGCTAGTATTATTGAAAGTCTAATGTATGCCATGCATTGCACTAGACTAGACATTGCGTATGCAGTGAGTGTCTTGTGTATATTTACAAGTAATCCAGGACAAGAGCACTTGAATGCAATTTCTAGGGTGCTTAGATACCTGAAGAGGACTTTGGATTATGGCTTACATTATGTAGGATATTCATCTATTTTAGAAGGATATAATGATTTAAGTTGGAATAATATTTAATCAAAATCTAAGTCAACTACTGGTTGTATTTTTATGCTAGGAGGCATAGCTATCTCTTGGGGATCCAAGAAACAAACATGTGTGTCAGATTCAACAATGCAATCTGAATTTATAGCCATAGCAGATGCATGTAAAGAAACATAATGGCTTATAAATATGTTGTATGATATTCCTTTATGGAAAAAGTCATCTCCTTTTATTATGATAAGTTGTGATAACCAAGCCACATTTATAAAGTTTCGAACAAAACTTACAACGAAAAATCTAGATACATTAGTCTAAGGCAACAAATTATAAGAAAATTACTCAAGGAAAGAGTAATTACAGTCGACTATGTTAAAACGAACAAGAATTTAGCAGATCCTCTAACTAAAGGTCTTGTTAGGGAGATGATATATATTACCTTAAAAGGAATGGAACTAAGGTATATTAAATAACACAACTATATTTAATGGGAACCCAACTCCTATCTTGAAAATATAGATAGAGTTCAATGTGGTACAAACAAGTTAAATTATAGTTATGGAACACTAGGAATTTGATACAAACGTTCCATTCCTATGTTCTTAGTGTTAGTTTTCTGCATGTTAGAGGATGAAGGTTACTTCTTAATAAATCATATAAGTGTGACTCGCAAAATCACTAAAGTTGATTTACCTATATGAGTGTCGAAAGTGTGGTCGCTTTCTATGGAATCAAGACCGATCCTAAAGCGCTCGTGAAATCAAGATTAACACAAGGCCATAAATGTGCATGCTAGAAGAACACTTATAAACTCATAAATCGGTATGTGTTATAGTTCTAGCTCATCTCAAAAGGTCCTTGGTTCAAGATACGTTCACCATAGCACCTTGATAAAGCTTTGAATTGTTTACACTATATGGAAGTTCAAGTCCGAAAGACACTTCTCATTTATGTAATAGATTTCAGTGATAGTGCGAAACGTTCTCTATTGTTGTCTTTTTGTTTTGTGTAATCGATCCTTTGTATCCTCTCTTGTGTATATTGAAATTGGTGGGGGAATGTTGGATAAATTTCAACATTAATATAATATAATATAATATAATATTTAGTTATTAATTTTATTATATTAATTGGTGTTTTATTTTAAACATAGTTTGAGTTTTATTTTAAAAGGAAGAAATATGAGCAAATGGGAGTGAAAGATATGGGAGTGCTCAAAATCCCACATTGGAAGATTACCACAAAAAGTGATGGTATATCAAATAAAGGACAACTAAGCTTCTTAGTTGAGAAGTCAAATAAGGGGTTATGATCCCACGCATTGCGGTGGTGCTTAAGCACCACCAATCACGACACGCGGCGCGCGAAAGGCCAATTGGGAGACTTAGGTCCCATTACGAGCTTTGACGCGCACTTTGCACGTGCGCATCGTCGCTTGGAGCGTGGGAGCCTAATGTTTTGAAAAAGTAAAACAGATCAGCGGCTCTGATTAAGCGATCTGATCAAGAGGTTTAAAATTCGAAACGACTTGATCTGAGCCATTAGATGAACTTATAGCATTTCGTGTAAGGGGTGTCCATTCGCTTACGATAGGACACTAATCTGAACCGTTAGATCGAAGCTATTCCAAACAGACACGATCCAACGGCTGCTGAATCACTACATGAAGAGTTGTGACTCTTAAAGAACAGTCACATAAATGGCTATAAAAAGAGTTCCAGGCATCTGTTTTGGACACCAAAAATTACTAATTTCTCCTCTCTCCGTCCTCTATATTTTGGCATTATCAGATTACAAATTCATGTAATACCCCGTGATTTTAATGACTTTTAAAATGGGTTATATTTTAAATTAATGGATAAATTCGATTTTATTATTAATTAATTCATTTGGGTTTTATCCGAATTGTGGATATTTAAATGTATAATTCTGAATATTACTTAAAGATATTTAGGTAATATATGAATGTGATGATATTGATATTGTTGTGATATTAATTCGGTAATTTGAATTTTTAGTCGGACGCGGTATGGGACGTGTCGGGACTAATTTGTGAGATTAAATAAGAAACTTATTTTTATATCGACCTTATAGTAATTTTGACTACGTCGTTGCATTAGGAAGGGTTGAAATAGTCATAAAAGTCTATTTGGATGTTAATTTTGAGTCTCGGGTCATTTAGAAATGAAAAGACAACCCAAAAGGGTATTTTGGTCATTTTTACAAGGGGGATGAATAGTGATTTCGAATTTTGTCTTATTATAAATATTTGGAGATTAGTTGTACGTGGGTTCATTCATCTCTTCTACACAAAATTGAAAGGTCATCTTCTTAGAGAGAATGAAAGGTTGCTTGGAAGAAGAGAAGCTTGCTTGGAAATGAGGAGAACTAAAGACCAAAGGTCACCACCACTAACCACCATCGGAAGTGATCGGAGAAGGGGAGAACCACCTGTGTTATACAACCCCAAAGGATCAGACCTTCATTAGAAGAAAGTGTTTGATAATTGCAATCTAAGTTTGTATATTGTCCATGTTAGGATAGTTATAAAAAGATAAGATTTTTACATGTTTGGAAGATGAAAAGATAGAGTTGTTAATGGATTTCTAAAAAATGGAAGTTTATAAGAATCAAACTCATGTTGTAGGTAGATAGTAATCCATGAAATATCATAAATCTGTTGAAGAAATTCTGAGTATCAATGGTGTGTTCTTGAAGATATCATGTTTATAATTTTCTAGAAAAATAGGAAGAACATATGCTTTTAATTCAAACTCTTGATGATTCTAGGATGTTTATATCATTAGAAATCATTCACATATGTTGTTATATCATGTAGTAAGGTTTATAAGGAATTTGGGTAGTTAATATGAAGGTTTGAATGATCAAAAGTGATGAAACCCGTAGTAGAAGAAATGCATAAAACTGGGCTGGTATCTGGGCGATCGATCGATCGACCCCCTGCCTTCGATCGATCGACCTCCCCAGAATCCTTGAAGTTGTTTCTTTTAATGCTTGTTCGTATCCCAAACCTTTTGTAAATATTTGGTGATTATTAATTGGATATAATGGGACTTAGGGAAGATTAGTAGACCCTAGATAAGAATCGAATTAATGTGATTAGGATTTAATTGATTAGAATTGTATAAATTAAATTGGAAGAAATTTTGGTTGCTAGATTCATGTGTTGGATTCTAATTGGTATGCATGAGGATTAAGGATAGGTCCAGTAGGGGAGATTTAATATAACACATGGTTAGCCTTAGGGTTACAATTTTAACATCAAGGACTGAGTTTAATCTCATTATTTATTGCGCAAGGATTGAGTGTAGTACAAGCGCTTAGTGGTATGGCTCCTGGATAGAGATAGAAGCTGAGACCACATTTGGTTGAAAGAGGGGATGAGGTTATCCCGATTGCGTATTTGAAATTGACGAACCTCCACGATCGACAAAGTTAAGTAGTAATATATTGGAGGGGTTCCTTATTTGGATTTCGCTTTGCGAGACGCTCCGCGCATGAACCTTAACGACGTCGGGAGTGGAGAGATGTTATAGGATGCGAGGATGTTGGTTTTATTGATAAGTCATATAGTGTGAATGAAACACTATAGACTATGAACCAAGTGATGATGGTATTTAATCCTAGTTGATAGAAGATGTGTTTATAAGAGATTAGAAACAATCGGTTATAACCCGAATTAAAGGAAAGTTTAATTCGTAGTAATTCGGGAGATAAGATGAGATGGACCAGTAGGATATTAGTGATTTCTTACTGAATAAATGTTGAGGAAAAACCTATTTGAACCTTGAGTAATGAGTTAGCCTCGGGGATGATTAAATTTAAAGAGATATAATGCTACGTATGGGAATTATCTTATGGTAGTGTGAGTACCTTGTTGATATTGTATTATAGGTAGATGATAATGCCTATTTGATTTGATTGATGATTTATGTGTATGACATACCTAGCTTACTTGCTATCGATGGGAGGTTTGCGCGTAAGAGCAGTCATATCCTAATGAATCCATGGGATTTTTGATTTGTCGCTCGAGAACATAGGTCTATGAAAGACTTATCGGGGAGTTGATATGTCCGCTGACTATGGGAACGTAGGTATATGCGTGACCCATGCATACGAGATCTATGTTCGCCTCCAATTTGTATGTTGTTGTTTAAGGTTCAAGGAATTCTTACCGAACCTTTATTCCCATATTCGGCAACCAGCGGTATGGGACGTGTTGGGACTAATTTGTGAGATTAAATAAGAAACTTATTTTTATATCAACCATATAGTCATTTCGACTGCGTCGTTGCATCCGAAAGGGTTGAAATAGTCAGAAAAGTCTATTTGGATGTTAATTTTGAGTCTCGTGTCATTTGGAAATGAAAAGACAACCCAAAAGGGTATTTTGGTCATTTTTACAAGGGGGATGAATATTGATTTAAGATTTTATCTTATTATAAATATTTAGAGATTAGTTGTATGTGGATTCATTCATATCTTCTACACAAAATTGAAAGGTCATCTTCTTAGAAAGAATGAAAGGTTGCTTGGAAGAAGAAAAGCTTGCTTGGAAATGAGGAGAACTAAAGACCAAAGGTCACCACCACCGGAAGTGACCGGAGAGGGGGAGAACCACCTGTGTTATACAAACCCAAAGGATCAGACCTTCATTAGAGTCAAGTGTTTGATAATTACAATCTAAGTTTTTATATTGTCCATGTTAGGATAGTTATAAAAAGATGAGATTTTTACATGTTTGGAAGATGAAAAGATAGAGTTGTTAATGGATTTCTGAAAAATGGAAGTTTATAGGAATCAAACTCATGTTGTAGGTAGATAGTAATCTATTAAATATCATAAATCTGTTGAAGAAATTATGAGTATCAATGGTGTGTTCTTGAAGATATCATGTTTATAATTTTCTGAAAAAATAAGATGAACATATGCTTTTAATTCAAACTCTTGATGATTCTAGGATGTTTAGAGCATTATAAATCATTCACATATGTTGCTATATCATGTAGTAAGGTTTATAAGGAATTTGTGTAGTTAATATGAAGGTTTGAACGATAAAAAGTGATGAAACCCGTAGTAGAATAAATGCAGAAAACTGGGCTGGTATCTGGGCGATCGATCGATCGACCCCCTGCCTTCGATCGATCGACCTCCCCAGAATCCTTGAAGTTGTTTCTTTTAATGCTTGTTCGTATCCCAAACCTTTTGTAAATCTTTGGTGATTATTAATTGGATATAATGGGACTTAGGGAAGATCAGTAGACTCTAGATAAGGATCGAATTAATGTGATTGGGATTTAATTGATTAGAATTATGTAAATTAAATTATAAGAAATTTCGGTTACTAGATTCATGTGTTTGATTCTAATTGGTATGTATGAGGATTAAGGATAGGTCCAGTAAGGGAGATTTAATATAACACCTGGGTAGCCTTAGGGTTACAATTTGAACATTAAGGACTGAGTTTAAGCTCATTATTGATTGCGCAAGGACTGAGTGTAGTACAAGCACTTAGTGGTATGGCTCCTGGATAGAGATGGGAGTTCAGACCACATTTGGTTGAAAGAGGGGGTGAGGTTATCCCGGTTGCGTATTTGAAGTTGACGGACCTCCACGACCGATAAAGTTAAGTAGTAGGGTATTGGAGGGGTTCCTTGTTTGGATTTCGCTTTGCGAGACGCTCCGCGCATGAACCTTAACGACGTCGGGAGTGGAGAGATGTTATAGGATGCGAGGATGTTGGTTTTGTTTATAAGTCATATAGTGTGAATGGAACACTATAGACTATGAGCCATGTGATGATGGTATTTAATCCTAGTTGATAGAAGATGTGTTTATAAGAGATTAGAAACAATCGGTTATAACCCTAATTAAAGGAGAGTTTAATTCATAGTAATTCGGGAGATAAGATGAGATGGACCAATAGGATATTAGTGATTTCTTACTGAATAAACGTTGAGGAAAAACCTATTTGAACCTTGAGTAATGAGTGAGGCTCGGGGATGATTAAATTTAAAGAGATATAATGCTACGTATGGGAATTATCTTATGGTAGTGTGAGTACCTTGTTGATATTGTATTATAGGTAGATGATAATGCCTATTTGATTTTATTGATGATTTATGTGTATGACATACCTAGCTTACTTGCTATCGATGGGAGGTTTGCGCGTGAGGGCAGTCATATCCTGATGAATCCATGGGATTTTTGATTTGTCGCTCGAGATCATAGGTCTATGAAAGACTTATCGGGGAGTTAATAAGTCCTCTGACTATGGGAACGTAGGTATTTGCGTGACCCATGGATACGAGAACTATGTTCACCTCCAATTTGTATGTTGTTGTTTGTGGTTCAAGGAATTCTTACCGAACCTTTAGTCCCCTCTTCGACGACCAACGATATTGGGACATGATAGCAGAGTAATGCATTGCACCGCAGTTGTGACTTAGGGTGCCGTATTATATATATATATATATAATGAAATAAATGTGTGGTTTGATTAATCTACTGTGTGATAATTGTAGATAACGGTGAATTGAGAAAAAGAATTAAACTAAGTTAATGAATGTTTATTCTTATAGATTTGAAAAGCTTAATTCATATTAATGAGAAATGATTCATGTTAATGAGAAACGTATATGAATGATTATACTACGTATGGTATGGGACATACGGGGTTATGATATGGGATGGAATCATATTATGGAAATTTATGAAGAGGAACCATTAACTAGGAGGTTAATAGAAAACGTTAAGTGTGCACTCTAGATGAGAGGTGAGAATAGCAAGTGAGAGTCTGGATACTAACATGTACATAATAAATGCTTTATTGCACTTGTTAAATACTTGTTGTTTTAAAAAATCATTTTCACATCGGGCTCTGACCTGTTTCCTTGCATATTTTCTTTTCTACTGTACCTTCTATATCAGGTGTCCAGCAGCAGGGACACCAACCTTAGAGGATTATGACGAGCTATGGAATATTACTTAGACGCTTATCTTCATTTGATTCTCAGTATTCTTTTATGTAGGGCATGTCGCCCAAAGGAACTCAATTATCTCTTTTCTATCTGAGTCAAATACTCTTGTATTCGTGTCATTTTAATGCATATCATATTGTTGGGATTACTGTATTGGATTATTATGTGGGAATGTTTATTCCAATTGCATTTAAATTCTTTTGTGTTATTTGTTCGGTTATCAACGTTGCAGATAAATGTGTTGTGTTATTCTTAAACTAAAAATGAATTTTGTTGAATTAAAATTTGGAAAGTTTTTAACACCAGCTTAATTGGGTATTGGGTGAGTTGTAAATATTTTCGACAGTGATGCTAAGAATGAGCCAACTGTATATTCTGTTTTAATTTGGTATGGGACTGGCCAACCGGTATTTAATTAGGCGGGGTGTTACAATTCATAGTGTTCTCGATTTGATCAAACAGTACATAGTTTGAATCAAATAACTATTCATACACTGCATTGTATCCTAAAGGAAGATTCAATTAAACCCATAGTGTACTCGCGGTTCTTTCTCAACCAGATTGGGAGAAATTTTGCCTAAAATATAGCATTCCCAGAACGTGCCTTACAGAAATTAATTAATTATTCATTATTTCCATAGGAAATATCCAACACTTAAACTGATATACCTTTCTCTAAGAAGAAAAAAAATTTATGTCAACAACGTAAATATGGAAAATGTAGATATTTGATGGAAAGAAAGGTGAACTTTTCCATGAGTCAATGTGTTAATCAAACAAGAGTTGGGACAATAAAAATTATGTCCTAATCACAAGCCCACTATTCCTTCTCTCTTTCTGGAATTGCAATTGGTGACATGTACGCCAATATAGCTGAGATTGAGATAGTCTCACTAATTTATTCCAACATCTTATGAGACTTATCTAAGACTCGAATTCACAATGCATGTCGTGACTCGATTTTATTATTTTATTTATTTTTTATACATTTTGAGGTTTTGTTAGAAGAAAGGTTTTTAAACCTAATCATGCACATTACATATAAATAAAATATTTATTTAAAAAAACATAGAAGAAAATTTAGTTTGCATCTCATATAAATTATTTGTTATTTTCCAACTTTAGTTTTAATCCATAAGACTTGCCAACTTGGTAAAAAAAATCATATTTCTAATAACTTTAGTGTGAAACCCCTTTTTAGTGTGACATTCCTGTTCAAATACCCTTACGACATAAAATAGTTATATTGTAAAATTACAAGGCGTATACTACAAGTAAGGCTACAAACCAATCGAGAAGAAACGAGCTCGAGCTCAACCTCGAGCCAAGCTTATATTAAAATAAGCTTGAGATCGTGTTCGAGATCGGCTCATTTATTAAACGAACTAGCCAAACTCGAGCTTTAAATCCATAGAGCTTGAGCAACTCGATTTTGAGGGGTTTAATCGAACTCAGTTATGCCTTAAAGATGAGCTCGAACCGAGCCCAACAATCACAATATATTAAACGAGCTCAATATTATCATCGAGCTCAGTCCATTTGATAAAGTAACAAGCCAGGCTCGAGCTTTAAACGAGTCAAGCTCCAACGTTTGTTTGCAACCCTAGCTATAAGTACCAGTGACACTAATTGTAAAAAAATAAAATGTCTATATAACTTCACTTTGAAGACAGGACGAATCAACCCCTTTATTTTTTAATATTGTTATTTAAAAATAAACTTATTTTCATAAGGTATTTAATTTAATACATAAGGTTTATACAAAGTATTTACAAGTAAAAAATTATATATACTACAAGAAGTTTAATTTGAAAATGTGAATAAATCATTCTTAAAGCTTATTATTATTATTATTATTATTATTATTATTATTAAAGCTAATTGTGTCGATGTGGGGTCACCGATGATGGAAATAGTGTGATCGAAGAATACAGACCGAATAGAGATGGCAGACTAGGTGGTGGTGTAACTATAAAATACATGTTGATAATGGTGGAGTCGGTAACAGTAGATATTTTGAGTTGTTCACTTTTTGTGATAGTTAAGATATTGTCGGGTCTCCAGTAATGTGGACGGACAAGATGTGTCAAAAATTGACATTAGGCATGATGACTGTGTATACAAAGAAAACACGTATGGATGTATGGATGATTGTTTGTTTGTGTGTATGTGCGTCATAGTTGTCAAATCGCGAATCGTATCGTGAATCGAACCGGTCGAATCGGAACCAAAAGATAATAATGTAGTAAAACATACGTAAATGGATTTAACACTATAGAATTGGTAAATTAAGAATGATATGATAAAAAAAATAATCGTAACACGTGATAATATACCAAAATATAACACAAAAATTAAACATAGCACATCTCTCATTCATTTTAAGCTTAAAAATGTAAAAAATAAAAATAAATCATAAAAAGTCATTAATTAGTAAACAACTCAAAATATTAAAACAGCCTACAAATATTAATTTAGAAAATTAAACAGTTAAACTATATTAAAAAAAACCTACAAGTATTAATTTAGAACAATTAAACAGTAAAAAATAAATATATTTTAACAACTATGATGAGCGTACATATATTTATTTTTTACTATCTTATTATGCGATAAGAGATATACGCGAATTAATTTTCACGCATAGAAACTAAGTCGTGTTTTCCGTCGGATTAAGGACATATCATACACAACGTGGTTACAGGAATTATGGGACACCAAAGCCACCCATGACCTTTCTTTACAACTCACCAGAAAAACATTTGGACAAGAGTTTTTAGGGGTGAAATAAGTCCAAATATAAAAGTGAGTATATAGACAAAATATACTTTTGTCTAAAAAAACTTTCGGGCCTAGTTTTTCTTTAAAACGGTGCCGGTGCTCTTTGGTCGTTCCAATAAGAATTTGTTTTTTCTCAAAAACCAATCCCGAGACTATCATCTACTACTTCATTCCCATTCAAATCGAATCGAAAAATTCTATTGTGACCGAATTTTAGACAAATTTTTCTTAGACACACTGACCTGGCCCCCACTTGTTATTGGTTGGTTTTTGGGGTCCACGCCAGTGAGACCTACAAACCAACCAATAACACGCTGCCACGTCAGTGTGTCTGAAAAAAATTTGTCTAAAATTCGGTCACAGTAGAATTACTCAATCGAATCAATTCAGTTTCAAATTCTTCCAATCTTCGAAAAAGTGAAAAGTAACATTTATGATATTTAATGCTTCGTTACCAACGATAATCACAATAACATATAAACGATACGTCACTTTTGCAACGGTAGAACTCATTTCATTTCACAACACAAAAAAGTGAACTAAAGCTTGTTAATTATTTTAACAAGAGTATAGAAACCCTATTTCATTAAAAATCCCCATTGTTTAATTCGGACTTATGAGAGTATGAGGCAAACAATTGCTTGGAATTTCACAAATTTAAGGTATAATTACTAGTTGAATTTTATTTAATTGTTCTCTCAATAAATTTTCAATTTTTTTATTTTTGTAAATGGGTGACAAGTGATTGTCATTCGACTATTTTAGTGCGTCTGTTAATGATTTTCATATTGATTTGTATGGGTCCATGTTTAAAGTTAAAACTGATTATTTGGGAAATATCTTACTTTTAATTATCTATAATTGAGTGCCAATGCCATACGTTTGTGAGCTTTAGCTATCAGCTACAATGCTGGGTAATAATAATAGGGACTTTGTAAATTTGGGACCTATTGTAATATGTATTTTGAAAATAGAACAATAAATATTTTATTTATGGTTTTAGTCCCTATTGTTGAATAAAGCTGCTGACGCGGATTGATATTCATAAAACGTTAACCAATCACAACATGGCACGTGTCCGTTTAATTTGAAAATAGGGACTAAAAATGGAAACAAAATGTTTGTTGTCCTATATTCATAATTAATATTATTTTAAGTCATAAAAGTACATAATCTAATAATAATAAACTGCTAAATTTGAAAGAATTTTTTAATAGAAGAATATTGTTACCACCTAATCTAGTACAAGAATGAATTTGGGAAAGAAAAGGGTCCACTTTAACTAAAGTTACCATCACTTTATATTCAGTTGCCAATTATAAGTTTGGTTTTGCACCGAAAATTTGTTGACAAATTGAAATTGGCTGTTATCAAATTAGACCGACCGAGTTAGGAAGGTTATCTTTAAATTCAATTTAATGCTCTAGAATTGCCTAGTTTGCTGTTTCTTGGGGATTTTAGTAAGGATGGATCCGTATACTTTCATGTTTCTTAAATTTATTAAATACATATTTTTCATAATTATAGTATATACTTAAAATTGACCTTACAATCCAACGTTGACATTTGTCGCTCCCATACGTTCACACGTGTACACTTAATTAAGTCATTTATTAATTTTGTTTTATCTAATGTAGACACATGTATTTTGTCAAAATCATACATTTAGTTGGTTCATGTATTAGGAGATTCATATATAGAAGTCTAAATATGGTATGTCTACATTAAATATAATAAATATATGTATTTCGGTAAATACATTTTAAAGATTTTATAAATATCTATATAATGTTGGCATTTGTAGCGAAGTCATAAAGAGTAAAAAAATATTGTAAGTAGTAAAAACAAATTCTCTTCTCATATTGAGTGTTATCTCTCAAATACTGAGTGTCTTAGTATATTTTATTATTTCTCATATATATTTTTTTTTGCAGTCATGTATTTGGATGAAGAGGTTTACTAGGGTGTTCTCAAGTTGAATGAATACTTTAATTATTTGAATGAAGGTGCTAATCAAAAATCTTTTTCTGTTCGAATTTTTGGGGTGTGATGTTTATAAATGCTTTAGTAGGTTTCTTAATTTGTATGTTTGGTACACACATTAGTAGTGCGCTATAGTTACACTTATAATTTCCCAACGATAAATACTAATATGTTGTGCTTATTAGGTTTGTTAAAGTATCTCTTGTATAAATTTATAATGTATCATATATTATATAAAATATTTAATGTTGCCTATTAGAATTTTTGTAATCTATTTGATGAGTTCATCCTGAATATTTTCGAGTTATTTTACTTTCTTATCTATGTACTTTTAAATATAACAGTCTCTTTCATGACATAACAATTTTTATATATTTGTTTAATATTAAATTTTATTTATTTTAAAAAATATTAAGATATTCAGAAACATTATCTATCATCAAAATATCATTATATTATGTTAAATTTATAATGTATCATATATTGTATAAAATGTTTAATGTTGCCTATTAGGATTTTTGTAATCTACTTGATGAGTTCATCTTGAATATTTCGAGTTATTTTATTTTCTTATTTATGTACTTTTAAATATAACAGCCTCTTTCATGACATAACATTTTTTATATATTTGTTTAATATTAAATTTTATTTATTTTAAAAAATATTAAGATATTCAAAAATATTATCTATCATCAAAATATCACTCTATCTATATAATAAAGTACAATATGGGTTTGGGGGTTTGTCATGCATGATAAAAATGCATGAAATTTTATGTATTGCATGCTTGCATGCGTACACATGCATGCATACATACATATGTTGCATTTATTAAACTCCAACTAATTCAATGTTTTGACATGTACAATCAATCTGAAATGATTACTACATCTAGCAATTGGTTTATTGTATTATGCGGTGGCGGAGACAACCCTGGAGGTTAATGAGAAAATGTAATTTTTCTATGTCCTTCGTACTTTTTTTTTTTTTTTGGTTTATACCACGGGGTGTCCGGGCCAGCTATACGCGCACCTCGACTAATCCCCGCTTGCGATTCGTAGCTTCCGCTGGCCAAGCATTATTTTGACACTGCAAGGGATCGAACTGGGGACCAAACTCAATCCATCCCCAGACAGTGTCCCAGTAACAGCCTTATACCACTGGGCGAAGAGGCTTGGTTCCTTCGTACTTATATAATGGCTATGAAGGTGATATAGCCCAATCTAGGGTAAAATAGTTTAAACTATGTCAATGATTTGAGCTGGCATCTTTCTTTTTGTCTTATTAGAAACTTTAGAGAATGACACGAACCAAACGTTTTTTCGTGTATAAGGAACTTTTTTAATGTAAAAATGGGATATTTAGTTTCCACATTAGTCATTGTGTGAAAAATTCACATCCTATTATAAATGGTTATTAAACTACTTTTCTATACAATTTCTGCAATCATTAGCTTTCCATCATAATTATAATATGTATAATGAAACTTTTTATCTTTACACACCTTATAATCTATTATATTAAATATATAGAGAAAGATAGATGGATAATCAATTTTAATAACTTTTTCTGTGATGCATAATTAAATAAAGGGATTTTTGGAAAAAAATCTTCATAATGTTCAAAGTGTATAAAAATAGGACACTCCATATAATTTTATAAATTTAGTCCCTGTACTAAAAATTCCATGAAAAATGGTGAAAAATAGTGCCGCTGGCGCGAACCAAAAAAATAAAGGGTATTGTCCCACATGGACTAAATTTATAAATGCTATTGTACCACAGGGATTAGATTTATAAACTTGAAAAGAATTATCCTAAAAATACAAATATAGAAATGACAATGACATTTACCTTAATTCTCTATTAAATAAATAAACAATTTGATTTAATAATCATCTAACATTGAATGTGAATGAGAAAAATAAAATTAATAGGAAGCCAAATTGTGCCTCATCCTTATTGTTGATTCAAAAATAAAAACTATAGGTAATGAAATATAATAATTTGCGTGCACTATTATATTTTTTTGGTGTTTGATTTCAAATATATTATATGAGTACTTCATAGTTTTATTATTTTCAACCCCAAAATTGGTTTCATAAAAAACTTTAAAAGTAAGCTCGAACGACTCCCATATTTTTTCACTCAATTTCTAAGTTACGAAAAAAATGAACTATTCTTCAATCTTTTTCCAACTTTGTAACGAAACATACCCAAAAAAAATCTTTGGTTTGAAATTTTAAATAAGTGAATATGCTATAATTATACAATTGTAAGCAAAAATAGTGAACGAAATTCAACCTCACATAGGTGAAATTATATTTCACTATTTTTTCATCACAGTGCAAAGTATATCATCTCGAACCAGGCGTAGGACCAATTTATTATGATGTTATCTCTATATACTATAAAATGCAAAACAAGGCATTTATGAACATTTAAGACTCCTCCTCATTGAGAGAGTCCACATGACACTCTATATTTTATATTTCTATAAAATACTATACAAGCAATTTAATAGATGCATTGAACTATTGATTTTTCTCTCTCTCCTTCAATTTAATCCAACTACGAGACCAAGTCAAAAGCAATTAAGAATGATACATTTCTTTCGTCCCAATATATAAATATTATTTTTAACTGCTGCCAATCACCATGGTCATCACCATAGACTTCCCCAAAGACCTCAAACTTTCTCCTGAACAAAGGGTTGCACGTATGTTAAATCGCCGCCAAAGTTCTCGGCAGGTAATTTTCTTCTTTTCTTTCGTTGATTAATTTGTTAGTTAAGATTAGTAAGGTTTGGAGGCTCCCCACTATTGATAAACCATTTACTTTCTCTCTTTTTTGGGTTATTTCTTTAACACTATTTTTTATAACCATTAAATTATATAAAAGCAATGTTTTTCTAAAAAAAACAGTTTATAATTGTTAAAAGGTTCTTTTATAAACTGTTTTTTTAACTTTTCTATAAAATTATTTTTTTACATAAAACGTTAAAAACATTAAAAAAAAGTTGATATAAAAACGTTCAAAACACTATATTTAGCTGCTTTTTTTATAAACGTTAAAAAATAGTTTATATAAACCACTATTTTTTTTTTAAAAAACGCCGCTTTTAAAAACGTTACAAAACACTGATTTTTTAATTGCTTTTTACAAATGGTCAAAAACATTTTATATAAAAACGCTTTTTTTTTTTTTTTTTAAAACACTGTTTACTAAAAACATTAAAAACACTCTTTTTAATAAACTTAAAAAAAAATTATATAAAAACCCTTTTTTTTTAAAAACAGTTTATTTTAAAAAATGTTTTTAATTTTTTTTTATAAACGTTAAATGGTTTTTTATAAAACTTTTTTAATGTTTTTTTTATAAATCAATTTTTTTTATAAACATGTTAAAAAACAGTTTATATAATAACGTTGAAAAATACTGTTTTTTTAACGTTTTTAACATTTTATATGAAAACTGTTCATATAAAAAGTTGTTTTTAATAGTTGATAAAAACTTTTTTTTTTAACATTTTTGATGTCTTTTTATTAAAAAAAATTAATTTTATAAAAAACAGTTAAAAAGAGTTTATTAGAAAACCTTTTGATGTTTATAACTGTTTAAAAAAATGGTTTTTGTATAAGCAGTTTTTTAACGTATATAAAAAACAGTAAAAGAAATAGTATTTTTTTAACCTTTTTAAAAGAGAGTGTTTTTAACAAAAAGTGTTTTTATATAAACTATAAGAGCTTTTCTCTCTCTTATCTCTCTTATTCTTACTTTCTCTCTTTTTTGGATTATTTTTTTAAACGTTAAAAAAACACTGTTTTTTTATAAACATCAAAAAACAATTTATATAAAATCAATGTTTTTAAAAAAATCAGTTTATAATCGTTAAACGGTTTTTTTATAAACAATTTTTTTAACTTTTTTTACAAAATTATTTTTTTATGTAAAACATTCAAAAACAGTTGATATAAAAATGTTAAAAACACTATTTTTTATAAATGTTAAAAAACTTTTTATATAAACCACTATTTTTTTAAGGAAAAAACACTGTTTTTAAAAAACGTTACAAAACACTGAATTTTTAACTGTTTTTTATAAACATTCAAAAACAGTTTTATAATTCTCTTTAAAAAAATGTTGTTTTTATATAAACCATTTTTTAATATTTTTTTAAAAGAGTTCTTTTTTTTAAGAACAGTGTTTTTACATAATTTTTTTAACGTTTATACAAAAAATTGTTAAAAAAACAGTGTTTTTAATGTTTTTATATTAAGTGTTTTTTACGTTTTTAATTTATTCATATAAAGAATTGGTTTTATGAAAAAAGTTGAAAACAATTTACAAAAAAACTTTTGACATTCATAAACTGTTTTTTATAAGATTGTTTTTATATAAAGTTTTTTCAACGTTTATAAAAACAGTTAAAAATAATATTTTTTAATGTTTGTAAAAAAAAGTGCTAAAAAAAGTTTATAAAAAAACCTTTTGATTTTGTAAAACTTTTTGATTTAAAAAAAAATACTTAATAAAAAAAGTGTATAAAACTTTTTCATTTTATAAAACTTTCTCATTTTATAAAACTTTCTCATTTTATAAAAAAGTGTTAGTAAAAAAAGTTTTACTATTTAAAACAATAAGATATAATGTAAAATTTGTTTTAATACACTAATAAATACTTATACTAATGGGTAAAATAGTCTTTTTGATTGGAAAATGAGTCAACTGACCATCAAACTAGCTAACTAACATTTTTTGTCGATTTTGAATCCTAAACGAGTAGAATGTAAACAAATAGAATAAAACTCTAAATAACTATTGGACCCCAAATATTAAAAGATCCTTACAAAATTGACAAGGAGCCATAGAATAGACTGTGATTTTGTTTAAGTAGAATGTGTTATGTGAGGATTGAAATAGTATTTTTCTTAAGATAATTTCGATTGAATCTTTATATAGAAATGTGAGTTTAATTAGTTAGAAGCATATTATGTGAATTTAGTTAGTTAGAAGCATATGGTGTATGTTGATCTATTTTAAAGGAAGTGAGGTATGCTTCCATGTTTAATAACATTATTTTTTAAGTAAAATATATAATATTCCTTTTTGGATTTTTCTCTTTTTATATTGTGATTGGACAATTATTTTTGTGCTTTGTTATAAGATTTGCTATTTTTATTTTGACTAATTTTCAGATTTTTTTATACAAATTATAACCTTTATGCTTTATTTTCTTAACACACAAGTTCTAATTGTTTGTCATTTCTGTTTATCATGTCCATGATACTATTCATTATATTTTTTAAAAATTAGGGGTTAAAGTATAATTTATGTAAAGTTGATTAAGTGCCTAAGTAAAATATTTTGAAATATATATATATGATAGTAATTATCGTGATTATATATGAGTGTCCATTTTCTCTCCATCTATTATTAATTAATACTTATATAATGTGTCAAATAGACATAAAAATATAATTATGTCTTAAATAAAAAAAGTATCTCGATGTTTAGTGTATACTAATCATAGAACTACCATCTCTACTAAAAAATATAAATATGTAGTTGATTTGTAATTTTAAAATAGAGGCATGTTCATATGTCCCTAATTTTTTATTCATTTTTTCATCTCATATTAACATTAGTTTAAATGTAATAATAATATTATTTATGTGCATATATTTACGAATAAAATTATACCACGCTCGCGCATCGCGCGGGGTTTAAAACTAGTCATAATAAAAAATGCTATTCTGGCACCGCAGGTGGATAGACCGAAACAGGTGGATGATTGTTATTGGTTAGTTTTAGGGATCTACGCCAATGGAACCAAAATTTGGTAAAAAAATCGGTTAGAATAGAACTGCTCTATCATAATATAGCCCAACCCTCCTACTAATCCTGGCTCCACCCTCGGTATTATGTATAAAATAAAATGTTATTGAGGGGTATACAACTTCTCTTCCTTTACACTGATGTGAGTGGACACCTCCCTCCCCTCCCCAAGTTATGTATATATGTTCTGATTTAGTAAACACGTACAATACTAAATTTTTATCTGATCTATTTAACCACCTCTTTTATGTGTTCTAATTTCTAGATAATGTCAACATAATCATTGACCTTGCAACGTACATGAATTATGATGCACTCTTTATGCTATGGATGTTAACTATGAGAATAATTGTTGCAGTTGACACAATAGTTGGACTGAATCAGCTGCATCATTAGTCATCTGCCCGTGTTAGTTGTTTAACCAAAAGGCTGCTGTATTAATCATGGCAGAGGATGGTGATCGATCTCCCCCTGAGAGAAAGTGGAAGATGCCACTCTTTGTTTTCCTCCATGACGCTAGGTACACTTGTTGCATTTCACATTGACAAAACTATCCCCATTTGAAATTTATACTTCTTGTATATATACATTGATTCATTTCCTCAGGACTGATTGGACCTTTGATGGTTGTAATACTTTACCATATGTTTTTGTGTTTTTAAGTGTTGTGCTTGTTTTTTTGGAATTTCTTCCTAGGCATGTCTTCAAAATGGATGAGCTTGGATTGGAGATACTTCGTATTGCATTTCCTGCAGCCTTGGCATTAGCTGCTGACCCTATCGCTTCTCTAATTGATACAGCATTCGTTGGCCATTTAGGTGTGCTTCAGTGTTCTCTGTATGGTTGAGTGACTTTACTGGCTTCTGGTTAATTTATTTTTGTTCCTTTTCAAATAGCCATGATTGAATTGGTGTCCTTATAGCCTTTTACGACTTTTGCCTGCCCAAGGAATGCGAAATGCTGCTAATTATTCCCTATAAAAATATTTTTGCTATGGAAAATTCTAGAGAATCCTGTTATTAATATTCTTATTTTAGTGAAGTCCACTAAATTTGAAGTCGCAAAAAAACTCCACCAGTGAAACACAGCTTTTTGGTTAGGTCCCTCAGGGAACTGCCTTTGGATGTGGTTCAGGAATTTATCCGAAAGGGCAGATTCCTTAAGACTAGTTTTAAGGTATCTTGAATGCATTCTAATAGCTAAAAGTATCTGAATTTTGAAAAAAAAAAAGGGTTTTCGGAGGGACCTAATTGTGAAAGACCCTTGCTTTTTCTATTCATCTCAATCTCAATGAAATAGACTGATATCTCTTGTGTGTCTACTGGTTTCCCAAAATTATTATAAGATTCTCGATAAGTATCTTGTTATGTAAATTTTTGTCTTTGAGCTTGTTTTTGCGCTTTTTGTGTAGGTCCGGTGGAGATTGCTGCCGTAGGAGTCGCCATTGCTATTTTCAATCAGGCTTCTAAAGTTACTATATTCCCTCTTGTGAGTATTACAACTTCCTTTGTAGCTGAGGAAAATACTGTGGGAAGATTGACTAGTGGGGAGCCAAAAAATGAGAACTTGGAGAAGGGTTCAGCCAAGAATAATGAAGTGAAGGATTTGAATGCAGAAGATGTTGTGCTTGAAAACCTGGAAAAGGGTTCAGCCACAAACAGTGAAACTAAAGAGATGATGCCAGAAGATGGTATGCTCTCTCTCTCTCTCTCTCTCTCTCTTTTTGTAGTTGTGATTATAAATTATCAATTAACAGAATTATTAAAAAAATTCTAACTATTAATAATCACATGAGATTATAAATTATTAATTAACAGAATTATTAAAAAAAATTAAATTACTTTACCGGCCATTAAATCTTTAAATCTATAGTATATTTCCAATCTTTAGCATTAATAAAAAATTTGATTATTTTCTATCTTATTTTCATCTTCAATATTATAGAATGGTTTATATCTAGAATAGAAACTAAATGTGAAAAACTTATATAAAGAACATAAAATAAAAGGAAAATTAAAAATAGCGAGATAAAGATAGGAAGTACTTGATACATTTAAGAAGAATTCAATTGTGATATCATATGCTACTATGATTTCCTGATGAAATTTTCTCTCAAAATGTATATATATATATATAGGGAGAGGTTTACAAGTGAACCTAAAAGATGAACTTTTTAATGAACCTTAACAATTAATTAATTTTAATTCATATGTTGTAATTGGTCCATGCCAGCGGCAACGGACACGTGTGTCGATTGATTCCCCCCCCCCCCCCCCCACCCACCCACCCAGCTTCCCCTCCCCCCCCCCCCCCCCATGGCAGCCCTGCTGTCAGAAGGGCTGCCATGGTGATGGTGGTGGTTGGGGTGGGGGTGGTGGTGAGGGAGTTGATGATCGATTGACATGCGTGTTCGTTGCCGCTGATGCTGACCAATTACAACATAGAAATTAAAAGTAATGAGTTGTTAGGTGTTATTTTGTTAAAGTTCATTAAAATGTTTATCTTTTAGGTTCACTTGGAAACCTCTCCATATATATATATATAGATAGATAGAGAGAGAGAGAGAGAGAGAAATGTCAAAAATAATCCCTGGACTTTTAAGTTTTTTTTAGACACCCACGAGAAGTATTTGTAATGCAAAAAATTTCCTCAAACCATGCATTTTATTACAAGGACCCCCTTTTTCAGGACTATCTAGTAACACATAGGGGGCCTTTGGAACAAACTGCATCATTTAAGGGAATTATCTTATAATAATTCCATACGGAGGAGGCATATTCACCCGAGGAGAACACTTGTTGAATGGATTCATAAGCACCTTTTTCACTGAATTGGCATTTTGATGCAGTCTGCACACCAACATTTTCCGATCAATCATCTAGAGAAATAATATTGTTCAAAACTCTTGACATGAATATGACCATTTTTCTAGGTATCAAGGGGTGCCAATATCTGCAACATTACTTGACACAGCCTTTTTCCTGTCTAATTTGTTCCCATACCAGTTTAGTTCTTAATTTGCCATCAGGATATCCTTTTCAAATGAGGATATAACCTTTGTTAGCATGTATCCCCATATTATTAGTAATACACATGACATATCCGTGTTCACAATTTGTTTCAACTTGTTAGCATCCCATTAGCCAGTGTCCCCGAAATCTTTGACTCTGCATTTGGAAAATATCTACTTGTACAGTTCATATAGTCATCATCTACCCAAGATTCTGACAAAAAGTTGATTTTACCTCTCGAGTCATCAATTGCAAGTTCTTCTAAACCTCCTCTCTAACATTAATCATGATTTTACAAGCATGAGAGGATTTGGTTTGAAGTAGACAGGACCCTTCATAAGTATTAACATAAAAAATTCAGTCCCTATACATACAACTTGTAACAAGTATACCAATAGGAACCTTGTGCGTTCGTCCATCTTGACTTAGTCAAGGGTGGCCCTGCTTTAACCACAGTAGGGTGTGCCTTTTGCATTATTGTACTCATGGAAAATTTGGCCCATAGAGCCCAAAACTCTTTATTTGACTGGAAAGCACAATATCTCCCACTTGATTCAGTGGTGTTTAAATTCCCCATCTTCCTTATCTCCTGGAAAGATGTTAGTAAACATGGTCTCAAGAGTTTTAATGATGGATTTAGAGCAGCCAACAATTGCAAAGGAACTGGTTGAAGAACATGCTAAATCAAAGTTAACCTTCCCCAGTAGAAAATGGTTTCGCTTTACACCCATGCAATATCTTTCTTGTTTTATTGATAAGATCACCAAACAATAGTTGAGACTTTCTGCCAGTATAAATAGGACAGCCCAAGTCTGTAATGGCCGCCTGCCACTTAGTGAAACATGTAGTTCCTGAAATGATCTCAGTTCTCACATCTTCAGTATCTTCAGAAACAATATAGAAACTTAATATATCTGTTAACCAAATTCCCTGATGCTTATTCATACATCTTAATATATTTCATCAAACCTATCAAGGAGATTTTACTCCCATTAGTGAATAGAAAAACATCATCTGCCAGTTGAGAATGCATTGATTTTCCCATATCGGAACTTCTCCTTTATCCCTCTACTAAATGCTTTAGCAACTATAATAAATAGGGTAAGGGATAGAGGATTCCTTTAAAATTATTAGTAAATAGAAGTACTATCTTATTGTCAATTAATTATAACAAAGCACATCATAGTTTCTAAGGTAAATTACACAGAACTTCCCTCTCTTTTGTTATAATTACATATATGCCCCCCCTTTTCATATATTACACTTGCCTACCCGCATATTTTAAATACTACCCTCGCAACCCCTCTCATTTTAAAATTTGATCCTTCTGCAGGGTAGTGGATGTTACAAAATAAAAATAAATAAAAACAAGAGGGGAGGTTAATGTAATATCTAAAAAAGAGTGGATACGAATGAAATATTTGAAATAAGAGTAAAACATAAATGTTGTTATGACAACAAGAGGGCGGTTCATGTAATTTATCCAGAGTTTCTACTCTTTACGATAGACAGGATATTATTATTTGTCATCCTGAATTTCTTATGAACTTTTCTTAGCACCATAAATCTTTAGGAAAACTAGCAAACCGAAGGATGTTATTATTTTCTGACTTGTATCTGTTGCTTGGTGTTTTCTTCATCAGGTACTAAAAAAGTTGCATACAGCTCTCTCAATGTTATCAGCAGTGATTCAAGTCCTAAACTCAAAAGTGAGAGGCGGCATATCCCTTCAGCATCCACTGCACTGATTATTGGCACTGTGCTTGGCCTGCTCCAGAGTATATTTCTTATATGTCTAGCAAAACCGCTTTTGGGGTTCATGGGTGTGAAATCTGTAAGTGTCTGTAGTAGTAGGAGCAGCAGCAGTAGTAGCAGTAGTAGTAGTAGCACTAGCAGTAGTAGTAATAGTAGTAGTAGTAGCAGCAGTAGTAGCGGTACTGAAAATGACTTGTATGCATGTAAAATGTGAAATAGAACACAACATTGTATCCTCATTTCCCCTTTTTCTTTGTTGATGATAATGATTGATGTTATCATATCTTGATCATTTTATGAAGTTTTTCTTGCTCTTTTTTGTATGAATGACATTACCAATTCTTGGTCATTTTATATTCTTCTTGGGTTTTTTCTTCCTTAGCAAGCTATAGATTTTGAATAGGTAAAATCGAAATCATGCGAAAATGATAGTGGGCTCAGAGACATGCATAGATTAAGCAAATATTATATATGAAGAATGCCCTTGAACTGACGTAGAAACTACAAATATATAATGGGTCTGTGTTAAAATTTCGTACTCAACTCAACAAAAACTTTTCCCAATTATTTAGGGTCGGCTAAATGAATCCTATTTTTCCAATCTGCTTTGTTTAGCATAATATCCTCGGTTAAGCCCCATGAAATTTCAGACACTAACTATTAATTACTCCTAATCCTTTGCTGGTTAAGTGAAGAAATTTAGAAATTTATCTTCTACTGCTTATTCTTTGTAATGTGGTTTGCTTGATTTGAGATTGAAGTCGTTTATCACTTCAATATAACAAAAATTAACTTCTGAATTTAATTTTTCTTATGAATTGATAGGGATCTCCTATGCTGACCCCAGCGATACGGTATTTGACACTAAGATCATTTGGTGCCCCAGCGGTTCTTCTCTCTTTGGCCATGCAGGGGGTCTTTCGTGGTTTTAAGGATACTAAAACTCCCTTATATGCCACAGGTACTTAGATTTTCTTTCCTTATTTAATTTTTCTCATTTTTATCATCATGTTGTCATGGAAATCTAACAACTTTTTTTACTTGGAGATTTGTCGCCACGTCAACTAACTTCAGAACATCTCTCTGGTCTATATAGTTGCAGGAGATTTAACAAATATAATTTTGGACCCCATACTCATCTTTGTCTGCCATATGGGAGTTAGTGGTGCAGCTATTTCACATGTCATTTCTCAGTAAGTTCTTTTATTATGAAAAACTCATTCCGTTACCTATTTTTATGGTATATCTGTTTTAGCCACTTCCTTAAAAATCTAGATATTCCAACGTATGTTATTTGTTTCTTTCTTACACGAGTATATTTGTATGTAGGTACTTAATTTCACTGATCCTCTTGTGCAAATTGATGAAACAAGTTCACCTCTTACCTCCAAGTTATAAAGATTTGCAGTTCAGCCGATTTCTAAAAAATGGTATGATATAGGGGACTAGAAAAATAGGACGGCATGTGACACTAATACAAACTTATAAAAGATATTGATGTATAGGCAATGGAATAAAGATTCAGTCATCAAACCATAAGGTTTTCCTATGCCTCAAATCATAATTGTGTTTACAATAATCTGATTACATGAGAGGATATGTTTTTATTCATACTGAAAGTACTAGTCCTTGCAGTTACGGTAATATTTTTAATAATGCTACTTATCTCAAAGTTTTTACAAAAGTAACATCGCAAATCACTCTGAGACTTTCAAATGCTGAGTAAGATATTATAGACTTCCAAGTCTTGTTTTCGTCTGTTCAACATTCTTGGGGTGTTTGGGAACAGGTTTTCTACTATTAGCAAGGGTAATAGCTGCAACATTCTGTGTGACTTTAGCTGCGTCAATGGCTGCAAGGCTGGGTCCGGCAACAATGGCTGCATTTCAGATTTGTTTACAAGTTTGGATGGCATCATCACTTCTTGCCGACGGTTTGGCCGTTGCTGGACAGGTAAACACCTCTTTCCATATAATAATTTATATGAATAATTAGTTAAGAAAGATTACTTTTCATTTTGTAGTTATATGGTTCTTCAATGATAAATGCGTGTGTTTTTCCTCCTACTCGTCTAGGCAATCCTTGCTTGTGCATTTGCTGAAAATGACTATAAGAAGGCCACTGCCGCCGCGACACGAGTATTACAGGTGTGTTTTGTATGATTAATATTATTTCTCACTTGCTATTACAGGGACGAAACCAGCCGTTTTTGGAGGGGACTATGGCTTCTCCTAACTTCTGAATTTTTTGAAATAATTACCCCTTACATTTTTTATAGTATCCAATTTAGTCATTTTCTTCACAAATTTTACCAACACAATGAATATTAACTTCGCCACTCCTTGTTAAAAAGGCTAGCTATTTACTTGTCGTCTAACAATCAATGCTTCAATACTATATTTTGAATTCCTCTTTTTTCTGCGATGATTAAATGTTACAACCTCATTAAGCAATAATGTTAATACTATGATTTCAGCTTCCATCAGAAATGTAAAAGCCTATATAATAATGAGGTGTTAATTTGCAGATGGGATTTGTATTGGGTATGGGGCTCGCTCTTGCTGTAGGAATTGGTTTGCAATTTGGATCTGGAATCTTTTCAAAGGACAAAACTGTTCTTCACATCATAACTATTGGCGTCCCGGTATTTCTTCCACTTACAAGCAAATAGAAAAAAAAGTTTTCTTAAGAAATAAACTTCTACAGTATTTGAGGAATCTAACAATGGCTCTCTTTTTATTGGATAATTAGTTTGTTGCAGCTACACAACCTCTCAATTCCATAGCCTTTGTTTTTGACGGTGTTAACTTTGGAGCATCTGATTTTGCCTACTCTGCGTATTCTATGGTAAGACATTAATAGACCTCAAAAAGGAAATAAACAAAATGTTGAATTATATTCATTTTTCCTTGTATAGACCATGTAATTGTTACATATAGTAAAAGGTCTTGTTTTCTTCAGGTTCTAGTGGCTGTATTGAGCATTGCATCCCTGTTTGTTCTTTCTAAAAGTAACGGTTTTATTGGAATATGGCTTGCTTTAACCATTTATATGGGTCTGCGCACATTTGCTGGTTTTGGGAGGTAATCTTCTCTTCTTTGTTGATGTTTTTTGAGGATATATAAGCTCCAAAGTAATATACAAGAGGGTAAATTGCAAAATACCACATCCAGCTTTAGAAATTTTGCAAGTAACTCACAGAAAATTTCTGGAAAATAAAAGAGGCCCACGTGTGATTAATCATGGTACATTAATTTGGCATGAATGTAAATGTTTGTCACATGGGCTCTACACATCACGATTGTATTCATGTTGCATCATTGTGTCTCAGAGGCAATACCTAAAGAAAAGGCATTGCCAAATGAATTTAACATGATGTATATCAAACATTGTTCATATATTAATAGGAAATACTGGGCATTTATTAGTAGGGAGTATGGTCCTTCCAAAACTGTTATGTTATGAAGCTTATTGAAATGGGCACTAGTATGCTAGTGTTGACATATTGCCATATTTTATATTTTGCAGGATGGGAACAGGAACTGGACCTTGGCGCTTTCTCAGGGGCAGGAGTTCGAAGTAGAATATTTCTTTCTTTCATTTTCATAAGCCCTTTACTTTTTTTGTTGTTAATATTATTTTGGGAGGCCGGGGGTGAGAGGAGTTGTAATTGTTTACTGGACAGAGAATACTCTGTTCGTTTGTAATCTCTATGATAGCAGGAGCTATATGTTTTCCTTATCTTTGTTGTTTTTTATGAATGCATGAACAAAATATAATATATGATCTCATCTCTCTTTCACACGCGCACACAGCCTTATGAACTGTATTGAAAAAATTGTTTTTACCAACAAAACAAAATATATAATTCATAATTATTTAAAAATATTTTATAGACTGAAATGGCCCTTATAATCTTCTCGTTTTAAAAATTATAATTTATGCCAAATGGGGATTATGATTAAAGAAGTAAGAGAACCTAAAGATAATTATTTTGGAAGAATACTATGTCTCTTCTTATTTATTCTGAATGATCAGGTACAATATATATAGGAGCTGCTGATAAGGATATACACTAGTAGTTAGGTTTGACTCGGTATGCACAACAATTGTCTGTTGATACGGATATATACACTAACTGATGAGTATATAAACTAGTAGTTGGGTTTGGCTCACTATGCACAACAATTGTATATTTTGAGTTGGGTTTGACTCAGCATGTACAACAACTAGGGTCGGCAATTTTTGACACGATAACCCGTTTATGGTAATAACTCGAAATTACTCGAACTTGACACGATTAGCTTATATAGATTTAAGAGTACTCAAAAATTATACTCAAATAAAAATCAACGCGATCCGAAAATGACACGATTAACCCGAATTGCCACTCCTAACAACTGTTCTGTAAGTTTTGTTACTCCCCCTCGAACTTGGGTTTGGATAAGTTCAGAGGCCTAGTTTGCTCTGAAGTGCTTGAAAAGTGTCCTTGGAGAGAGGCTTTGTAAATATATCAACAAGTTGCTTTAATGAAGGAACAATTTTAATGATCAGGTACAATACATATAAGGATATACGCTAGTAGTTAGGTTTGACTCAGAGCAACCCTTACGCGCAGTGTAAATTTACACATAACTAGGCTAAATTTGTCTGTTAAAATACACAAAAATTGCTACGCGCAGCCGGTAAAAAGGGTAAAAATAGAATAAATCAGCAAAATCGTATCAAAACGACGTCGTTTTGGCTGGGGCCCTCATAACCTTGCGCGGAACATCATGTTCCGCCTAAGGTTATTGGATTTTCGATTTTGCCCCCCAAAAGTCTTACGGCTTTTACGTTTCTACCCTGCAATTAATTACCTCAACTTCCACCTACATTTCAACAACCAAATTAAATTCCACACCCCTATTTAAATCTACCCACAGTAAAATATTTTTTCACACTTCAAAAACCAACAAGAGTTTCCACAGACCTTTACGAAGGTAAATTCTCTGATTTATTTTTCCTTGTAAATTATTTATTTATTCATTTTAATATGCTTTTTAATTACTTAATTATTAAATTTATTTAGTTAGAGAATATCAGTAATTATATTTCTGAAATATCAGTAATAAAAAATATCAGTAATTAATTATATTATCAGTAATAAAAAATATCAGTAATAGTTAATATTAATTATATTATCAGTAATAAAAAATATCAGTAATTATTTTTCTGAAATAATTATAGAATATCAGTAATTATATTATATCCATATGTAAATATTTCTGAAATATCACTAATAAAAAATATCAGTAATTAATTATATTATCAGTAATAAAAAATATCAGTAATAGTTAATATTAATTATATTATCAGTAATAAAAAATATCAGTAATTATTTTTCTGAAATAATTATAGAATATCAGTAATTATATTATATCCATATGTAAATATTTCTGAAATATCAGTAATAAAAAATATCAGTAATTAATTATATTATGAGTAATAAAAAATATCAGTAATACTTAATATTAATTATATTATCAGTAATAAAAAATATCACTAATTATTTTTCTGAAATAATTATAGAATATCAGTAATTATATTATATCCATATGTAAATATTTCTGAAATATCAGTAATAAAAAATATCAGTAATTAATTATATTATCAGTAATAAAAAATATCAGTAATACTTAATATTAATTATATTATTAGTAATAAAAAATATCAGTTATTATTTTTATGAAATAATTATAGAATATCAGTAATTATATTATATCCATATGTAAATATTTCTGAAATATCAGTAATAAAAAATATCAGTAATTAATTATATTATCAGTAATAAAAAATATCAGTAATACTTAATATTAATTATATTATCAGTAATAAAAAATATCAGTAATTATTTTTATGAAATAATTATAGAATATCAGTAATTATATTATATCCATATGTAAATATTTCTGAAATATCAGTAATAAAAAATATCAGTAATTAATTATATTATCAGTAATAAAAAATATCAGTAATACTTAATATTAATTATATTATCAGTAATAAAAAATATCAGTAATTATTTTTATGAAATAATTATAGAATATCAGTAATTATATTATATCCATATGTAAATATTAGTAATTATATGTTGTGTTAATGTTTTGAATAAAAAAATGAAAATGATGAAAATGAAGAAAATGAAGACACTAGAGAATGTTTTGAGAGTGTTTAGAATACAAATAAAAATGAAAATGAAGAAGAGTAATCGTATTTATAAAAAAAAAAAATGTAACCGTTGGATACATAAATAAATAGCCGTTGAAATGTAACCGTTGGATAAAAAAAAAATATTTAACCGTTGAAACCATTTGAAAGAGTTGGGGGATGAAAGTGGAAATATTGGAAATAGGGAATTGCTTTGGCGGAACATCATGTTCCGCTTAAGCAAATAATTTTTTTTTTTTTTTTTTTCTTCCTTGCGCGGAACATCATGTTCCGTTTTAGATGCGGGTCCCACAAAAAACCAACTAAGTCAATTGCATCTTTGTTATTTTATAGCTTAGTCAGTGTTATATTTGACGTTTTAGCTTACCCACAGCATACTCATATAAGATATTTATACATGTTTAGCATACCCATAAAGAATGCTCTCAGTATGCACAACACTGAATTAATAGACATGTGGAGATATGACATATTGTCACAAAATATATTGTCACAAAATAGAATTTGAGGCTTATGTTGAATATTACCGAGGTCACGTAAGTGGAAAGAAATCCATATAAGATCAATCATGCCATAACCCGATATTCTGCCTCAGCTGTGGATCCAGATATAGTAGGTTGCTTTTTAGCACACCAAAAGATACAATTAGAGCCCAAAAAGGTACAAAAACCCGTGGTAGAGCAGATAGTAAGGGGACATCCTGCACAGTCAGCATCAGAGAAAGCAAAAAGATCAACTACCTGTTTGAGTATGCGCAGACCTATAGAGACTGTCCCTTTGATGTAGTGAAGGATGCGTTTAACCATTTGATAATGGGTATGAGTTGGTGCAGTCCTGTGTTGATAAACATTATTCACTGCAGTGTGCCGACAATTTGTCGATATTCAGTAACATCGTGATAGGGAACTTCAACAATTATTACAACAGGTGGTTTTACAGATATAAGAATAGGAATTGGTTTACATTGATCTATTTGGCAATTCAATTTTAAGGTTGGAATTAGAATTAAAAGGTCAATTTTAATTTTGTAGAATTGAAATTGGCCTTCGAATTTCAATTCCATGACTTAAAATTGGGTTGACAAACATACCATAATAGTTCGATTGATAATTTAATTTCAAAGCTTGGAATTGAAATTGAAAGGTCAATTTCAATTCCGTGGAATTCAAATTGGCCTTTCAATTCCAATTCAAATTCCAATCCTTAGAATTGGGTTGCCAAACGGGCCCTAAGGTCCGTTTGGCAATCCAATTCCAAAGTTTGGAATTGAATTAGAAGACCAATTTGAATTCCACGGAATTGAAATTACCCTTTCAATTCCGTGGAATTAAAATTGACCTTCGAATTTCATTTTCATGGCTTGAAATTAGGTTGCCAAACGGACCCTAAGGGCGCGTTTGGCAATTCAATTCCAAGGGTCGGTGAAATTCAAATTGGTCTTTTAATTCCAATTCCAAGCCTTAAAATTGGGTTGCCAAACAAACTCTAAGTTGTTGTAAGAATAGAACTTTAACTATAGCAATTGGGAGGACAATCCTAATAGTTGTCGGTTTAATTACTAGGTTGAATGTTTCGTGAAAGTCAACACCTTCCTGTTGATTATAACCTTGTGCCACAAATCTCACTTTTAAGGGAACTAATGAAGCATTAGATTTGAGTTTCTTTTGCACAAAATTGTATCATTCATGAAATTAGAACATAATTGATAAATGGGCTTAATTGACTAATTGGTATCCAATGACATAGTTAGAATTTTATTATATGTGAATTATATGATATATAAATTCTCTATGGTTCATGTTGTTGAAATTATGAAAACTGTACTTGTATGAAGAGACTCACATTATGCTAATTTGGGGACTTGATGAATTAGGTTTCATGTATGACACTGTAAATTAGGGGTGCAATCGATACGGGTTTTTACCGTACCGCACCGTTTTGGTCCAGGAAAAAATGGTTTTGGTTTCATATTATGAAATATCGAAAACCGATTTTACCGAAAATACCGCCAAAAATTTGGTTGGTTTTAGTTTTTAGATATAAAAAATCCATTTACCGAATTTACCGTATCAAAATTACCGAATTTAGTGTACCGAAATACCGTACCAATTTTTTTTCTATTCTCTCACAATATATATATATATATTAGGGGTGTGCATAAACCCGAATGGACCGAATTGACCGAAATAACCGAACCGAGCCGAACCTACATTTGCGGGTTTTTATGAATGCGGTCCAAAATTACAAAGGACCGAATAAATCGGTTCGGTATCGGTCTTAGGTCTTAAAAAGCGATTTTGGACCGGACCGGACCGCTTTTACTATATATATATATATATATATATATATATATATATATATATATATATATATATATATATATATATATATATATATATATATATATATATATATATAAACTTACACGCTGCCTTACAATTGCCAATACAACCCTAAATCTCTTTCTTTTTTTTCTCTCTCTACAGCCGTTAAACCCCAAAACCAAGAGTTCCCATCCCCTAAATTAAATCTCTTCTCTTTTTTTTCTCTCTCTCTCCTGTCACGACCATTACTAATCAAACTCTAATCGAGCTCATCTCGCTCTCCTCCGACAGAGGCAGCATGTGTATGTTAACTCAGTTGTTAGTTAACCTAGTTTTAGTTCCCAACCCAAATTGATTCCCAACAGGTTGGCTGGCCTTGCTGCTGTCAACCGACCCAGATTTGTCCGTCCCTGCTTTCTACCCTTGCCAGCCGAAAAATCAACCGGAAAAAGAAAATCAAGGTTTGTTTCTTCATGATTGTTAAATTATTATTGTATATATTGGGAAAAAAAACAGCCGAAAATTCTTCCCCATTTTGAGTGACATTGACATATACATGTTTGTTAAATTGTTATTGTATATAAACTTATTTGTTTGTTTGTTAATAGTTATACTTGTTTGTTAAATTGTTATTGTCTATTTATGCTGAATAAATGTTGGTATATATTTATTATGGGTTAATAATTATACGTGCTTGTATGTCCATCACTTTGATGATGGCAAACAATATACACCAATTTAAGCCCAAAACACACTCAGAAAAAAGAAACTTTGCCCAAAACACACTAATTCAAAGAAAGTTTGAGAAAATTGGATGGTTGTGTAACACTGCCTCTATTGTAGTGTTTGTGCAAACAGTGTTAAATGGCTTAGTTGAAGTCACTTGCATCTTTGTTTATATTTGGTAATTTTATAGTAACTGAAAGTTAATGTTTTAAAACTAAATGTACCAAACTAAAAAAAAATGAGAATCAATAATGGACCGAATAGGATCGAGACCGAACACGAACAGCATGAAAACCGATTAGGACCGAGACCGATTATTTCAGTCCGATCTTGGTCCATAATTTTCTAGGACCGATTGAAGCGGTCCGGTCCCAAAAATACCTCAAAACCGGACCGGAACGGACCACGCACACCCCTAATATAACTCACGTTGTCAGTGCCACGCATATTCCAATACCTATAAGTTCATAATACAATAAAAAACAACCTAACCTAACATACATTCTTATTTTCTCTTCTCTCTCTCCACAAACTAACTACAGTGGAGGCTCTCCCTTATTCTCTCATCTCGCGTCTCAATCTCCTCCGGCATAGCTAGGGCTGTGTTTTTTTTCAAATTTTCCGATTTTACTGATTTCCGATCTGATGTTTTTCGAATTTGGAATGAAATTTTAGTTTGGTGATTTTTGATTTTTCGATTTTAGATTTTTCCGAAATAAATCAGATCGAAAATCGAAAGTAATTCTGAATTTTTAATTTTTTGATTTTTTCGAAAATATACCGATCTGATTTTTCTGATTTTTTTTCGAAATTATTTTCGTATTTTTTTTCTAGTTTTTTGAAAGTTTCTCATATCCCACATCGGTTAGGAGAGGGCTCCAAAGTATGCTCTATAAAAGGAGAGTATCCTACTAACTTCTACACAAATGAAAAAATGGGTCAAATCCTCATGTATTTACATGTGTTGGGTTAAACCATTTTCTTTGTTTCTTTAAAATGAGAATTTCGAGTAATCGAAAATCCATAATTTATTTTTTTGAAAATTTGAAATTTCTGGATTTTTAATATCGTTTGTGAATTTTCGATTTTTCAATTTTTTCGAATTCAGAATTTTTTTTTATTTTTCGAAAAAATCGGATCGGAATAGTTATTTTATTTTCGAAAAAATCAATTTTTTTTTCCGAAAAGGCATTTTTCGATCCGACCGAAACACAGCTCTAGGCATAGCCGATAAGTTAGTTCCTTTCCTCATCTCGTCTCACTCTCCTCCAGTGCATAACCAAGTATACTTGCTTATGATTTTTAAATCTATTGTTCCAAATGCTATAAATGCTTGTGTATGCTTGTGAGTTTTTAGATATACTGATTTTTATATTTGTTATGTGTATAACAAGTTGATGATGTGTAGTTGATTTTGTTTTGGTATTTTTTAAGGATTTTAAATGCATATGTTGGATTTTAAATGCATGTGTAGTTTTTTAGCTGTTTTTGTTTTGGTGATTGTAATACCCCGTATTTCTGGCGTATTTAGAATTTAATTAATTGACTAATTAAATAGAAAATACGTTTTAATTTAAATTACGTGAGTAGAGTAATTTAATGTGATTTAATAATAATTGTTGTGCGTACCCGGAATTTAGTACTGTAAGCCTGGACGAGTAGCCCAGCCCAAGCGGCCCAAAGTTCAGGCCCCTCATCTTTTGTATGGATCCGATTTCCCCATGATCCCATGAAGGGAAGTTATGGGGGAGCACGATCCCATGAAGAGAAGTTATAGGGAAGATGGCTAAAATGGAGGAATCCACCATCTCCATTAACTAACCTACACATATATAAATTAAACCCTAGGTCCGGGGCAAAGGACAAGTTGTATTCTCTGTACTCATTCCCCAGAATATTGAGAAATAATAATGACTGCACCACCGTGGACGTAGGCATCTCTTTGCTGAACCACGTATATCCGTTGTTGTGTGATTGGCGTTTTATTTGTTCTTTCTTGGTCATTACTTCTCTCATATTTATTTGTGTTGCACAATAATTGTCACCAACAGTAATTGTCACTACAATTGGCGCCGTCTGTGGGAAACGTTCATCTTTCCCTGAGAAGAGCCCACACCAAGAAAAGAATCTAAGACGTCTGGTCATACCAGCAACGCTCCTCAAGCAGGAGATATTCAAGAGCCGCCTGCTCCTCGCAGGATTAGGTCTGAAGTCCGACGTTCAGATCGTGGGGCTCGCTTGGAAAGGCCAGCCTCAGAAGAAACTCAAGGGCCAGCAAGGTCCACGCAGATATCCAGATTGATTGATGCATACGAGGCAAGGCTCCACGAGCAGAGGGAGTCTTCTCGCAGATACGAGGCTGAGAATGCTCTCTTGAAAAGAAGACTGGAAAGACTGGAGAAGGGACTACATCCTGATACCAGAAGACACCCCTATCGCACTCCTAGCCCTCAGGCGAGCAAATCTCGCAGCCGAGGAAGGAGCCCTAGGCGGGAATATCAAGGGGTCGAAGGTGGCGACCCAGACGACGATCTCCGCGAACAACTAAGAAGAGCTCGCCGCTATCAGAGTCCTGCTCTCAGCGACGAGAACATACGGAACCTGGTCCGCAGAGAAATGGACCAACATCCAACTCACCGCAGCACTAGGTCGACCATAGAACTCACTAGGAGAGCCCTCAAGACCCAGATGAAATCACCCTTCACGAGGGAAATTGAAGAGGAAGAGGCTCCCAAGAAATTTGCCATTCCTAGGTTCAAGATTTACGACGGCAAGACTGATCCCATTGATCATGTCAGGCAGTACCGGCAGGCCATGACCCTCTAGAATCACCGGGATGCACTGATGTGCCGTATTTTCCCCTCGAGCCTCCATGACGTGGCCCAGAAATGGTTCGAAAAACTCCCTCACCGATCCATCAGGAATTTTAAATCCCTGGCCGAGCTCTTTACGACCCGGTTCATCACCAGCAGCTCCCATCCCAAAAGGATGGATGCTCTATTAACCATGAAGAAAACGCCTCAAGAAACACTCCGAGACTATGCAAAGAGGTACTGGGAGTTATTCAACGAGATCGAGGACTGCGCGGAAGAGGTGGCAGTGGCCTCTTCAAAATTGGGTTACCTAACTCTTCCCTCCTTTACCAGTCCTTGACGAAGAAGGAAGCTATGACCATTGACGACCTGATGGCCCGGATTGAGAAATACGCAAAGGTGAAAGATGTCACCCACCTTAATGTAGGAGAAAACGATCGAGCCAAGCTCACTACCAGGGGAAGTGAGAAAGTTGAGAACCAGAAGAAAGGAGGAAAGAGTGGGGGGGTAAGAATGGCTCCCGAAACGGAGGAAACCCTGACGTTACAAAATCATTCCAGGCGGTCAACACTGTCTTTAAAGAGCCAATTTACAAAATTCTCGCGAAGATCAAGGATGAGCCGTTCATCAAATGGCCCCGGAAAATGGGAGGAGACCCCACGAAAAGAAACAATGCATTAAGATGCGCTTTCCACAAAGAGGGAGGGCATAAGACCGAGAACTGCAAGGCTCTTAAGTCCCACCTCGAGGAGTTGGCCCAGTTTGGGCATTTGAATGACTTTGTGGAAAAGAAGGTAGAGAAAATGGCTGCCCACAGAGAGGCGAAACCCGACAACGTGCTGGAGGATGATGCCGGACATGAGTTCGCAGTAATCCACGGAGTATCTGACGTCAAGCAAATACAAGGGAACTCAGCTCGAATGGAGGTAAAGAAACTGACAGCGGTAATGCAAGCTTTTCAGATTGATCCAGCAAAATCACAGTCAGGAAAACGTCGACAAGCAGAGGACGTCAACTACAACAAGCATATTATTTTCACGGATGAAGACCTAGTGGGAGTAAGGACCCCACATCATGATGCCTTAGTCATTACACTCAGGATAGCCAACTTTGACATCGACAAGCTGCTCGTCGATCAAGGAAGCTCATCCGAAGTAATGTACATCGACCTGTTCAGGAAATTGAAGTTGAGCGTCGTCGACCTAAAGGGAGCTACTGTCCCTCTGGTCGGCTTCGCTGGAAAAATGACCATGCCCCTGGGCAAAATAGTACTGCCAGTGCGCGCTGGAAATGTTTCCAAGATGATCGAGTTTTTGGTGGTCGACATTGATTCACCATATCAAGCCATCCTCGGCAGGGGATGGCTTCATGCCATGAAGGTAGTCTCCTCGACCTACCATCAGAAGCTCAAATATGTTACCGAGCGAGGAGTCATGGAGATACACGGCGACCAGGCGATGGCAAGGAAGTGTTTCATAGCGGCCATCCGACCAAAGCCAGAGAAAAAGGCCGACCAACCCAGCGAGAAAGTGGAGGAAGGTGCAATTCCTTCCAAATAGCAATTAAAATATGGAAGGCCTGGAGTGGAAGAGACCAGACTCCTCCCCTCCGAGCGTGTTGTTGAGGACCTGGTGGAAGTGGAGGCTAGGGAAGGCGACAATAGCAGAGCCTTCCTGATCGGAGCGTCACTCACCGACCAAGAGCAAAAGGAATTGTCAACCTTACTCAGAAGCAACATAGACGTTTTCGCTTGGGAACCTTATGAGCTGCCAGGAATCGATCCCAATATGGTCTGCCACCAGTTGCACGTCGATCCCACATTCAAGCCGATAACGCAGAAGGCACGACGAACTGCTCCCGAGAAGGCCAGAGCAATAGAAAAGGAAGTCGAAAAACTGCTGGAAGCAAAATCCATACGAGAGGTGCAATTCCCCAAATGGTTATCCAACCCAGTGGTAGTTCCGAAAAGCAATGGAAAGTGGAGAGTTTGCATAGACTTTACTGACCTCAACAAAGCCTGCCCCAAGGATAGCTTCCCTCTTCCGAAAATAGACCAACTAGTAGACGCCACTGCAGCCCACGAACGAATGAGTTTCCTGGACGCGTACTCAGGATATCACCAGATTCCCTTGTATGCCCCAGATCAGGACAAAACGACGTTTATCACGACGGTTGGTTTATATTGTTACAAGGTCATGCCTTTTGGGCTAAAAAATCCAGGGGCAACCTATCAGCGGCTAGTTACTAAAATGTTCAAGAATCAGATGGGAGACATAATAGGGGTCTACATCGACGACATGCTCGTCAAGAGCAAGGAGAAGGAGAATCACCTCTCGGACCTGTCAAGCACCTTCGAAATCCTCAGGAAGTACCGAATGAAACTTAATGCGAGCAAGTGTTCCTTCGGTGTCCAGTCAGGAAAGTTTCTTGGGTATTTGGTCAGCAAGCGAGGCATAGAGGCTAATCCGGATCAGATTGATGCAATCAACAGAGTGCAACCTCCTCGCACAATCCGGGATGTACAGAAGCTCACTGGGATGCTCGCTGCTCTAAATCGTTTCATTTCTAAATCCTCCGAGAGATGCAAGACTTTCTTCCAACTCTTAAAGTGCAGAAAAGCAGTGGAGTGGAGCCCAGATTGCTCGCAAGCATTGGACGAGCTCAAGTCCTTCCTAAGCACTCCACCACTGCTTGTAATACCACAGCAAATGGACTCTTTGTACCTCTACCTCTCTGTATCCAGTCATAATGTCAGCTCGGTGCTAATGTGCGAAGTTATAGGAATCCAACATCCCGTCTATTACGCGAGCAAAACCTTATTGGATGCCGAGCAACGTTACCTACCCTTGGAAAAACTCGCATTCGCCCTAGTAATAGCCCCGAGAAAGCTAAAGCATTACTTCGAAGCTCATACGATCATCGTCCTTACATCACACCCCCTAAAGGCTGTCCTAAGGAAGGCGGATTTGTCAGGCAGGCTGTCTAAATGGTCAGTCGAGCTCGGCCGGTTTGACATCCAATTTCAACCAAGGACAACTATCAAGGGTCAAATCCTCGCTGATTTCATAGCTGAATTCACAGGTGAAGAGCCCTCCGACTAGCCCAAGCCAACAGAGCAAAATAACCAAGCTACAGTGGAAAACTGGAAACTATTCGTTGATGGAGCCTCCAACTCAAAGGGGCAGGGATAGGAATTGTTCTCGTCACTCCAGAAAACACAGTCCTCGAGCAAGGAATGAGGCTGGGATTTGCAGCCTCCAACAACGAAGCAGAATACGAAGCCCTAATAGCAGGTCTCCAAAAAGCGCAAACTCTGGGAGCAAAGCGTTTGCAGGTATTCGGCGATTCGTAACTAGTTTCCAACCAGATAAGTGGGGACTATAACGCAAAGGATGAAAGAATGGTAGCCTACCTCTCCCTGATGAAAAACTTAATGACGAGCTTTGAAGAGATCAATATCCAACAGTTTCTCAGGGGGAAAAACAGCCACGCTGATGCGCTAGCAGCCCTGAGTTCGGCAGTTGATTCTAGCCTTAAAAGGGTTATCCCTATCGATTTCCTCAGTGGCCCAAGCATTCACCCCAACTGCGAGCTGCCAAACGCGAAACCAATACTCCAATTGGAATCAGCCCCCAGCTGGATAGATCCCTTGAAGGACTATTTGAAGGACATAACGCTTCCAGAGGACAAGAGAACTGCCCACCAGATAAGAGTCAAAGCTGCTCGCTTTCACTTATCCACAGGAGGCGACTTGTATAAAAGGTCTTTCTCCAGTCCCTACCTTAGATGTGTCCACCCAGGCGATGTCAAGGCAGTGCTTCACGAGATTCACGAAGGAATATGTGGAAGTCATGTTGGAAGAAGGTCTCTAGCCTTCCGAGCAATGAAGGAAGGCTATTGGTGGCCATACATGCAAAAGGACTCCGCAGTATATGTCCGCAAATGCCTGAAATGCCAACTTCACGCTCCTATGGTCCACCAACCCTCCAGCGAATTAAAATCCCTGACCAGCCCCTGGCCTTTCGCCCAATGGGGGATGGACATCGTGAGACCACTGCCCACCGCTGCCGGCAACCGCAAATATCTGTTGGTTGCAGCTGACTACTTTACCAAGTAGATCGAGGCAGAACCACTGGCGAACATCCGAGATGCTGACATGATAAGGTTCGTATGGAGGAATGTAATCACTCGATTCGGAATCCCCAGAACCATCATCACTGACAATGGAACACAGTTCGAGAGTGGACCTTTTCAGGACTTCTGCAACGAACACGGGATCAGGCACCACTTCAGCTCGGTGGACTACCCTCAAAGCAACGGACAAGCTGAAGCTTCCAATAAAACAGTGATCGTTGGATTGAAGAAACGGTTAGAGCGAGCCAAAGGCGCATGGGCAACCGAGCTACCGCATATCCTATGGGCATACAGAACGACTCCTAGGCGAGCAACAGGAGAAACGCCATTCTCACTAACATATGGTATGGAGGCAATCATCCCACTAGAGGCGGGATTGCCAACAATGAGATCCGACCTTGTTGAACAAGGCCAGAACGATGAAGCTTTGCTCGCCGAACTCGACCTAGCCGACGAGCGCAGGGAATTTGCCCTAGTGAAACTCGCGAGCTATCAGCAACAGCTCGCGAAGCACTACAGCAAGAGGGTCAACCCGAGGAGATTCAGAGTTGGGGACTATGTTCTAAGAAAGGTCGTGGGCAACACAGTGAAGCCATCAGACGGTAAACTGGGCCCAAACTGGGAAGGACCTTATAAGATAATTAGAGACAACCTGCAGGGTGCCTATCATTTGGAAACGATGGAGGGCAGGGAGATACCACGAGCATGGAACGCAGCTAATCTCAAGAAGTTCTATTTTTAGGAATTCTGTTATTAAATCTTTTATTGTATTCGTTATGTGAAAGGACAGTTCATTTCTCATTTCACTAATGAAAATCTCTCAGTTAATCACTCTCTGATTAGTAACGGTCATATTTTATTGTACATCCCTTCCAAATCACAGGCATAATGGTCGACATAGCAGGGGAACACCCCTCCTCAGGTCATCGTCATGAAGCACGACAGACCTCTTAGCATTGCCCCTGGCAATATATGAAGCCCTACAGAGTATTCTTAGGCATCAAACCTACTTTGGTTAAACAAAATCCTGATCGGAAGAAGACATCCAATACCAGGTGTGTCCTCGCCAATTGCCCTACTTAGGCCTAAGGGAGTGTGACGACACAACCTAAAAGGTAAAGTGAGGGCACAATGGTATTCTTATACTGGACTGGGCAGACACTCACATGACAAAATAAAAAGGATTGTGAAGCAGCAAAAAAATAAAAGGGTTGGATGAACACGTTTAGTCGGCAAAATTGCCCAAAACTCGAACTTTTCATTAATCCTTTATATTTACAAACAATGATAATACATGTTTAGTCGGCGAAGCTCGCCCAAAGCATTTACAATTATCAAAAAGAAAAAGAGTAACAAAATCTCAAGGAGGTGGAAGCCTCCGAGCAAGATAATCAGCAACTTTAGCTCTCCTTCCATCATCAGGAGCAGGGGCTAGCTCCTCCACGACCTCATTTGCGTCCAATTCCAATAATTGCCGAGGAATAGCATCAATGGGGATCCATCGATTATCCCTCCTGAATGGATTAGGCATCAGAGTGGAGGAGGATATCTCATGTCGATACCACAACATCGAGTTCCTAGGGACCTTCAGCTCTTTGAGGCCACTCAACCACCCTCTGATAAAGGAGAGCTCCTCGAACTCTGATAGTCTCGTCGGATCATCCAGCCAGCCTTGATCGTAGCCATCGAACCACACTTGCCGAGGACCGTTCTTGAACAAATGCCGTAGTCAGGTGACGTCCCTCTAGAGCCCAGCAGCAGTTACGTAAGCTTGTCGAACATCGCCGTGCAGTTCCTCCATCTCCCTCTCACGCTGTTCCTCGACTTCCCTGTTCCTACCCCTGGCACTTCTACCAGCACACGGGAGGGGAGGCCGAGCAGCTCGCGACGAAGAAGAGCCTTGTAGGACTGCCGAAACGGTGCTCGGCGAATGCTCCTTAAGCCTTAGGACTTCCCTCCTCAGGTCTTCATTCTCCTGCTGCAGGAACTCCCCGACCTGGTTAATCTCAGTGGCCTCCAGCAACCTTGCTCTCAGTGCACTGACTTCTTCTTGTACTGAAGCACTGATTTCTTCCATCTCCTGGAGCCTGTCCTTCAGCTTGGCCACTAGCTCGGACTGATCCTTATATTTTTGGTTCCTTGTCTTAGCAAACCTGCAAAGTCTAGCAAAGGCCTGGTGAACTGCAGGGCTTGCATTAGGACCAAGAGTCCTACACAGTTGGGAGGTAACAAGAATGTAGTCATCCACATCAACCAACTACAGGTAAAAGAAAGATAGAAGAGAGAAAGGGATCAGCGTAAACAAAAGGGGAATCTTCTCATTTCATTAATAAAGACCAAGTACATCGAGCAGAAAAAACTTGGGAGATTACAAGTAAAAAAGTACAAAAGAAAATCCTAAGAACAGATTAACTAGCAACCTCAGGCTGCCCAGCGGTGTCTGGCTGCTTCCCCTTATCAGCTGCAGCAGAGCTATCCCCCTCAACAGGAACGCTTTCAGTTGCCTGAGCAGGGCGAACACCAGCAGGAGCTGTATCCGAGGGAAGATCAGTACCCTCGATGGTTGGAGCAGGAGCTTCCTCGTCCACAGTTGGCTTGGGACCCGGGTCGTGCTCATCAAACAGGGAAGACTCAACATCCACACTAGCAGCCAGAAGAGATTTATTCCAGCCCTTCTTGAAGTTCAGACGGTTGATGTAGCCAATCTGAATCTCAGCATCATCATAAGCAGTAGCCCACCCAGAGTTGTATGAGTCCTCCTTAATGGTGGCTGCCTGGGCTTTTTCCGCCTCCAGCTGCTCGGCCAGAACCCTGTTCTTCTCTGCAGGTCCAGCTTGCTCGAGCACACTAGGTCATAAGCCTTCCTCAGCTCGCCCAGCTCCTTAACCGCATTATCCCTCTCGCGGGCAGAATTGACGAGGGCCAGATCAGACGAAACTCGAGCTGCATCAACGGCTTTCAGATCAGTCTCCAGCTGAGAACCCCTGGCCTCCAGAGCAGACTTTTGCTGCTCTAACTCACCGTTCCTCATTACCAGCTCGTCGCGAGAACGGTAGAGCACAGCGAAGTCGGTCACAAACTGTAAAGAATAAAGAAGAGATCAGGAAGAGGAAACAATCAAGATTTGTTAAAAAATTAAGAACTGAAAGGAAATTTTACCAAGGCCAGCCTCTGGCTAGCTTGCAGGGCCAGCTGATCGGACCCCAGAGCCCTCTGGCGATCCACAGGAAGAACTGCTCTCTCAAGCAGTGCAGGAGCTAGCTGAGGAGAAATGGACACCGAAGCCCCCTCGGGCAAGGCAGATACTGGGACCAAAGCTTGACCTTCCTTGGTCCTTGATTCCAATTTCCTCCTCTCCTCCTCTCTCTCTTTTTCCCTTCTACTCCTCTCCTCTACTCTCTTCTTCTCCTCCACCTTTTTTCTCTCCTCCTCCTTTTTCCTCTCCCTCTCTTTCGCCTGCTCCTCCTCTTTCCTCTTCCTCTCTTGCTCCTGAGAGGAAGGCCGAGAACCTGTAGTCACAACCCCAGATGCAGTCTTCTATTTCTTTGACCTTTGTACAAGGAGCACATTGTCATCATCATCATCGTCATCTCTTATCAGGTTCTTCCTTGGAGGCATATCTTCACCAGAACTGCTGGAAGTACTCGACGATCCTCGAGCCTCAAAAGCCTCCTCAGAATCGGAAGAGCTGCTACTATCAGAGCTCCCTTCGCCAAGAGTACCTGCAGGCTCACTTTCCGAGCTGCTTTCTTCCTCGTCCAACTGTATCGGCTCAGCAGTGGTTTCTTCCAAATAGTCGAACTCTGGTACACTGTCCACAGGCCGAGCTATGAAGCTAGAGCCCACGTTCTTATACTCCAACAAAAAAGCGGCTGATCTGGGATGCTCGTCGTCACCCAAAGGCTCTCTGATGTTCCAAGCTTTAACCAATTCAGAAATCCAGACTTCCCCAAAAGCAGGCTCCAAGTTCCGTGACCTCGCTGTAAAAGAAAAAGCGCAGAAAGGAGTTAGAAAAATCACAAATCAGCAGAGATTGAAACAATAGTGTAATATCTACTTATATATTCTTCCCCATAAAAGGGAACAGTGAACCTCGCAGACCTCGACCCTTCAGATTGGGGGGAGAACTGCCAATTCCTAATAAGAAAACCTTCTTGCCAGTAGTCCTTATGGGAATCAGGTAAATTTACTACCAATACCCTATCAGGACTCCTAGCTTTAAGGTACAGGATACCTGAACTAGTTCGAGAGAAGGAGTAACAAAAGCAGACCTCGGCAAGCCCTAACCTTGTGCCGTACAATTGATTTATCCTATGCACGCCGTTCACTATTTTCCATACGTTGGGCAAACATTGTGCAGGTACAATACTAAAATAGCTAAAGAAATGCAGAAACAGATCATTAGGGGGAAAGGTAAGTCCCCCCTGGGAGAGCAACAAAACATGAATCCAGTGTGCATCCTCTATATCCCTAACATTCCTAGGAGGCGAGGCACAACACTCAATCTCTACCCACTCAGGAATGTTGTAGAATTTTCTAAACTCCGAGATTGACCTATTTCCAATCTTCGCCATTGGAAAAATACAAGAAAAACTACAAACCAAAGAGAAAATGCAAAGAGCACGAGAGACTTACAAGACAAAATATCAGGTCAAATGACGAAGAAGCAAAGTGAGTGGAGATCGAAAGCAGAAGGTACAAAGCGTAAGAGTTCTCAGAAGATAGAAGATTGCTGGAAAAGCTGAAACGACGAAAAGAAATGTGCCTTATCCCAACGAACCTTCAAAATCTAATCATATTGCACAGTAAGCGAAGCGGCTGCCGCCAGAAATCGACTCTACAGCTCCCAAGGAATTGCAACGCAATAATCATTTAAATATGTTGGGCCCACATGCATGGCACAATAAATTTAGGGGCAATTGTGGGTACCCGGAATTTAGTACTGTAAGCCTGGACGAGTAGCCCAGCCCAAGCGGCCCAAAGTCCAGGCCCCTCATCTTTTGTATGGATCCGATTTCCCCATGATCCCATGAAGGGAAGTTATGGGGGAGCACGATCCCATGAAGAGAAGTTATAGGGAAGATGGCTAAAATGGAGGAATCCACCATCTCCATTAACTAACCTACACATATATAAATTAAACCCTAGGTCCGGGGCAAAGGACAAGTTGTATTCTCTGTACTCATTCCCTAGAATATTGAGAAATAATAATGACTGCACGACCGTGGACGTAGGCATCTCTTTGCTGAACCACGTATATCCGTTGTTGTGTGATTGGCGTTTTATTTGTTCTTTCTTGGTCATTACTTCTCTCATATTTATTTGTGTTGCACAATAATTGTCACCAACAGTAATTGTCACTACAATTGTAATTATTAAATATTAATGGAGAGGTAGATACTGATTAATATTTCTGATATGATATTTACTAAGTGTGAATAGTAAATAATTGATAATTAAGATTACACGTCATAGCGAGTGATGTGGGCGTATTATATGTTATCTCACTGAGAGTCGCGTGTTAGACTATATTGAGGTGGAAAATAAGAAATATATTTTGGGTGACTCGAATGATAATTTAGAGGTCACGGATGAGTCCGAAAGGGGCGAATTAGTCAAAATAGTATACCTGGGGGTGTCAATTGAGTCACGGATCAACTTTGGACCAAACCGGCATCTTACGGGGTAATGTAATTAATTGACTAATTAAATAGAAAAAACGTTTTTAATTTGAATTACGCGAGTAGAGTAATTTAATGTGATTTAATAATAATTTTAGTTATTAAATATTAATTGAGAGATAGATACTGATTAATATTTCTGATATGATATTTACTAAGTGTGAATACTAATAATTAATAATTAAGATGATACGTCATAGTGAGTGATGTGGCGTATTATATGTTATCTCACTGAGAGTCGCGTGTTAAACTATGTTGAGGTGGGAAACGAGAAATATATTTCGGGTGACTCAAATGATAAATATGTTATCTCACCTAGTTCTTTTCACATGAGGTCATCAAACAACCATTGGGCGAAATTAAAGTCAATCCAATTAGTTTATTTAAAAATAGTTTTTATATTATATTAAAAAATATTTTTTACAATATTTATATATTAATATTTTTACAAAAAATTGTAAAACATTTTCTTAACAATTTTTAAAATATTACAAAATAATTTTTAAATATTCACAACAGTTTTTTAACTATTTAAAATAATTTTTTAAACTTTTAAACTATTTTTATATTATATTCAAAATAGTTTTTAAAAATGTTGAAAACAGTTTTTACAATACAATTATATTACGTTTTTTAAAAAAAAATTGTAAAACATTTTCTTAACAATTTTTTATAATATTAAAAACAGTTTTTAAAACATTACAAAATAGTTTTTAAACATTCATAATAGTTTTTTTTAATTATTTAAAACAGTTTTAAATTATTTTTTAAAACATTAAAACAGTTTTTATATTATGTTCAAAACAGTTTTTAAAAATGTTAAAAACAGTTTTTACAATATTTTTATATTATGGTTTTTCAAAAAAATTGTAAAACATTTTTTGAACTATTTTTTTTATAATATTGTGGGTACCTCGATTAAACATTTCGGCCCAGATAAGTAGCCTGCTTCATTCCGGCCCAAGTCTCTAGGCCACATGCATAACTAACGTAGTTATGACCCATTCAACCCCTAAAATCTCTCACGAGATATTCTAGGGAGTTATGGGCTAACGTGGAAGAGTCCAACACCCCCATTCTCTGAGAAATAACGTGTATATATTAAACCCTCAGCCGGGGGCAAAAGGGATGTATTCTTTTCGGTAAACACTCCGCCGGAGTAAAGAGAAATAAAATATTGAGAGCACCACCGTGGGCGTAGGCCTTCTTGCCGAACCACGTATATCTTGTGTTGTGTGTGATTGCAGTTCCTTTAAGTTCTTTATTTATTCTGGTGATTGCCTTTGCTTATTATTTTTGTGTTGAGTTTAATTATCACCATAATTGGCGCCGTCTTTGGGAAACGCATGTTTTCCTTTAAGAAAACCTTCACCAAAAAGAATTTGAAATGTCTGGTCACAACAGTAATGCCCCTAAAGCAGGGGATATTCAAGAACAACTTGCCCCTCGCAGGATCAGATCTGAAGTTCGACGTTCAAATCCTAGGGCTCGCCCAGAACGGCAAGCTTCAGAGGAAAGCCAAGGACCAGCTAGGTCCACACAAGTGTCCAAGCTAATCGACGCCTATGAGGCCAGGCTCTAAGAGCAAGAGGAGGCCACTCGCAAGCAGGAAGTTGAGAATGCTCATCTCAAAAGAATATTGGAGAGAATGTAGAGAGAACTCCATCGTAGCACTAGGCAACGTCAATATCGCACTCCTATCCCTCAGGAGAGCAAGTCTCGCAACCGAGGAAGGAGCCCTAGACGTGGATCTTAAATATTTGAGGAACGCAGGTCAGATGACGACTTGCCCGAGCAGCAGCAACCAGCTCGCCATTACGGGAGCCCAGGTCGAGGAAATGATGACATATGGAATTTGATCCGGAGAGAAATGGACCAGCAACCAGCGTATATGGGTGCCAGATTGACCGGAGATCTAGCCAGGTGAGCTCTCAGGACCCATATGAAATCCTCCTTCTCAAGGGAGATAGAAGAATAACCCCCCCAAGAAGTTCGCGATTCCCAGATTCAAGATCTACGACGAAAAGACTGATCCTATCGACCATGTTAGGCAGTACAAGCAGTCCATGGCCCTCTGGAACCATAAGTACATATTAATGTGCTAGATATTTCCCTTGAGCTTGCACGATGTGGCCCTGAAGTGGTTCGAGAGACTCCCTCACAGATCTATCAGGAGCTTCGAGTCCCTGGTAGAGCTCTTCACAGCTCTCTTCATTACTAGCAGCTCCCATCCGAAGAGGATGGATGCCTTGTTGATAATGAAGAAAATACCTCAAGAGAGCCTCAAAGACTATGCCAAAAGATATTGGGAGTTATTCAAAGAGGTCGAGGACTGCTCGAAGAAGGTCGTTGTGGTATCCTTTAAGATTGGCTTACCCAGCTCCTGCCTCTTGCACCAATCCCTCACTAAGAAAGAGGCCATAACCATTGACGACCTAATGGCTCGCATTAAAAAATATGCCAAAGTTGAGGATATGACCCGCCTCAGTGCAGGGGAGAATGGTCGCGCCAAGTTCACCGGTAAGAGAAGCGACAAAGCTGAGAACCAAAAGAAAGGAAGCAAAAATGGGGGCAAGAGTGGCCCCAAGAGCAGGAACAAAAATGATGCTTCAAAAGCATTTCAGGCAGTGAATATTATTTTTAAAGAACCAATCTACAAGATTATAGCAAAGATCAAGGACGAGTCATTCGTTAAGTGGCCCAGAAAGATGGGAGGAGACCCCTCAAAGAGGAACAACGTAATGAGATGTGCTTTCCACAAAGAGGGTGGGCACAAAACCGAGCACTACAAGGATCTCAAGTCTCACCTTGAAGAGTTAGCCCAAACTAGACATTTGAGCGAATTTGTGGATAAGAATGCAGAGAAGGTTGATTCCAATGGAGACCCGAGGTCTGACAACGTGCTCGAGGAGGATGTTGGCCATGAGTTCGCAGTGATTCATGGGGCATCGGATCTAAATCAGATTCAAGGAAACTCAGCTCGTATGGAAGTTAAAAAGCTTACGACAGTAATGCAAGCTTTTCAAATAGATCCAGCTAAAACGTAGGCAGGAAAGCATCGTCTAGCAGATGACGTCGAATACAGCAAACACATTGTGTTCACGGATGAAGACCTAGTGGGAGTAAGGACCCCACATCATGATGCCTTGATCATTACACTCAGGATAGCTAACTATGATGTCGATAAGTTACTCATCGACCAGGGTAGCTTATCCGAAGTAATGTATCTTGACTTATTCAGGAAGTTGAAGTTAAGCGTCACCGAATTAAAGGTAGCCACCGTTCCTCTAGTTGGCTTCGTTGATAAAGTGACCATCCCTTTGGGAAAGATTGTACTACCAGTAAGGGCGGGAAGTGTCTCCAAGATGATCGAATTTCTGGTGGTCGACATCGATTCACCTTATCAGGCCATCCTTGGCAGAGGGTGGCTACATGCAATGAAGGCCATCCCCTCCACCTGCAATCAAAAACTTAAATATGTGACTGAGCGAGGAGTGATGGAGATCCACGGAGATCAAGCAATGACGAGAGAGTGCTTTATAGCAGCCATCCGCCCCAAGGTGAAAAAGAAGGTCGAGAGAGCCAAAGAGAAGGTTGAAGAACATGAAGGTTCAATACCTTCAAAATAGGAGACAAAGTATGGAAGACCCAGAGTGGAAGAGACCAGTCTCCTCCCCTCTGAGTGGGTCGTTGAGAACCTGGAGGAAGTCGCAGCTGGAGGCAACAAGAAAGATAGGATGTTCTTGATCGGAGCTTCCCTCATAGATCGAGAGAATAAGGAACTAACAGTACTTTTGCGGAATAATTTGGATATTTTTTCGTGGCAACCCTACGAGCTATCTGGGATTGATCATAGTGTGGTTTGTCATCGGCTAAATGTCGACTCGGCTTTTAATCCGGTCACACAAAAGGCACGGTGAACTGCACTCGAGAAGGCCAAGGCTGTGGAGAAGGAAGTGGAGAAGATGCTGGATGCAGAATCCATACGGGAAGTTCAATTCCCTAAGGGGTTGTCCAACCCAGTAGTGGTCCCAAAAATCAATGGAAAATGGAGAGTCTGTATTGACTTCACTGACCTCAACAGAGCGTTCTCTAAAGACAGTTTTCCTCTCCCAAAGATTGACAAATTGGTGGACGCCACATCAGCTCATAAAAGAATGAGTTTCCTAGACGCATACTCCGGGTATCACCAAATACCTTTCCACTCACCAGATCAAGACAAGATAACATTCATCACCACCGTCGGGTTGTATTATTACAAGGTCATGCCCTTTGGGCTAAAAAATGCAAGAGCAACCTACCAGCGGTTGGTCACCAAAATGTTTAAAGACCAAATGGGAAACACCATGGAGGTCTACATCGATGATATGCTCATCAAGAGCAGGCATAAAGAATAACACCTCTCAGACCTATCAAGGATCTTCTAAATCCTCAGGAAATACCGAATGAAGCTTAACGCAAGTAAGTGTTCCTTCGGTGTCCAGTCAGGAAAATTTCTCGGGTACTTGGTTAGCAAGAGAGGCATTGGAGCCAACCCGGACCAGATTGCCGCCATCAATAGGGTGCATCCCCCCCCCCCCCCCGCGCGCGTACGATAAGAGAAGTGCAAAAACTCACAGGAATGCTCGCCGCCCTGAATCGACTCATCTCAAAATCATCCGAAAGGTGCCAGCTATTCTTCCAACTTTTGAAGAAAAGCAGAAATGTAGAGTGGAATGAGGATTTCTTGAAGGCGCTAGAAGGACTCAAGGCTTACCTCAGTACACCACCGTTGCTCGTAATACCTCATGAGAATGAATCTCTATACCTGTACCTCGCAGTTTTTAGCCATGCTATAAGTTCTACATTAGTATGCGAAAGAACAGGGATCCAACACCAGTCTATTACGTGAGAAAAACCCTCTTGGACGCCGAAAAGCGGTACCTACCCCTATTAAATCTCTCATTTGCACTAGTGGTAGCCTCGAGGAAAATAAAACATTACTTCGAAGCCCACTCCATCATCGTCCTTACATCTCACTCCCTTAAAGCAGTCCTGCGAAAAGCAGATCTATCCGGTAGACTATCAAAGTGGTCAGTCGAGCTCAGGTGATTTGATATCCAGTTTCATCCAAGGAATGCAATCAAGGGACAAGTCCTCACCGACTTCTTTATAGAATTTATAGGAGAACATCCTTGCGACCAACCTCAATCTATTGGTCAAAGGGAAAACCCCTTAGCACAAGGATTTTGGCGATTGTTCGTCGACGGAGCCTCCAACTCCAAAGGGGCAGGAGTGGGCATTGTGCTGGTTACCCCTGAAGATGTAATCCTCGAGCAAGGAATCTGGCTTGGATTTGAAGCCTCCTACAACGAGGCAGAGTATGAAGCACTGATAGAAGGCCTACAAAAGGCACAGGCGTTGGGGACAAAGCAACTCCATGTGTTCGGCGACTCATACCTGGTCTCCAATGAGATAAGTGGAGACTTTAACGTGAGGGATGAGAGAATGGCGGCCTAGCTCGCCACAACGAAGAAATTAATGTCAAACTTCGAACAGATCAGTGTCCAATAGTTTCCCAAAGGACAAAACAACCATGCTAACGCCCTAGCGGCCTTGAGCTCAGCGATCAATTCTGACCTGAAGAGAACGATTCCGATACACTTTCTTGCCCTGCCAAGCATTACCCAGATTGTGAGAAATTGCTAAACATGAGTCATGTTCTCCAGATTGAATTAGCCCCCAGTTGGATAGACCCCTTAAGGGATTATTTAAAAGATGGTTCCCTACCATACGATAAGAAGGCCGCTCATCAGATAAGCGTCAAAGCTACTTGCTTTCACTTATCTCCTGAGGGAAAATTATATAAGAGATCATTCATCGGTCCTTACCTCCAATACGTTCACCCGAAGGATGTCGAGAAAGTTCTACACGAGATCAATGGGGGAATCTATGGGAGTCATACTGGGGGTAGGTCTTTAGCTTCCAGAGCAATGAAAGAAGTCTACTGGTGGCCAAACATATAGAAGGATTTTGGGATATATGCTCGTAAGTGCGAAAAATGTCAAGTTCACGCCCCTATGGTTCACCAACCGGCCAGTGACCTAAAGTCACTTACTAGCCCATGGACTTTTGACCAATGGGAAATGGACATCATAGGCCCTCTTCCTACTGCTGCCGGTAATCGCAAGTATTTGCTGGTCGCGATAGACTACTTCACCAAATGGGTAGAGGCAGAGCCGCTGGCGAACATCAGAGATGCGGATATGATAAGATTCATATGGAAGAACATTATCACCCGCTTCGGGATCCCTAGGACCATCATCACTGACAATGAAACCTAATTTGAAAGTGGCCTCTTTCAGGGTTTCTGTAACGACCACGGGATCAGGCACCATTTTAGCTCGGTGGCATACCCTCAGAGAAACGGATAAGCTGAAGCTTCCAACAAAACAGTGATTAATGGATTGAAGAAGCGATTGGAGCGAGCCAAAGGGGCATGGATGAGTGAGCTGTCACACATCCTATGGGCTTACCGCACTACCCCACGATAAGCAACCGGGGAAACACCATTCTCACTGACATATGGTATGGAGCCAATCATTCCCTTGGAAGATGGCCTCCCCGCCATGAGGTCCACCCTGGTCGACCAAGGCCAAAATGATGCAACATTGCTCACTGAACTTGACCCAGCTGAGGAACAAAGAGAGCTGGCTCTAGTGGAACTAGCAGGTTATCAGCAATAGCTAGCAAAGCACTACAACAAGAAGGTAAATTTGAGAACATTCCAAGTTAGGGAGTACATCCTAAGAAAAGTTCTTGGCAGCACAGTAAAACCATATAATGGCAAGATGGGACCAAACTGGGAAGGACCATTCAAGGTGATAAGGGACATCCTACAAGGAGCCTATCACTTAGAAATGCTGGAGGGAAGGGAGATACCTCGAGCTTGGAACACAACTAACTTAAAGAAATTCTACTTATAGTTTTTTGTGTTGATCTTTTAACCCAATGTTGAAATTTGCAATTCATTTCTGATCAATAAAAAATTATTTGGCAGTGGAATTATATGAAGTGTTAATTTTTTTCTCAAATACTTTATAATTTATGCACCTTTTCCAAGTTACAGACTCTCTTCTTAACATATAAAATCAGGGTGTTACCCTACTTAGGCCTAAGGGAGTGTGACGACACAACCTAAAAGGTAAAGTGAGGCATAATGGTATCTTATAAACATATTGGACTGGGGGGACACTCACTCAACAAAAAAACTCTACCTGTATCGAATCTAGTCGATTAAGAAGAGCCTAAGATAGTCAAACAAGAAATCAATGAAGTAAAAAATACACAACACATGTTTAGTCAACGAATTACCCTAAACATAATTATTTTATTACATCATTACATATGCAAAGAGTTACATGAGCTGAATAAAATAAATCCTAACGAGGATTAGGTCTCCGAGTAAGATAGTCAGTCACTTGCTCTCTTTGGCCATCATCTGGGTGAGGAGCTAATTCCTCCTCGATATCATTTGAATCTGATTCAATAGCTTCCCGGGGATAGCATCTCTAGGGACCCACTGATCATCCCTCCTGAATGGGTTAGGCATCAAAGTTGAGGGGGAGATCTCATGACGATAGCAGAGGACAAAATTCCTAAGGACCTGCAACTCCTTAAGAGCACTTAACTATCCCCTAACAAATGATAACTCTTCAACTTCCCCCAACTTCGTCGGAGCGTCGATCCAACCCTGATCATAATCATTAGCCCGCACTCACCGAGGACCTTTCTTGAACAGATGCCTCAGCGAGGTAACATCTCTTTGAAGATCGACAACTATCATGTATGCCCGATTAACATCTCTTCGAAGCTCGGAAATCTCCCTAGCTGAACCCCTGTCATCAGTACCAGCTCGCGGTCCAGTAGATGAAGAGGAACCATGTAGAACTCGAGGAGCAATGCTCGACACATTATCCTTGAGTCGCGAGACTTATCTCTTTAGAGCATCATTCTCTTGGTGAAGTAGTTCTCCAACCTGATTAACCTCGGAGGCATTCAGGAGCTTAGCCTTCAGAGCATCCATTTCTTCTTGAACATAAGCGCCGATCTCCTCCATCTCTTGGAGCCTATCCTTCAGCTTAACGATGAGCTCTGATTGGTTCTTATAATCTTAGTTCCTCGACCTAAGAGACTTACATATCCTTACAAAGGATTTGCGAACTTCATTGCTCGCATCAGGATCAAGAATCTTTCCTAGTTGAGAAATAACAGGTATATACCTCAACATCAATCAGCTACAAACCATATAAGCATTGAAGAATAAATAAATCAGTACGCAGAAGGGAACTAAATTTCATTTCATCAAAATAAGGTTCAAAGTACATCATCAAAAGGAAAGAAAAATAAAAATACAAAGAGCTCCCTAAGGAAGACTAGTTGGTAACCTCAATCTACTCTGAGGTCGCTGGTTGCTTCCCCTTATCTGCAGCAGCAGTAGCTCCAGGCACACCACCTTCAGATGGAGCGGTCACCATCATCTGGCCAAGGGGAGCATCAACAGTGATGGTCATAATAATAGGGGCACCTTCATTAGCAGCAGGGAGAGGCACCTCATCTACGACAGGCTTAGGACCAGGGTTATGCTCGTTAAAGAGGGTGGAGTCAATATCCACCTCGGCAATGAGTAAGGCCTTGTCCCAACCCTTCTTAAAGTTGAGACGACCAATATAACTAATCTGGGCCTCAGCATCCTTGTACGCTGTGACCCATTCGGCGTTGTACGAGCTCTATTTGAGGGTGGCCGCCTCAGATTCCACCTTCTTCACCTTCCCAACCAGCACCATGTTCTCCTCTGCCACAGCTAGCTTGCTCGTCCAGACCAATTTATAGAATTGCCTCAGCTCTTCGAGCTCCTTGGTCGCCACCTTTTTCGTTTTGTTGGCTTGGGCCAAGGCGACGTCAGAAGACTTTTGAGAAAAATTGGAAATATTCAAGCTGGACTCTAGCTCAACATTTTTCCTTTCAACTCAGCATTCTTCCTCGCCAGATCGTCGCGACTGTGGTAGAGGACGGTGAAATCAAACACAAACTACAGAGAAAAGGAAAACATCAGTAGCGAAAGTATTAAAAGAAGCATTGCAAGATAAGAGAAGTGAAAATAGGCTTACCAAGGTTAGACCCTGACTCGCCTTCAGGGATAACTGGTTACTCCCTATGTTTATTGAGCTCTGGCGATCAGCTGGCAACACTGTCCTCTCGAGCACTATTGGAGCTAGATTAGGGGTAAGAGCAACATAATCCCCCTCAACCAGAGCAGACACGGGCACTAGAGACTGCCCCGCCGTTGTCCTCACCTATTCTCTTCTTCCCTCTCCTTTTTCTCCCTCTCTATCCTCTTTCTCTCTTCCACCTTCTTCTTTTCCTCTTCCTTCTTTCTCTCCGTCTCTCTCACCAGTTCCTCCTCTTTCTTCTTCCTTTCCTGCTCATGAGAAACGGTCTAGGAGCCAGTGATGGCATCCCCGCTCCCAGATTTTCGCTTCTTCAACCAGCGAGAAATATGCACATTGTCTTTATCATCATCTTGGATCAAATTTTTCCTAGGAGGAGCCATATCTTCATCGTTGGATCTACTTTATTCCCCCGAAGACTCCTGAGCCTCTAAACCCTCCTCCGAGCTGGAAGACTCTTCACTACTTGAACTCTCCTCACTGAAACCACCTTTATCACCGCCCCTATTAGCCCCGTCGCTCTCCTCACCTGAGCTACTTTCCTCCTCGTTCAATTGGATTGGGTCGACATTAACCTCTTCTGAGATGACTAGCTGAGGAAATCTATCCACAGGTCATGCGATGAAACTAGACCCAATGTTCTTGTATTCCAAAAAAAATGTAGCTGATCGAGGATGATCATCGTCAGCCAAGAGTTCCCTAATTTTCCAAGCCTTAACCAGCTCAGCAACTCGAATCTCGCGAAGAGCGGGTTCTGAATTCTTTGTCTTTGCAGAAAAAAGAAAGAGAGAAAGATATGAGAAAGACCATACACTAACAGAGGATAAATGAACAAAACAAGAACTATGCCTACCAATATATTCCTTCCCATAAAAGGGAATCATGAATCTCCCAGACGTCGACCCTTTAGTATGGGGAGGGAAGTGCTAATTTTTGGCAATAAACTCCTCATGCCAGTAGTCCTTGTGGGAATCTGGTATATTTACTACCAATATCCTATAAGGACTCCTAACTTTGAGGTAAAAAAGGCCAGAGCTTGTTCGAGAAAAAGAATAGCAATAGCAGATTTTAAAAACGTGAGCTTTTCTAACTCAATGCTCTGATACCACTTATTGAAACACGAGACCCCAATTTTTAAATCATATTACAAATAGTAATTTAGGTAATTTCCTTTTATGAGATAAGCGAAAGCGAGATGGTTCAATAAATCAAATTAAATAATTTTAATTTCTTTTCAAATTAAAATTAAACACAACTTAAAGTGAAATAAAATTAATTAACAAATGAATTTTTTACTTTAACAACTTAATTCAACCCAAGTCCTAGAAATTTGCCTAAATCATATTTTTAATATTCCCCAATTAGGCCAAACTAAATTTATCAAATTAAATGATGGCTTGAATTAAATTAACATAAACATTACCCAAATTAATTTAGCACCAAATTAAACAAGTAGTGATATAAACCAAATTTTATCTTTTTACCTAAGCATGCGTTCTAGGTGAATTTTGCAAAAGATAGAATAAACAAATAAATCACTACGCCGCGATGTACGAGGAAAAACCCACAATAGGAAAAAATCTCGGACGACCCTAGCCTTAAGTTCACTAAGTATGATTTTACAATTACAAGACAGATGACTTACTTCCTCGACTCGACCCCTTTCAAGCCTTGACGCGTATTCTTGTAAACACCTCCGCCTAGTCGACAACCCCGTAACTCCACCAGAACCTTGGACTTCACCAATGAGACATTAGGAAAACCGTCCACCACACATGGTGCCTTTCACCATGTGAGAATGCCGCAGCAAAACAATGAACTTCTTCTTTGAGGGATGTATAAGTAAACCCAAACTTCTCTTCTTCAAGGTGTAGAGATAAACCGGTGCCAAACACTCCAAGAAATGATATATATATATATATTGAAACTTGGAATCAACAATATGGGTGAAAACAAGAGTGTTTAATGAATTTTTTCTTGAAAAATAGACACTCAAAACATGAACTTTTTCTTGGAAAATTGACCTCTCAAAACTCTCTCTAGGAGATGGAATAATGTGAAAAAGTTGGTTTTCCAAAGTTGGTTCCTGCACTTGATAAGTCTGTCAAAAGTTAGTGGGGAAGAGTAGTGGGAAAAACTGTCAAAAACTGCCACTTTAATTTTTCGCTGAAAATCTCGTTCGAATGAGATTTTCGTTCGAACGAAGTCTCGTTCGAACGACCCTTCTAACGAAGTTCCAGTGTCCTGATAGGAAATCTCATTGCCAAACTCGTTCGAACGATATTCTCATTTGAACAAACCAACTCGTTCGAACGACAATATCGAACGAAGTTCCAGAGGCAAGATCGTTGTCAAACCTCGTTCGAACGACATTCTCGTTCGAATGAAAAACTCATTCGAACGACAATATCGAATGAACTTCCAGAAAGCTGAAAATTCTATTTTTAGCCCAGAAACTTTATTTTAAAGTTTTAAAGAAACTTTCTGAAATAAAACAACAGTTTAAACAAAACTTACACCCAATACTAATTGTTCCAAGCTCCTATATAAATATGTAATGCATTGATACCTTAGGAGTAAATGGAACAAATGTTGTTGACGTAGAAATGAGACACTACAAACACGGCATTTGATGAAGCTTTATGAACTTGGATGCTATGTCTTCAACTTTAGTATGTCATAGGCATGAAGGATGGTCAAGAACTCTATCCTATGACTCAAACGTTTTTGTCCGGAATTGATCCAAAACAACAAAGAACTCAATTGGAAATTTGTATCCTTACAAATCTCCCCATTTGACTATTCCGGGACAAAAACCAACAAAAATCCTAAAGGGCCGTCAAGCTCTACTAGACTTATAAAAATGTCCCACCCAAAATAAAAATACACATCTTGACTCAAACAACCCAAGGATCAATATCTTTGCCGACGATGAAAGTTTCCACTTAGAAGAATGCCTGCACACTTAAGGAAACTATCAAACGCATAGGGAATATCAAGAATATTAAATGCATATAAATTAAATACTCCCCCTAAATTAATTCTCCCCTTTATCAACTATGATCAACCTAAGAAGATAGTGACTCCCCCTGAGTTAAATCTCCCAAACTAAGATACGATTAAAATAGGGTTAGATACCATTTCTCCCCTATCATTCTCCCCCTTTTGGTTCAAGAATAGACAAAGGATAAAGAATCAAAACTTAACTTATCTCCCCCAATTAAAGCATATACTCCCCCAAACTAAACAAAGGATGAAAAGAATGGGATAACAAGCTAAAGATGCAATAGCGCATAAAGTGATGAGAACATTAAAGCACATGGGCAACAAAATCATAACTAATCCAATAAATAATAACGGATACCAACTAGGATGCAAGAAAATGATACCAATATGATACATAAAGTATTAAGCATGTGATATCAACAAAGAATGCAACAAGATAGATACCAATTATGAATTAAAGCATAGATGGACTAGAAAGCAAAGCAAAGACCAAATAAAAATATCACATATATATATACACTAGATATACCAAAGATGCACACACACATACATATAGATATAAATACACACATGACACAAAATACAATAAGTTTTTCACACTCGTATGGCAAAAATATGTCATATGGAAACTGAAGTGTTGGGGTGTGAACTAGTAACAATTAAATTTAGACCCAATCACTTAAAACATGTTCAAGGAGTTCTCAATTGATTGTGAAATTCATCACATTTGAATATAATCTCATGTGACAATATAGATTGAACTCAATGAACAAATATACACAATGCATACAAGCCTAGAATTTTGATGATTCTACAAACCAATAGAGTCATGACATTGAAAGAACAACTAGGATAAACGGACATTGTGCGAACTGTTGATATACCATCCAATCTCCCTCAATAATCATATATATTTAAATGAATATATCAAACAAAATAGGCCTTAGCAATTATTTTTCTTTTTAATGCCATAATTCAATTTTTAGGCCTTTGGACCACGTATTTCTTTTAGGTCCAAACAAACGGTGGCTTACTATTCACAAAGGATAATAATTCCTTTCGGAGCCCTTCCCCATGCACATTTATATATAATATTTTTTATTCTCACAAATGTCACGTGCAACGAATTTTGACATGCTCTAGTCCTCCTAGGTTATAAATATGTAGATGACAAGATTGATAGGAGAACACCTCACAAAGCTCTAATATAACATGTGACGATTAAATTTCAAAAGACCTTGTGCATGTGTGAATAAAGACATATAAAAATAGAATTCATTATATCAACACAAAATTCAACTACTCCATGTAAGCATGGTAAAGAACATAATAAGGATTGACAATCTAAACCAAAAGTTCTAGCCACATGGGAGTGGAAAAGATGGTATTCAAACACAAGTATATGCCACATAAAGTGTATCAAACTAAAATACACACAAAAATAAAAATCGTTTTGAGTTTTTTAATTTTTAACCAAAAATAATTTACTCAAAAGACAAACAAAAGTTATTTTTATTTTTCATAAAGCCTAAATTACTAAAAATATGAAACACAAATGATAAACAGAAATCTTTTTGTATTTTTCATTTAATGCAAACAAAAACGAAGGAAATATATTACAAAAGATACACAAAAATCAATATTCTAGCATGTGATTAAGCATGGAGCATAGACTAGAAAATGATTAAAAAAGCATACATTTAGCATGATAATATAGCATGAAGTACAAAAGCTAAAGTATGCAAACAAAACTAACACATTCAACCTTTAGATTTTGCAAGGGAGGAAGCATGTGAAAGTAAACGAGAATCAACAAATCTAATATCTAGTGCGTCTAAAAATGATTTCCTAACCCATATAGATGTATATTTAAAATGATGGGATTTGGGAACTAATGAAATGCTAGACATAGACTTCCTATGACTTCTTTTAAGATCAAAACAAAATGACCTTAGGTGACCTTTTCTACCACAATGAAAGCATGTGAAAACACGAGGAATGATACCTATGGCGTGACCTTTTCTAAAGTCCTTGGATAAAGTTGACCCTCTAAAACAAACAATAGTCTTAGCTCTAGCAACGGAAGTATTTTGACAAGATGAGCTAGAACAATTACAACTACTACTCGAGTCTTGTAAATCATTTTTCGTTTTTAAAATTTTTGACTCAAGTAATAAATTAGACTCCTCAATTTTACGAGACTCCTTCTTTACATTTTCTATAACTCCTAGAAGGTTATCACCCTCCCCCTCAATGTGAGCAAACATGTCCATAAGAGTCTTTTCTCGACTATCACTCTCTTTCTTGGACATTTCTAAAATATTATAATTGTAATTTATGTCCATGAGCTTTTCACGAAAAATATCTTTTTGAGATAATGAGGTTTGCAAAAATTCAATTCTATATTTAAAACATAAGTTTTTATTTTCAAGAAACTTAATTCTTTTAGCAAATCGCACATTTAATTCTCTTAAAGTTTCATTACACTTATTAAGCCCATTAAATTCCTATCGAATAGCAAAAACTTCATTATCATTAGAAATGGACAAATTATAATTAAGACGTCCCATCAAGAGATACAAAAGAAAAAATGAGAGTGAGTAAAAAAATGAACCACCCAAAAATACAAGGAACACAAAAATTGTAAAAGCCCAAAAATGAATCTTTGACGCGATAAATTAGCGCTCCGGCTCTGATACCAATTTGAAAAACGTGAGCTTTTCTAACTCAATGCTCTAATACCACTTGTTGAAACACGGGGCCCCCAATTTTTAAATCATATTACAAATAGTAATTTAGGTAATTTCCGTTTATGAGATATGCGGAAGCGAGATGCTTCAATAAATCAAATTAACTAATTTTAATTTCTTTTCAAATTAAAATTAAACACAACTTAAAGTAAAATAAAATTAATTAACAAATGAATTTTTCACTTTAACAACTTAATTCAACCCAAGTCCTAGAAATTTGCCTAAGTCATATTATCAATATTCCTAAATTAGGCCAAACTAAATTTCTCAAATTAAATGATGAGTTGAACTAAATTAACATAAACATTACCCAAATTAATTTAGCACCAAATTAAATAAGTAGTGATATAAACCAAAATTTATCTTTTTACCTAAGCATGCGTTCTAAGTGAATTTTGCAAAATATAAAATAAACAAATAAATCACTACGCCACGATGTACGAGGAAAAACGCACAACGGGAAAAAACCTCGGACGACCCTAGCCTTAAGTCCACTAAGTATGGTTTTATAATTACAAGATAGATGACTTACTTCCTCGACTCGACCCCTTTCAAGCCTTGACGCGTCTTCTTGTAAACACCTCCGCCTAGTCGACAACCCCGGAACTCCACCGGAACCTTGGACTTCACCAATAAAACATTAGGAGCACCGTCAACCACACATGGTGCCTTTCACCATGTAAGAATGCCATAGAAAAACAACGAACTTCTTCTTTAAGGGATGTAGAAGTAAACCCAAACTTCTCTTCTTCAAGGTGTAGAGATAAATCGGTGCCAAACACTCCAAGCAATGATATATATATATATTATATATTGACACTTGGAATCAACAATATGGGTGAAAACAAGAGTGTTTAATGAATTTTTTCTTGAAAAATAGACACTCAAAACATGAACTTTTTCTTGGAAAATTGAACTCTCAAAACTCTCTCTAGGATATGGAATAATGAGAAAAAGTTGGTTTTCCAAAGTTGGTTCCCGCACTTTATAAATCTGTGAAAAGTTAGTGGGGAAGAGTAGTGGGAAAAACTGTCAGAACTGCCCAAAACTTCCATTTTAATTTTTCGCTGAAAATCTCATTCGAACCAGATTTTCGTTCGAACGAAATCTCGTTCGAACGACCCTTCTAACGAAGTTCCAGTGGCCTGATGGGAAATCTCGTTGCCAAACTTGTTCGTACGACATTATCGTTTGAACAAACCAACTCATTCGAACGACAATATCGAATGAAGTTCCAGAGGCAAGATCGTGGGCAAACCTCGTTCGAACGATATTCTCGTTTGAACGAAAAACTCGTTCGAACGATAATATCGAACAAACTTCTAGAAAGCTGAAAATTCTATTTTTAGCCCAGAAACTTTATTTTAAAGTTTTAAAGAAACTTTCTGAAATAAAACAACAGTTTAAACAAAACTTACACCCAATACTAATTGTTCCAAGCTCCTATATAAATATGTAATGCATTAATACCTTAGGAGTAAATCGAACAAATGTTGTTGACGTAGAAACGAGACACTACAAACACGACATTTGATGAAGCTTTATGAACTTAACCGCTACGTCTTCAACTTTAGTATGTCATAGGCATGAAGGATGGTCAAAAAATCTATCCTATGACTCAAACGTTTTTGTCCAAAATTGAGCCAAAATAACAAGGGACTCAATTGGAAATTTGTATCCTTACAAGATTTCAGCAAGCCCATGATTGGTGCTATAGAGCTGATTAATTCTATGCATACCATTGACAATTTTCCAAACATTTGGCAAGCACTATGCAGGAACTATATCGAAGTAACTAAAAAAGTGCAAAAATAAGCGAATTGGGGGAAAATTAAGACCCCCCTGGGACAACAAAAGTACATGTATCCAGTGATCGTCCTCAATGTCTCTGACATTACGAGGAACAGGGGCACATTCGATGTCTACCCAATTTGGAATATTGTAAAATTTCCTAAACTCAGTTATCGACCTATTGCCTATTTTTGTCATTAGAAAAGAGAAACCCTAGTACCGAATATGAAGAAATTCTAACAGAAAAAGAAAAAATAATGAGGGAGGAGAACTTACGAAGTAAGAGTTAACTTGAGACAATGCTAAGTCGCAAGCAGGGAAGATGAGAAGATAATGAAGAATCTTGAAGATTGAAGACGAGACGTGGAAGTGAGAAAGCAACAGTGAGAGGTTGGAAAAATCTAGAGGACGCAGAGAAAATTTGAAGCGACGCCAGAAGAATGACCTCTCCAAGCTATTTTAAATATTTCTAATCATCACGCACAGGGAACGAATCAGTCTGCCGCCTAAATCGATTCGAGAAAGACACTTCAATCCCAAGGTGTCATACGATTCACAAAAAATCCACTAAGGCTTTTATTTAAATTATTGATCCCAAGTTGTTATCCAAAAATTTTAGGGGCAATTGTGGGTACCTCGATTAAACATTCTGGCCCAGATAAGTATCCTGCTTCATCCCGGCCCAAAGTCTATAGGCCACGTGCATAACTAACTTAGTTATGACCCATTCAACCCCTAAAATCTCTCACGAGACATTCTAGGGAGTTATGGGATAACGTCGAGGAGTCTAACACCCCCACTCTCCGAGAAACAACGTGTATATATTAAACCCTCACCCCGAAAAAAGGGCATGTATTCTTTTCTGTAAACACTCTTCGGGAGTAAAGAAAAATAAAATACTGAGAGCACCACCATGGATGTAGGCCTTCTTGCCGAACCACGTATATCTTGTGTTGTGTGTGATTGCAGTTCCTTTAAGTTCTTTATTTATTCTGGTGATTGCCATTGCTTATTATTTTGTGTTGAGTTTAATTGTCACCACAAATATTAAAAATAGTTTTTAAAATATTAAAAATAGTTTTTAAAACATTACAAAATAGTTTTTTTAACTATTTAAAACAGGTTTATAATTGTTTTTTAAAACTTTAACACAGATTTTATAATATATTGAAAACAATTTTTAAAAATGTTAAAAATCGTTTTTACAATATTTTTATATTTCGTTTTTATGAAAAAATTGTAAGACATTTTCTTAACAATTTTTTATAATATTAAAATAGTTTTTAAAACATTACAAAATAGTTTTTAAATATTCCTAACGGTTTTTTTAATTATTTAAAACAGTTTTTCAATTGTTTTTTAAAATATTAAAAGTATTTAAGAAGTTATCAAATATGTTGGGAAATATTTTCCATTCAAATAGGTAAGAAAAATTTGCCTAGGCATTATGCATAGGAGGTGTTGTACACTGACAAATAACTTGTGAGCAAACTTTTATACCAAATACACCAAATTGTAGGCAAATACCTCATTTGTCAACTTATTTATCATTTGCCATGACAAATAAGTCCAACCAAACGGGCCCTAAGTTTTTTTTTTGTACTTTAATACATTACTAATTTTCAATTTTAGACTTAAATACAATTTTGTTTAAACATCATACTTTTTCCAAAATCATTAGTAAATACGTTAACTATAAATGGCACGTGGCTTATTTAATTATATTAATACGAAAACAAAAAATAATTAAAAACTAAAAAAAAATTAATTGCAAAAAAATGTTAAACTCATAAATTAAAATTACTCTCCCCCGCTCTCTCACTCACTCACTCACTCACTCACACACAAATAAAATCACCTCTGGATAGGGGTGCAACCGGTATGGTATGATCGGTAACGACCCCTTACCAATACCAAAACCTCATTCTATACGGTAAAATCGTACCGTACCAATTTATCGACTGGTACACCAAAACCAAAACCAAAACCAAAACCAAACCGACCGATTTTTCAGTTTTTTTTTTGGTATTTTTGAGTTTTTTTGGTTTCGATAATTTCGGTTTCAATTTGGTTTTTCCTGATAAATACCAGAATTTCAAATCGGTTTATGCATTCGGTAAATCTGGTATATATTTTGATATACCCATTTCTAGCTGTTACAATTTCTAGCATTTCTAGCTATTACAATTTTTAGCATTGCTAGTTGTTTGGAACAGTTAGAAACATACACAAACAGGTACAATTTCTAGCATTTGGAACAATAGATTTAAATAGATATGAGACCAAACTAATTAATTTGCCTTTGCCGGAGCCGAAGAAGAGTGAGACGAGACCAAAATGACCGGTTTACCTTTGCCGGTGATGGATGAGAGTGAGATGAGGTCAAACCGATCGATTTGCCTCTACCGAAGCCGGAGTAGAGTGTGATGAGATGAGGGAGCCGGTGCCGGAGGAGAGTGAGCCGAGATGATGAGCCTCCTTGATCAATATACTCAGATCTAAATAAAATTCAAATCAACTAAAGTGGAAGGGTGGGCTTGTTGCCGGAGCCCAGATGAGGGAAGGGAAGAGTGAGTCGGAGGAGAGTGAGGGAAGGGAGGAGAGTGAGCAGTCGGCTATAGAGAGAGAGAAAAGAAAACAAGAATGCCTAACTTAAGGTTAAGTTATTGTGTTGGGTTTCAAAATGCGGCGTGCATGGGTTTCAAAATACAATTTTCATTTTGTAATTGGTATGGTAGTATACGGTAAGTTTGGTACGATAATTTTGGTACGATATCGGTACGGTAAATTCGGTAAATCGGTTTTTTGTATCTAAAACCGAAAACCAACTAAATTTTTTAAGATATTTTTTATTTTGGTAAAATCGGTTTTCGGTATTTCATACTAAAACCATTTTTTTCGGACCAAAATGGTACTGTATGGTAAAAACCTGTACCGGTTGCACCCTTACCTCTGGATCTTGTAGAACCCTAAACGACCCAAACTCCCACAGTCACCAACACCTAGCTTTCCATTCCACCACCTTCGTTACTTATCCAAAATCAACCTAAAACAAAAAACTTAGAAAAAAACCACCACCCACCCCTTCACCCCCAAAGCCACCACCGTCGAAGAACTATCCACTCTCAAAAGCCACCCCAACACAAAGCACTATAGAAACCAAATCTATTTTGATTTTGGATTTGGGATTCAGATCTGGATTTATTGGGTTCCAAAGTCACAATTTAGATTTTTGGTTTAGATTAGTAGGTTTTGATTTTAATTTTGCACGAGTGACGAAGGTAGTGGCGGGGTTAGAGGTTGGTGTTGGTGGGTGGTATGAGTTTTGTCGAATGTGTGTTTGTATGGGGGAAGTGTGTGTGGAAGGGGAAGATATTATTTCTTGGTTTAGTAATGTAGGGATGGGAGGGTCGGCATATGTGTGGTTAGAAGTTGAAAGTATTGTTTGTTTCTTATATCTTCATATTGGTTTTGTTTTACTTAATTACAATTTTTAATTATTTTTAACTTCATTTGTATTTGTTTTTCACTTTTTTTTGGTTTTTGTATGATATTAATTTAAAAAATCCATGTGTCAGTTATAGTTAAGGGATATACTAACGATTTTGGGCAAAGTCTATTTTTTTAACAAAATTGTATTTAAGTCTAAAATCTAAAATTAGTAATGTACTAAAGTAAAAAACTAATAATAAAAAATAAAAATAAGATCATTTCGATTTTGGCCCCTATTTTGTTCTAGATATTCAGTAAAACGTCTGTTATTTCACTTTCTTAGCCTTTGGCCTAAATTTCTAATAGAATCATTACGTCAATGATCAAACTATTAGACACATCACCAAATTTGCGTTCAAACACCAAAATGCTCATATTTAATGCCTAAATTTCAATATGGGTTTTGTACCTCAAAACTAGGGGTTAAAGTAAAAAAATATATAAATTTTTATATACACACATATATGTTGGAATATTAATTAAATAAATACGTTACTACGTATATTTATTTCGATACATTCATAGTGTAGGGGATATCATTCCTACAATAATGTTAATTACCAGTTTGGCCTAAAATATAAGTGCAATATCAATATTAACACCAAGGTTTACGTGGTTCGACATGCTATCTTGTCTATGTCCATGAGACAGTGAGAGCAGAGCTTTATTACAGAAGAAGAAGAAGAAGAAGAAGAAGAAGAAGAAGAAGAAGAAGAAGAAGAAGAAGACAAGTTAGAGTGATATGGTTACTAGCTGAAAGTCCAAGTCGTGAATACAAGAGTGTACAAATCTATGCCCTAAAACGTCAAGATCATTGTTATTTATAGATACAAGTGTCTTAGGGTTTCATAGTGGTATCTCATCACCCTTGATCTCATCCTTGAAGTTGTATAGTGAAAACAAAATTTTATCCGACTATATCTAACATCATCTTCCTTGATTTGTTCCTAGATAGCATGTGATCTCCAAACGAGATGATTGCTATAGTTCACTTTGTACGACGTGTGATGGCGTGTCCTTCCTGACTCATAGTCCATTTAATTTCCCCCCCAAATTAGGGTGGTCAATATTTAGTCCTGGTCAGCCCAATTCTTCCTTATTGAATTGTCCACATGTGGTGTAAGTTTCATCATTAGATGCCTATCAATTTCCATACATCCCACTTGTTCTTATTGGGAGACTGATCATTGTAATAACGCACATAATCCCTATGTTTAGGGTTGTGTGTGACATAAATTTACTTCCCCGGGTAATCATATAGCATGTGAAGCATGTGACATGGGGAAAGAAAGAGTGACGCTCTCTTTCTAAGAGAGTTTCCACCTCAATTAATTCTTGGAGGTAAATGGTATAAGATGTTTCAAATGACCCCTTATACTCGTTTAATTGAACTGTGAAGGTACAAAACCTTCCATTTCCATTTCTTTTTGTAAGTTTACAAATATCTTACTTTTTATCTTCTTCTTAACCTATTTTCTTTGATTTCCCCTCCTCTTATCCGTGTCTTGACATTTGAGGAAGTATGAAGTGACCTCAGAAAATTATTTTGAGGCCTTTCGTGAAAGGTATCTTATACTTGAAAATGCTAAGATACAGACCTCGCCAGATTATTAGGATGTCTATGACATTGACGACGATGTCACTTTCATGACAATCGCCATAATAGAGGAGATTTCGTTTTCCATTTCACCGAAGTACTCCGATTTTATGGAATACCTCCAACCCAGGAAAACAAAAGTTTCTTCCGGATTGTGGAGATAACATTTTCCATAAACCATATTTATGGTACTAGTCTAGGTTTGAGTGAGATAAGGTATTGCTATTTCTTGAGGACTTCTCTTGGGTCTAGAACATATCACTTTTAAGCTAGAGACAAGTCCTACAATTTTGTGACTTAGACGTCTAGATCATAAAAAGACACTGATAGAGATATCTTAGTGTTTTATGAGTTATTATATGGTGAAGACTAAACAGGTCTTCCTATGCCTGTTCAAGCTAGGTCTCCTGATAGGTCCTTTTTTTGTATATTACCCTTATTTTCTTATCTTGATTTTATCTATTAATAATAAAACTTGTTATTTATGTGCATATCCTTATTGTGAGAGAAAACCTAGAGACCGAGACATTAACTTGGTAAATCTCCAAAAGGTATGGGAACCATAAACTTCAGTCAGTGTAAGACCTCATTAAAGAGTAACTCACATATTTCTTGGCTATAAACGGTCTATTGTCTCATCCAAGAAATTAAAATCCATCTTAAAGGATGTTGTTATCCAAGGTACCTAAGGACATGGGGGATTTAAGGAACTTTTCTTTGGAGATCCTTTACAAGGAAGAGCTCTGTCATTCTCTTTCGGTAAGTAAACTTTTAAATATATTTGTTCAACCCTTTGAATTTTATTTTACTGCTAGGTTTTCCTATTTCCCTTGATTTTCAAGCCATACAGGCAATGCATGAGGTGGTCACTAGGGTCGACCAATTGTTTAGGTGAAATGATGTTCTTTATGACCGAGCCAACATCTTGAAGAAATGATTTAATATACATGAATAGTCTTATTGCCAACCTTGAGGGAAAGCTCAAGGAGGAGATTGATTGTAAAGAGAAGGTGATGGACTTCAGTTGAAGTTCAACAAGGATGACACCAAGATGGAAGATATGAGGAAGTACTTTGCCCAGAAGTCTTTGGATAAGTTAATTCTTCAAAGGATAAAAAGGACCTTCAAATTAGTCAGGATACCGACCTTGAGTAGTCTTTGGATGAAGGCTTCCAAGATGCGGTACATGACGTTATTGGACAACTATACTACTATGATTTAGTTTCCTTTAATATTGGTTATCTTGATGGTCTTCAACGGGGAAATGCCCCAAAGAACGACCTATTATACCCCGAACATCTCCTTTTAGACAAGTTTGTTATATGAGAAAGGGAGGCCTCCTTGGCATCCGATTAGGAGGTTGAGCAATTGGCCATTGACCCGATGCTCCTTCTTAGGTGACTGAACAAGGCAAAGATGTTGTTTTTATCTAGGGGGAGGTCTTCCCCAACCTCCTTATGTTTTTTTGTTCTATTTCAATTTTATTGTAAATGGTTATGACTATTTTATGTAGTTCTAATGTCATCCTTTCTCAAGTTAATAAAATTTTAGTTTTTGTTATTTGTCTTTCATGATTCTTATTTTTAACAGTTAATTTAGCAACTCAATGTTACGATCATTCCTCCTAACTGTTGACCACCAAAAATTACAAGTTAACATTCTTATTTAACTTAACTAGTAGTGGGTCAATCTGGGATTTTAACCGAATTCAATGACTTATCAATTTAATCAATATGTTAACTTCCTAACCAACTTGTTAGACTAAAACTTGTCAGTTGACATTCTTATTTAACTTAACTGGTAGTCAGTGAAGTCATAATTTGTGACCAACTTCACTAACATGGAAATTTTACTTAATAGTATGACTTACTAGTCAACATGCTTGACTAAAACTTATTCGTTAACATTCTTATTTAACTTAATTGGTAATTGGTGAAGATGGGATATGTGACTGACATCACTGACTTGTCAATTTAATCAATAGGCTAATTTGCTGACCAACCTATATAACTAAGACTTATAAGTTAAAATCCTTATTTAACTTAATTGAAGAGTGTACCAATTTTTAAGTGGGTTTGATGTTGAATCTTAAGCGACCGACTTGTTTTAAATCGTACCACCCATTTTTAGGTGGGTTATGCCTATTTTAGGCTAACCAACCTAAGTACGGTTATACCAAAATTTTTAGGTGAGTTTTGCATCAAATCTTAATCGATCAACTTGTTCAAAGTCATACCACTTATTGATAGGTGGGTTTATGCCTATTCTAGCTTGACCAACCCAAGTTGGGTTATACCATGGATTTTAGGTGGGTTTTATGCCAAAGCTTAGGTGATCAACTTGTTTTAAGTCGTACCGCCCATTTTTAGTTGGGATTATGCTTATTCTAGACCAACCAACCCAAGTAGTGTTGTACCACCATTTTATGTGTGTTTTCATGTCAAATCTTAGGCGATTAACTTGTGCTAATTTGTACCATCTATTATTCAATGTTTTTTTTCCTGTTATAGACCTAAGAATCCAAATTGGGTTGTACTACAATTTCCAGGTGGGTTTAGTGATGAAATTCAACTCAGAAGCATAGTCATACATGAAATTATTTACATAAATCATCTTGATTGAACCAAACCATTCGTAAAAAGTAATCTATTTCTTAATATAAAATTTTCTAAGGTTCATGGATTTCCATGATCTAGGTATTATTATGTCGTCCAACTCCTTGAGGTGGTACGATATGCCTCCTCCCTTGGAGACTATTATATAAGGGCCTTTCTAGTTTTGTGACAATTACCCTCCGCAGGCTTCTTGGCAGTTGTAAAAATATTTCTACAAACTAGATTGACCATGAAGTTTATATCTTTGACCTTTTGATCGTGCTGTTTAACGAGCTCCTATTGATATGCTACAATGTATATGATAAATTTAGTCTTCCTTCCTTTCATAAGTTAACCTTATGATCTAGGTGGTCATTATTGTGGCCCTCCTCAAAGATCCTAGTTCTTATTATTGGTAAGACAATTTCTAAAGGGATGATTTGTTCCATCCCATATGTTATGGAATATAGGGTTTCTCATGTTAGTCATTTGGGAGTTATTATGTAATCCCAAAGGGAGGAGTGGATTTCACCCACCCACTTTCAATTAGCATTATCTATTCATAATTTTTAACACCACACACTTTTTGGCACTGAGGGTGATCAGTCCATGATGCTAACGTATGCCGGACATTAAAATTAAATACGATTCTTAATATGTGACATAAATATGAGACATTAATTTTTTTCCCCACAAGATATAAATCAATATAATCCAATGAATGTATATAATTCATCATAATAAAATCCATCACCATGATAAACTCCAATGATATATCTCAACTCTAAGTATAATAAAACTCAAATAAAATAAAGTCAACTATATCAAATCTCTCCAAATAAAAATCATAAATAATTATGGAGTCCAAAGATGCACGAGATCCAAAATAATTGTCACATAAATAAACTAATGGGAAGAAACTTTGTAAGTCCTTTATCTCGAAAACTATGCAGCTACCCAACAACTTAACTTGAAAAGGTCAACAATAACGAGTTATGGCCCACCTCAAGAATACCAGTTACTCTTCCCAAATAGGATCATCATTCAGTCATAAGCATTATAACAGATCAATATCAGAATAGAATATTTAATTAATGAAGCAATATAATAATGATGCGAGCAATGTAAAACTACAACAACTACCCGTATACGATAAGCTAACTCATTATCCAAGACTAAATATGTTTATTTTAACATAAAATAAATCGATTCCATTATCTTACTCAGTTGTAATTAATTTTATCCACATTAAACATATTTATGATATAACACCATTGTAGGGATTTTGCCTTTTTATTGGCCCTGCATATACTCAAGGTGCACCTAACGTCTCAACACATCAAATCCACATCCATCATTATTGATCATTGCATTTTCATTAGCCCTCACATACCATGCAAATACTCGTGACGCCATAATGGTAATGGCCAACCTAACAACATCCGCACTCATCGTAATGGACAACATACACTAGACACTGCACATACTCGTGACGCCAACACAAACCGTTAAACTAGTCAAGACACTATGGGTCCCTTAATATTGGTAATGGCCGACCTACTCACACCGGCACATATAATGACGCTCATCAATACATCTCTAATACCCATTTATTATGTTAGGCATTAATTATCTTTTCTTTATCATGTTTCATTATTTACAACTATCCCCAAAAATATAACATTTGCATACAACTACAATATATCCCCAGTCCTATATCTTGACATATCCAAACCATAAGTATTGCCTAGTCCCTCACCTAGTAACATTACCTAAACATAATCATCACCTAGTCTCATGCCTAGGATAAAACAATGTAATGATGAACTACCGAGTCCTATACATAGGAAATACCCAAACATAAAAATGAACACCCCTAGTCCCATACCTAGAAAGTGTCCATAACAAATAAGTATGCGTACTCATTAATCCCATACCTAGAAAGTAATATACTAATATAAGGGTGAAATTACAACTACTTACGTAAACCCCAACATCCCGACGATATTATTGTATTAAAATACCCGATTTATACATCAATCACATTCTTAATTCAACATTCTTTTTCTTTATTTCTTAAATTATGCAAGTCTAATTCCTTAGACGTTAAAAAAGTCTAACCATGTGATGCACAAGTTCTTTGAAATATCCCAACAAGTTGTCCAAATTCAATATGTCCATATGAGTAATAATTAATCAAAGTAAATCATAAACTGGCTCAAACATGCATATTAATAAAAAAAAATTAATAACACTACACCAAAATGGGATATTTGTGAGTGCTGTTTTTATAACTGCTATTTACCATCATAATTTAAGGGGTAACAAAAGAAAATTTGTAACTCCTAACAGCAATCACAAATTTTTATAACCCCTATGGGGGTTATGACTAGTGACCCCAATTTGTAAGTGCTATCAGTAGTTACAAATATAATATTTGTAACTGCTGTCGGTAGTTACAAATATTGACTTTGCGACTGCTAACAACAGTCATAAATATTATATTCGTAACTGCTAACGGAAGTTACAAAATTGGCAGTAGTGACAAATTTGTGACTGCTATTAACAGTTATAAATGTTGAATTTGTTAAATATGTCACTGCTTAGACCAGTTACAAATATCTTTATATTTAAAAAAATTGTAGAATAAAAAAAAGTGAACTAAAATAGAGTAGATGAAGTGCCATGAACATGTAACAAATCTAAAAAAATTAATGTCGGTATTATACAAGTCTCAAAAAGGTCAACAGATTTCATTTATATTTCGGACATTTCAACTATCATGTACATGTAAAATTTGTTTCAACTTAATTTAATATCAAATAAACCCATCCCATGCGCCATCTACAAAATGAACATCTAATAAAAAATAAACTAAAAAATGAAAGTGTTGGGAGCCACAACTGCATCCTTATCAACTGTACGAGCTTTGTCAAAAAAGTTCATGAGCCTCTAGTGCTTAATATATGCCTGCAAAAAAACCCAGAGCTCGAATAGTAAATTTATAGATCAAACTTACTCAACCAAATATTTCCAAGCCTAAAATAACATGAATTTGCATATTGTTACCAAAAATTAAAAGAGGCATACTTGCAGAGTTCTCCTTGGCACAGAGTCATGTACACTACATCAACTTTATTTTGATTTTGTTCGTGTAGATTTGAGTTTAAACTATGTACATTTAATCTAATAACTTAAAAATTCTATTAATAAAGAGAAACTACGACCTCTATAAACACAATAAAACACTATATCATTAAAATGTTTTGTGAAAACTCACCGTTTTTGGTCATCATTGATTTCAAGTTTCTCCTGGCACCCTATGGTATGCTAGGAGAATTGGATCATCATGCTAGGCCGACACAGATATCTCGGCCTAGCATGTCGATTTGTTAGGCCATACATAAATGTATAAAATGCATGGGAATAACCCTTTTATTTAAAATTTATCTCTCATTCCTTATTAATCTATATCTAAAGAGTAAAATATAATATGACTTCACTTCATAAATTTTACACAAGTATGATATTTAAAAATTATTTATTTTTCCACGTATTCTTCTCATGTACCTTCTTTTTATTAACGATAGATATTCCAATAAAAAAATATCCTAAGACACTTGTTAATCCAACTTTACAAGATCTAGGTGTCACCCGATATTTATAGATCTTATTCACAATTGTGCAGAAAACTATTACATACAAGAGTAATTCTAAAGACTTTCTTAAACACATACCTTTCTCCAAATTTGCATTTGACTCCAGAGCAGAAGTTGAGTTCCCCTTTCCATATCCAAGACAAAGTTCATACAGGCTATTTATAGCAGAATCTACATCATTGCCATATTCTTTTGATGCTCTCTCAAGAAGTTGAAGGGTATAATTTTAATATAAAAGAATGTAGTTAGCAAGAGTATTTACATTCACCAATATTTTTTTGCACATCCAATCAAGCAATAAGCTTTTTTTAATCAATAAATCATAATATTATGATAATACTAATTCATCAATTTAATCATTTTTTTGGTTAATTTGTACAACATTTCCATTGGTAAAATACCCTATAGAAACAAGCAGCTTAACAGACAGAATTAAAATTTGTTAAGAAAAAGAATGAAAGAGAAGACTATTAAGATCTGAGAGAAATAAAAGAATATTTACCTTCATATCCATGAGAGGGAAAATAACTGTAAGGGTAGGGTCATCATGCTAGGCCGACACAAATATCTCAGCCTAGCATGTCGACTTGCTAGGCCATTCATAAATGTATAAAATTTATGGCTTCACTTCATATTTAAATTCACATTCTTTCAACTAAAAAGGTAGAGAAGAAAGAAGACATCTCGATTATTCACATTTAAAATGCAATTCTAAACTAAAGTTAAACTCTTATAAAAATGTCAAATGGTCATCTTCAACGAAAGTGCTTGAGCCGTGATTTCATGGAAAACCATGTTCTTCTCTTTAGTACTGGCAGTTTCAAGTTTTTGTTGAATAAAATGACTTCTATTCTGATCAACGCTACTCATATAAGGTTTGGAAAAATTAATTAATCTATGAAGGATTTGTAAAAGAGAAAGGAAAAGAGTATCAACCATTAACATGTACCCGAACTAAAAAACATGGTCTATAATAAATTCTGACAACCCAAAACATTGTATTTTATTACTCTTAAACTTGTCTAGTAAAGAGGATCCAAAACTTTCATCCCTATTACCACTAGCATCAGAGTTCCATGATCCCATTACACTGCTAACTAAATTCCTTATCCCATAAGGAAAATGCAGTCTTTGATCACCATGCCTAACATGACTGCCTGACCCAATGTGGGAATTTGGAAAAAGAGGATTGCCTTATCCCGAAAGGAAAATGCAGTCTCCGATCACCAGTTCCATCTCTTCCACCACATATATGGAATACAACTTTGTATCCACTGCATCAAGTACTCGACCCCTTTGAACACATCCGATCACCCAATAAACAATTGTAATATAAACTCGATATGGGTCACTAACAATTGGACTTCTCCCACTAGCCACCTCAATGAGTAAAACACCATATGCATAAACATCAGAGCTCATAGAGGGGTTACAGGTTCGAATCAACTCAGGAGCTATATATCCTATTGTACCCACAACACTAGTAGTTTGTGAATTTTCACCACGGTCATATAGCCTCGCAACCCCAAAATACCCAAGCCTACCGTTATAATCAACATCTATTAGCACATTACTTGACTTCATATCTCTATGGATCACCACCTGCTCCCATTACTCATGAAAATACAATATACCTGTCACGATGCCTTTGAGGATATTAAATCTCTGTTCCCATCTCAATAAAAACCAATTTATGGGATTGACAAGAAGAGAATTAAGTCTCCCATTTGGAACACAACCATAAACTAATAGGAGATCATTATTTGTCTTACACCACCCTTGAATGTTAACCAGGTGCTTATGCTTTAATCGCCCTAAGCTTTCAATCTCTGCAGCGAATTCTCTCATTTCTTATTCATTGTTGTTTGATATGATCTTTTTAACTGCAATCTCAGTCCCACTAGCTGGTAAAACACCTTTATATACAGCACCAAACCCTCCAACCTCAAGCAACTTGTTTTCACTAAACCCCTTTATTGTCGTGTAAAGATCTTTGTATCAAAATCTATGAGGACAATCCTTCTCCCAATCCTCTAAAGTTTTAAATTTCATTTTTTATCTATGTACTAAAAATGAGCTCATATTTGTCATCAAATATGGAGAGTTGATGTTGAATTTAGAAATAGAATTTTGTTCTAAAAGGAGAGACTTCAGATTATGTGTACATGAAAGGCTTGAACAATTACAAGGCCAATGTAGAGAACGTGTGGTATTTACAAACAAGTGATATGGGCAGGTTGACTATTTGACTCTAGTTGCATCCTTTGCAACCATCAATGTGATATGGATAGGTTGTGTAGCATAGAATTGAAGGACCTCTAAAGAAGTGGGGGAAGAAGAGACAGGTGATTGGGAGAAATTTAAGTATGTGGCATCATCTCTTCCATCTTGTATTTTCATTTTCTTGTTTTATTAGTATAGTTTTATATATATTTGAGGACAACTTGTGTTCACATATCATCATAGTTTTGTATATTATCATTAAAATTTATTTCTTATCAAGGAAGAAAAATTATGATGCATACAAGATTGGTGTTGGAGATCGTCAAGGAGGAGATTGAGAATTTCGTCTTCAACATCATGGAAACATCTCCTTATCTATGTTTTCCAATTCAGTATCATTGGGTATTATGTCTCTCACAAGTGGATCAAACATTCAGGATTCAACCCCATTGAATCCATGGATTTCCTCATGAATCAAGAGATCACATTATCCTTTAAATTCAAAATCAAACATTTTGAGCGTTCCACTACATCCCGAACAATTCATGATTATAAATAAAACATGCCACAAGTTTAACAATATCAAAACAAACTTCAACTACACCGAAAAACTATAGAAGCCATTTGGAAAACCGAAACTTATAAAGTTTCAAATACTGTAGATTATGCAGTCATTTCCAATGAAGCAGATCTTATAATCGTGGAAGATATTCTCAACAAAATAGTTCATGCCACACTCAAGTCATCTAGTTATGAAGTAGATGTTAAGATTGTCCCTAAAAGTACTATTGTAGACAATATTGAAAGGATTAATCACTGAGAAATCAGTACAAATAAAGCCATAGTAGTGGATCTTTTTAATTTTTCTCCAAGAGCCAATGTCCTTCCCAAGTATGACAAGTATTTGTCTTATCATAAGTAATACATGTTATACTAGGAAGAAAATTATGAAATTTCCATTATAACACAAGAAGAATTAGAATTTTTTGCCTCCTCTTTTGATAGAAAATGGATATAATACAAAGAATGCAAAAACCCTGCTAACAATAAACCTCCCACCCATCCTGCCCAACTAAGTACTTCTCAAGTCTCACAAACTCATCCAAAGTTTCAAGGTACTATCTTTAAAAGAATCACAAGATTATAGACAAAGAAATTCTCAAATTCTATCTCTTCTGCAGTCAATGATCTCATTTATTTTTGGGAATATAAAGGGTATTTCCTCTGCATTAAATGATCTCATCCACTAGTTTTCCAGACTTAGGCTACTCAGATTCTAAATAACTTAGTATAACTTAAGAACCAATGATGATTATATTTGGGAAAGCCTAGTGGAAAAAGAAATATATCTTGAAATGGTTCAAAGATGGGGTTCTAAATACTAATTTTTTTCATTACATAGTCAAAGATAAAAAGAATAGGTTTCATATCCACAAATTTAAAAACTTTGACCAAGTTTGGGTGGTTAACCAGAAATAAATCCATGAAGAATTCATCAACTATTTAAAAAGGGCTAAATCAGGTCTTGGTTCATCAACTCTTATGGTGATTTATATAATGCTCTTTCTATATTCACTAACACATCTGATAGCCTTTAAGCATAAGTCTTGGTTTTTCTTTCTGGAGTAAAATTGTGCATGCCTAAAGGGCTAAATCAGGTCCTTATTGAATCAGACTACAATTCCATTGTAAATATAGTTACAAATTTAGAAACCCCCTTAGATTATTTAGCAGACTATTTCATAAATTCAAGGCATCATTGATAAATTCAAGTTCAAAACAAGTCATATTTGGATACAATCAAACATTGTAGCGGGTGGTTTGGCATATCAAGCTTCAAAATCCTAAATTTCATAATTTTGATCGTATTCCCAATATCATAAAAGGTCTTGAAAATTTATGATTTTATTCTATTATATCTATTTATTTTGTGTAATGGAGGTATTTATAAACCTCAAAATTTATTCTTGCATTAATTTTGTAATGGGAATGTTTATGAATCCCTATATTAAATTTTATCAAATTATCATTAGTGCTTAAAAGAGACACCGGAGAGGCATTTTCTCCAGTTATTTTTTTAATAATATTAGTGGAGATATTGTCCCTCTTCCCTAAAAAGTGCCTAAAACCTACGCCCAGGTTTGGATGTGCCTAGACTATAGGGATCTCAATATGTAATCCATCAAAGGTTATTTGCCCCACTCCATCTCAAGAGTTTTCAAGTGCCAATCTCCAGCTTTTGCACACGGCTTGAAGGCAAATATAATCTTCTAAACTAGTAACCTTTTCTTCTACAATCAATGATTGAACTTTTTGCCGTGAAAATTATGTCATGGAATCTGATTCTTAGCAATAGTAGGGCATGTTTAAGAAACTCTGTACCAGACGAAAATTCTTTAATAATGCCTCAATTTGATTATAAGTATAGTACCCTAACGTTACAATTAACTAAATGCTCCAAACGTAAGAAGCGAAAACATTGGTAGCACTTGAAGCGATCGATTATGCATTTTGTTGATGTTTTTTCCATCTCAATCTTGAAGGGGACTGCTATAATGTCATACCAATCCCGTCAAAGAGGGGGAAGATTGGTCTGAATATGAATTATTCACATACCTAGTAAAAAGAAAAGGTTAAAATGGAGCATAAAATCCTATATCACATCTCTAGCATCTCACATAACCGTTCCAAAAAGGTAAAAACATCCTATGGATAACTAAACTAATAAAACTATCATCGTAAAAATTTTAAGGATTCAAGATCTCCTCGATCTAATGATAATTTAGATAAATTAGTTTGGTTATCCTGAAATCTATAGAATATCTAGACCTTAGTCATAACAATATCATTGCTCCTATACCTTCCTCTATTGGTCAATTGAGGACTCTTAGTCATTTGGAACTTAATTTAAATAAAATCAATGGGGTACAAATCATCTTTCAACATTTGTAGACAAACAAGACCTTCTTCCCTAAGTTGGAAATTAAATTGGAAATCAGACAATCATATTAAGATTTCTAATTTCATTTAGAAGCTGCTAAAAAAATCTATTCCACTAGAAGTTGAAATACAATAGTTAGGCATCATGATGGACACAATGTGCAGAGGTTATGAAGCTTATGAAAACACTATAAAGCATGTGTTCATTCAATGCAAAATAACTACAGAAGTATGAAACTACTTTAGTAACAAAGTTAGGGTGCAAATCAACTATTCCTCTTGCAAATCCATTTTCTTTCATGATGGTTCAAATTGCCTAGAAAAGATCATCAACAGTTCATATACAACATCCTGCCTAAAGTAATTTTTACGAGTTTTGGAAATCTAGAAATAACAAACCGGAATAGGTCTGATATAAAATCTACAAGTAGGTCTGAGTAGTTGAACCTAGGTGAGCCTAGAGCCTAGGTGCGACTATGCCTGGAATTGCCTCTATCGGAGCCATTTCAATGTTGTTTTCAATTTTCACCCTCAAAAGCCCACTTTTAACCCTAACTTGAACGTTTAGCAGTCAATTTGGGAAACCATGAGTCCCATGAGGATATGGACATTTCCTACAAGTTACTTTTGTACATCTAAAGATTTGCATGCCTCTTTTTGGGTCACTCGATTTCTATTTTGAGTTTTCTCCCCTAAATCCCATTTTAAGCCCAAGACGACCATATACTAATCAATTTTGAAACTGATATTCTAATTTAGACAAACCATTTTCTTGAAATTTCTTTCGTATCATCTCGATTATGCGTGCCTCTTTATGGGACACTTCATTATTGTTTTTGCTTTTCACACCCCAATGCCCACTTTTAACCCCAAAACGAATGTCTACTAGTCAATTTCAAGAATCAGGAGTCTAATTAGGACACTCACACTTCCTATAAGTTACTTTTGTATCTCGTTAGGGTGTTTGTTGGTTTGTTTAGGCCATTTGATTGTTATTTTCAATTTCACCCCTAAATTCCATTTTAACCCCAAAGCAAACGCTTACTAGTAAATTTTTAAAAATCAGAAACCCGATGAGACACCCAACTTACTACAAGTTACTTTGTAATGCTTAGGGTGTATGCACTTTTATCCGGGCCACACGATTATTTTTTTTGAGTTTCCCCGACCTAAGTTCCATTTTTAATTCCAAAACAAATGTCAACTAGCCAATTTTGAAAAATCGGGAGTCCGATGATGATCACTTACCTTAAATTACTTTCATATTGAATAGTAAACTCACATAAAAAAGTGTAGACAGTCAATAAGTCTAACTTGGATGGCATGAACTACTTACGAAGGACGTGAATTAATAAACACAAACGAACATATCAATAATTCTAACTAAAATTCACCAAACAAGTGTATAAATATTTTTATAAATGAATCTTCAAACTATACAATAACAACCAAATGACAATCCTGGCTTTCAATTGTCTCACCCTAAACCTCCTATCACCACTACAAATCAATTGAGTGCAAAGACTAATGATATTAGTTAATGACCAAGAATTAAAATTGCCTTTATCCGTATCAATTCGACGATACTATAAATTAAATGTCCGGGACTAGATTAACTCAATCGATCAGATCATTTAATTTCTCTTCCTGCCAAAAAACATGAATAAATAATGATAATATAAGAATAATATTTTTAGAATGAAATATTTCCCTTCTACGTTTAAAACAAGAAACAGAGTTGAGAAACAATGTTGTATTAGACGCAACACACACACACACATAGACACACGCACATAAATAATATTTAGAGTCAGTCTTATGTTTATTGTGTGGCATGCTTCGAGTTAATATATTAGTGTCCCAAAAACATGCCAACATTATACTGTAAGAGCTTGAATGACTCCTTATCTCCATGCATTAAGCTAAATTTCAATTCCTTTACTTATCTCTCTCACCACACTCATCTGATTCTACTTGTGCAATAGCTATAAATGTTAATCACTTCACTATCAAGTATCAACTAATAAGTAAAGTGAGTAAAATTTCGAATTTACTTTGGATTTTAAATAGTTATCACAAACATTAATCAAGTAGCCACTGGTTGAAAACCCAAACACTATTATTTTGGCAGTAAATGTGTATGTGTAAGTGCCTAAGAATCGAAAACCCTAGAAAAGCAACCTAAATCGAAAATTTATTAAAAAAAAATTCAGACCTAAAACTTATTTCCAATGAAAAAAGATTACAAGCAAACCTAAATCTAAAATTTATATGCAATAAAAAAATGCACTTAAACATACAATTTTTACCCTCAAAATTCATATGCAATAAAAAAACGCACATAGACACATTTAAATAAATAAAAATGCACCTAGTAGGTACTATTTTGGTCGCTTACAGTGAAGAGGGAGAGAGAGAGGAAGCTTTGTTATCCAACTTCAAAGATTGGTCGATAAAGGGAGAGGGAGATTGTAGAGGGATGGAAAAGGGAGAGGGATAATTAAGACCACATAGTAGAGACAAGAGGGAAATTAAAGTATAGCCAAAATTTTGCCAACACCAAAGTTTGTGATTGCCTACAGTGGTCATATTTTTGTGACTTCTCATAGCAGTTATAATTTTGTGATTGCTCATAAGAGTAATAACTTAAGCTTAGTAATAAATTTATGACTCTTTGTGGCAGTTATAAACTTGTGACTCCTTATAGCAGTCACAAATTAATTATATGGTAAGATTTGTGACTGTCATTAGCACTGACAAACCAATTGACTCAAATTTTTCATTACCCAAATATTTTATGATTCCTAATGGAAGTTACAAATAATGTTGTGACTCCTAATGGTAGTGACAAAGTTTGTCACTCCCATTAGCAATTAAAAGAAGGCAGTCACAAAAATAGTATTTTGGTGCAGTGTAATAAAGTAATACATTCTACATCATATTAATTATCTACCTGATTTTATAAATCAACACATATTATCGAATTACATATATTAATTAACATATGGGTGGTAAATTCCTACAGATAATAGTATCCGATGTGCATAAGCCAAGCAAAGGTAAATAACAAAGAGAGTAATGAAATCACACACATAACGCAAGATGTACATGGTTTAGCAATGTGCTTACATCCATGTCATTGAGGGTTTGTTATTTATTATTTTATAGAACTAGTTAGTAGAGTTGTATTACTGCTCGACAATATAATATCTCATGCCCCTCCCAATGGGGAGTGGGTTTGCATTTATGGAGAAGCTTAGGAGAGTCTTAAGCGCCATGAGTAGCTATCCCTAATAGTTCGAACCTATCCTTTATCAATTTCAGTTGTTCCATGGGATGGATACGTGGGAGTCTTCTACGACTTGGACTCTTCATTAACTTGGGGTGTTAGAAGCGTGGATCCTCTTGTCAAGGGCGCACTAGTGTAGTTATGGTCACCATAATTGACCCCAAAGCTCGGGGTCACTTTGGGGTCATTGTCATCATTCCTATTGTAAGAACTCTCAAAACTCTTTCTTCATTTCAATCATTTTTCTACACTTCTTCACTTTTTCTTTTTTAATTCTTTCACTTAATTGCCTCTTTAACCATGGTGTATGTTATTAACGAAAACACTGTGGAAAAATTGAAACTTGACCATCAAATCCCCCAATGAGTATTTGTAGGGTTAGTTGATGGTTATTGTGACCTTCGTGCCCTTTCTGAAGGCCATTGGTTGCCTTCAATATTTATTTCTAAGTGTGGGGTTACTTCTCCCCAAAATCGCTTATTTTTATAGTTCTGCCAATATTTTAATATGGTCCAATACTAAGTTTCTCCAAATACATGGAGGATCATTAATGGAGTTCACTACATTAACAAGATATACAAGACCCATCTTAGTATTACTGAAATTATATACTGTTACCACTAGGTGACAACCACTGAGAATATAAATTACATGGACAAGAGGGTGGCCAAAAGGGACCTATTCATGAATCTCCTTGATTCCAATAAGGATTACTAGGATTATGGGTTGATTGTGAATAACTAAAAACATTCTCCCCTTCCTGAGGGTGTGGCCTATGAAGAGACAAGATGCCCCTAAGAAGGGAGAGGAATCGGTTAGAAAGCAATTATGTCTATAGCATTGCAATCTTCTCTTCATTGACACTCACGTTTTGTTCTTTTTTTTATTCTTTGTATCAAAAAATAAGAACAAAATACATCTTGAAAGTGACGTTAACTTTGTTGATCTTTAAATAGTTTAGGCTATTCAGCAGAGGGCTGGAACCATTGAGCACATTAGGTTGACGACAATTCTACTCGGCTATAAGATCTTTACCATCTCTTTCATTGCAAGTCCAGTGGAACAAATAATGGTCATCCCCATTACCTTGGAAGACCTAGAAGCTTCCACCTCCCAAAACTCATAAGGGGAGGGGGGGACCAAATGAGGAAGGAATGTCGTCTTACATTGAATTGCTAGACATTTTATTAGTTCCTTCTATTGTTTCTCCTAGTTCCATGTCCAATAGAAAGGTTGTGAACCTCATGGCCTCAAGCGTTGGTACCAACTCTCCTCCCCTACTCTCCCATCAGGTAAAGAGAAATATCTTTCTCGATCTACGAGTAAATAAAGTGAAGTTGGGGGTTCTATTAATCCCATGGACATCGAGGATTACCCCTCAAAGGACCTTGAGACCTTTATTAAAGAGGCAAAAGAAGGATCACATTCCTCCTCCTCCATTGTACATTATGGGAAAAAATAATATTGATAAAGGCAAGCCGTTGTCCAACCTATTATTGCTCGCCTCGATCTGGATTGAGACTTAATTCGGTCTGAGGTTTTCCTGCTGATAGAGCACTTCTTTTGCCTTTCCCTAATATATCATTTGTTTGCATTTATTTTTTTCTTATATTTTTCTCACATTTATTCACCCGTTATTTGGCAGTACCTAATCGACTATGATCAGTTATTGGTGAGAAAAGACCTAATGAAGAAATCTTCTGTTGATGTGGGTGTCACCTTTGTAGAGTTAGGTAAGTCCTTGGCGCTTCCTAATCATTGAATGACAACTAAGTAGACGATAAGCCGAAGCTTGGTAAAAAGGTTAAGATTATAGAAGCCGAGAAGATCAAGATTTAACAAAAGATTAAGGATTCTACTGGTGGTCATTATTGAATAGGCTAAAAAATATGCTGAGAATGCTAAGGCTGATGCCGATCTTGCTAAGATGTAGGCTAGTGGAGCCAAGGCTAAATTTGAGGAGGCCTTAGCCATCATGGAAAAGGATAAAGATGAGGCCTTTACTTGTGGTTAGGATAATGAATTTGCCAATGCCAAGAAACATATCACATACCTTAGAAAGGTATTTTTTATGAATGTTTGAGATGAGGCTCTTATCAAGGTCAAAACTACTTAGGATTTCGACCTCTTTAAGGAGAACAAAGAAGGATCCCCTCCTAAAATTAAGGAATATAATGACGATGAGGGGGTGGTCAGAGGTCAAGACGCTAATAACGAGACTCTTTATGTGCATGTTTAACAAGCTTCTATGACTAGGGCTGACGCAACTACGAATATGTCTCTAAAGTGCGTACTCTCTAGGCTCAAGTGCAATCATGTATCGTTAGTAATAAACCCGATAAGTCAGGATCGTCTCCACAGGGAAATAGGGCGAGAAAATCGTGATGACGGAAGGACAGACGGTTAACCTAAATTCAACTCTAAAAAAAATTAAAAGATGATTGATTTGCGAATAATCCTACTAATTAAAAGGAACTAGATTAAAACTATGTAACTAACGAATTAAGAAAGGATTTATAACTAAGAATGAAGTTATAAATATGAAGAGAAAAACAGGTCGGGAATACAATCCCTCAACCCCTAGTGTGTTGCTAGTATAAAATTAATCATAAATTTAAGTGATTAATTAGACCCAGACTTTAGTACTCCCAAGCATTACATATATGCGGTTCAAGCCCACACCATACGTAATCAGAGGACGAGTAAAGCGGTATTACGATAGCTACACTCGCATTGCATTATGAAGTATCACGGTTACCTTGAAACAAACGAGATCCAAAGATCTACAATGGTTGTGCTCGCTACGCAACACGGTCTAATAAACCCTTAAGTTTAGAGGATTTATTTTATACACATACAACTCTCACATCGGGTTGAGTTCATGCATCCCAACCCCAAAAAATCTAGCTGGACATATTGAACCTAACTATGCATAAATTAACTACGTTGCATGTGAAAGAAATCATGATGAAAGTATACTAAAACATGCAAGGAAATATTATAAACCTAGAAACCATCTGAATTATGCAAGAAAAATAAACATGCAAGAACAATAATAGAGAGAATGAAAATTGAGTTAAAACTTGCAATGAAACCCAAAAATAATTGATCTTGAAGCACCAAATCAAAGCTATGTTCCTAGGGTATTCTCCTATTTTTCTCTCTATCAAAAACTATTCAGAACTCTCTTTTCTAAGTCAATACAAAGATACAAATACGTTTTAGAAGAGTTTGTAACCTATTAGAACTCTTTGGACCAATCAGCATTTAAACATAATTCGTGTCCCAGGCAACTCGAACCGGTTCGCCATGTAACCCGAACCGATTTGCCTCTGAACCGATTCACCATGTGATTTGGGGAAACGCGCTTGTTTGGGCCTTCCTTCCTTCATTTCCAACACTTAAAATATTTTCATGTTTTCTTCCTTTCTTCTGTGGATATTTCTTCAACTTCAAGGGGTCATAACTCTTTCACCATAGCTCGAATTTAGGTGATATTTTTTCCAGTATTCTTAATGTTCCATTATCTTTAACTTTCCAATTGGCTCCTCCATCGGGATCAGGCTACATAACTACCAAATTTCCCTTGAACTTGCCTTCCTAGCCTTTCTTTCATTGTTTCGCTTTCTCTTTCGCACCGCTTGCATAATTTACTTGTAAAACACATAAGAGAAACATAAAACACGAACTACTTGCTAACGAAGGTTAGTAGAATAATTATAAGTTAAATCCATATCAATTGCACCACTTAGGTTCACAAAGGTACCAAAATTAAGGGGATAAGTATACAATATTTATGCCCGATCAAATCCCCCTGACTTAGAACTTTGCGCGTCCCAAGCAATGTAAAAGAAAAGGAATAACGTCACAACTCTTCTAAACACTTTATTGGTATAGAATACCTTTTTCGTGGGCAAGCGATTGCATTTAGCGTATGCAACAAGTCATTAAACCCCTAGATTACCCTAGTAGGATGAGTGTTGTCTCGTGAGGGTTTGCAGTGAATATACCCACAAAATTTGACTTAGACTCAATGAAAAATCAAAATACTTAAAAATTGTACAATTTAAACTTTTCCAAAAATAATCACCATAAATTCATATTCAAAAGTGTCTCAATTTGTCGTATGTGTGTGCGAAGCCAAAAAATAACCTCGAATTTTCACCAATTGATCATTACGTTGCTTTTCAAAAATTCGTTTTGATTCAAATGCTCATGGGATTCTCTCACAAATGAATCACTCGAATTGTGGCTATTCTCTTAGTATGCATGTCATAAGGAGTAAATGCATTGGAACACAAATTCATGCATACTATTTTGAAAGGACAAAAATATATGGTGAAATGATCTTTTCATCGAAATACGATTTTTGAAAAATGGGAACATTGCCTCTTATACAAACCATTCAATCTTTCTTATTTTTCTTTTAGTGTCTTAGCTCTCCATGCGATAATTAATTTAGCATTCTGGACTCGGTAGGACTTTTTAGGTTAAAGGTGTATTGGGTAACATGGAAATGGTTGGGAACTTCGGAATTGGAAATTTTTTCTTATGATGTCCCTTAGTGCTTTTTCGGGCTTTTGATCATTTTCTATTATTTTTCTCTATTTTTTTTATGTTGAGCATTTTTCTATCAATTTTTTTTCTTTTTCTTTCCCCTTTTTATTGCACTATTTGGACTTACTTGATGACATTACCAATTTTCACAATTCCAGGCTACTTGGGTTTTTCGGGTTACCAAACGAAAAGGAAAAATTTTATTCGGCTCAATTGGGTTATCGAAAGGATAATTTTTCACATCTTTTTATGGCTAATGTTTTTGGGTAACAAACGATGGCCTACTTCATTGTCCGAATTACGTATTAATTTACCATATGCGTCTCGAGATTAATTTAATTTAGAGATTTGTAGCACGCTTTTCAAGGCAACATCACACATATTTTTCGTAACCGATCAAAACAAAGAATTGAGATCATCAACGACTTATTTAAAACGTCGAATCCGAACTTTGAGTTAACCATAACTCGGATTGATTTAAAAACTCAAAAAGATCGATAGGCTCGAAATCTCACCGGGTTTTGTTAATCTCCACACTTATTCGTTAAGTCCTCAATTTTCGCATAATTTCCATCTTTGGTCAATTTTGGCTTAGTGCAATTAAGATTTACCAATTTGAGACTTCAAATAGAATAAAGGTGATATTTTTGAAAAATTTAAATTCCAATTTTTATTTATTTTGAAGAAATATATATATATATATATATATATATTTACTTTTTCAAAAAAAATTCAATTTATTTTTTTCAAATTTTCAATTTTTAGAGTAAATATTTTTGGGCATTTTGAAAAATCTGCGAAGTTTTAGAAAAACGCACTCATCACCCCCCTAACTTAGACTTTTGCATTGTCCTTAATCAAATGAATTAAAAATCTAACGAAGAAAAATAGCAAGTGCGACAAATAAAACAAGCAAATTATTAAAATGCAACAAAACACTATATGACACTCATACATGGCTAAAAAATACAACAAAACTCACCCCATATGCGTCAAGGGTGCGTCGACCTCTCATTTCTCTCCACAAATCACCCAACCCCTTGCACGGGATCCGTTGATCTCCTAGCCTCTCCCCTCTGTATGTCATACACCAATAATCGGAATAAGTTGGGCCCTTTCCCATAAATAAAGGAAAGACTGAGAGACTCGTCATGATTAATCGGAAAAGAATCCTCGTGATGCGTACTACGTGGGTCGGGCTCTAAGTCAGACGAGACTTGAGTCTTATCTTCAATTACTTCCAAGGACTCAAGTTGCATGGGTGGATGGTCATTGTGATGAAAATCATCAATTTTATCTTTCCACTCGCTCTCTCCTAAATGACTCCATGAGTCCAATAGAGATTGGACTTTGTCATTAAGGCTTTCATCCACTTGCCCAAATTCTCTCTCAAATTCCGCTAGGCTTAACTCCACTACTTATCCCTCTTGCTTTGTTTACACATCCTTCCTTCGTCGCTCTATCTCAAAATTATTCAGTGGTGTGGGTGGGTAGTAATCGAGGAGAAAAGTATCTATCGTGTCTCGCCATTCGCTCTCCTCTAAGCACTCATACAAACCTCTCTCGATTCCCTCTAAATTGTCCCTCTCTCTCACACTCAAGGGCTCATTCACACTCTTCATTTCAATTACTATGCATACCTCCCATACCCTTTGCTCCATGTTGCAACCGTCGCTCTCACTCAATGTAACAAGGCATACCCCTATCGGCTCTCCCGTGTGGATCCTCCCATTCTCGTGTGCTACCTCTAAATGATCTGTCTCTCGCGGTTCTCTTTCATCACCCCCGTTCTTGATATTATTAAAAATATTTTTCTCGAGGGTCATGTTCCGAAATGTTAATTGCATTCGCCCACTCTGACTATTGATGAGTGCATTAGCCGTAGGTAAGAATGGGCGACCAAGGATAACGGGAACATGATTGTTCGGGAGAATGGAGGGCTCCTCGTCCCAAATGAAAAAATCCACCGATAAGTAGAAAGTGTCTATTTGGATAATCGCATCCTCAACGATTCCCCGAGGCATCTTCACAGAACGATCCGCGAGATGGAGAGTCATATTTGTGGGCTTAAACGCTCCCAAATCTAGTTTCTTATAGATGGAATAGGGTAGAATGTTAACACTCTCCCCTAAATCTATTAGCGCCCTTTCGATTCGATTCTTCCCCATGATGCACGAGATGGTGGGTGAACCCGGATATTTATACTTTAACGAAAGGTCACTCGATAAAACCGAACTAACATTATGGGCCAAAAAGACGTTCTTATTTACCTTTAGCTTGCGTTTCATTGTGAGTAAGTCCTTGATGACCTTAGCGTATGCGAAAATTTTCTGTATAGTCTCGAGAAAAGGTAAATTAATAGTTACTTGCATGAGGATGTCCAAAACATCATCCCAAGAAGTCTCTTTGGAGTGCGGGACCAACCGTTGAGGGTATGGGGCAGCGGTGGAGGGTTTCACCATGACCTTGGGTCCGCGAGTATTATCTTTTTTATCACTCTCAATTAAAGGAACATCTTCGGCCTCTTTCGTGTCGGGAAAAACCACCTTATTTTAAGGTACATCTTGTGGTGGAGGTGACAAGTCAACTACTCTCCCACTACGTAGAGTGGTAATTGCGCTACGTTGCTCAGGATGGTCATGGGGTGTGGAGCTAACAATAGTTTGACCTTGGGGAGGTCTTTGGCCCTAGGAAGGAAACTTGGCCTTCTCTTGGATACTCAACGATCAATGCATCTTTGAAATAGTCGCATTTATGTCGTTGATCATGCGCTCATGTCTAGCGGTGGTTAAATTCTGGGCAGTGATGAATTATTTTATCGTATCCTCGTGATTTCTCTGCGGTGGAGTGATATATAGCCCTGGAGGTGGTGGTGCTTGCACATGTCCTTGCATGTGTGGTGCTTGTTGAAAGTGTGATGGTGGGGGAGGGGAAACATGTGAATTAGGATTCATCGCAGCATTTTGTTGTCCATAGCTAAAACCAGGACGATTTTTCCATGAAGGGTTGTAAGAATTCCCGTGTGGTGCACTGAAATTACCCTTAAATCCTCCTACACCACTCACTTGCTCTTAAAGCATAACTTTGTAGGCGGGTATCGTCGGGCATTACCCTGTTGAATGTACCGCCTTATAAATAGCACACACCTTCTCAATGGGGTTCGGTATGGATCTAGTTGGTCCTCTTGCACATATCTCAAGTACTTCTCGCATTCCTTTATCAAGTAGATCGAGTTGACTATCCGTCATAGTATCCTTTTCTACGTGAAATACGCCAGACGCCGATAGAGTGGTGGTCATTTGGCGAGTTCGATTATGAGTACTAGAGTCAGATGTATCCCATGCTTGGGTACTCTTGGCGACATACCTTAGGTGAAGCTCAACATCATTGGCGTCTAGGTCAATAAAGGGACCATCACATATGGTTTCAACGAGTTATTTAGAATTTATATTCAGCCCATTATGGAAGAAGGAAATGATTTGTAATTTATCAAGTCCATGATGAGGGCACGAAGTGATTAACTCGTTAAAACGGTCGTAACATCGATCAAACGACTCATTTTCTAATTGTCGAAAGGTTTGAATTTGAGCCTTGATGGAGTTCGTTCGATGTGGGGAAACAAATTTCTTGAGGAATTTAGATTGCAACTCGTTCCATGACGCAATCGAGTTTGGAGGTAAAGACCATATCCAGGTCTTAGCCTTGTCCTTTAGCGAGAATGATAAGAGTTTGAGGTGGATCACATCTTTTGTGCAAGTTTGATCGCTTAGGGTCTCGCACGCCTCCTTAAATTCCCGAATGTGGAGATATGGCTTTTTTTTACTCCATTCCATGGTAGTTGGGAAGTATCTAAATCATCCCATTCCTAAAGCGAAATTGCCCTGCATTATACGGGAGTAAAATGAATCCTAGAGTGACAGTCCACTCGGGATATAAGATTTCTCTCAAAGGGCGGTACGGGCCTCTTCCTCACCTGCGGCTACACTACCGTGTTGTGACATGTCTCTCTCACTTGATGACTCTGTATCCTTACTTGGTATACTCGAAGCGTTCTTTGAAGAGTGTCCTAAGAGGGATGTCAGAGTGTTACTTGCAATTGAGTGTGGAGGCATGGGAGGTGGAACCCAAAATTGTGGAGTGTTTGGAGTGTGAGGGCTATCGGGGTCGTACTCAACTATCGAGTTTTCATGAATGTTAGTTGGAGTATTTTGGGGAGTTAGAGTGAGTTCAGGATTTTGCATTAACAGGCTTTTAAGAGATGAAGTATCTTTTTGTGCTTTTTGATTTATATATATATTGGTCGAAGTTTTAGATTAACGAAATCTAACCTACATCTACCTAAATCCTCGACAATGGCTCCTCCTCCAGGATCAGGCTGTAGAATTACCAAATTGCCCTTGAACTTGCCTTCCTAGCCTTTCTTTCATTGTTTCGCTTTCTCTTTCGCACCGCTTGCATAATTTACCTTTAAAACACATGAAAGAAACACAAAACACGAACTACTTGCTAACGAAGGTTAGTAGCATAATTACGAGTTAAATCCATATCAATTGAACCACTTGGGTTCACAAAGGTACCGAAATTAAGGGGATAAGTATACAATATTTATGCCCGATCAAGGGCCGACCAGCTAAAGACGATGGCATTTTCCCAACTTGTCGAGAGGGAGAAGGTCAGCGAGAATTCTCCTTGGAAATGTTTTAAGAATCATTGTATTTCCTTCTCCTTGAATGAATGATGTAGGGATTTGCTCCACTTATAACCTTTTTAATGAAATTCATTGTTTGATCCAACTATTGCCTTTATTGTCTATTTTTTTCATGTCTTATTTTATTTGACAAGCTTATATATCCCACCACTTATCCATGCAATTTAATGTAAGACTTTCAGCACTACTTGATGCTCAGAATGACATTGAGGAAAGATGTGGAAGACTGTTCACTGTTGGTCATGATGAAGATGATGATGATGATGATGATGATGACCTCGGCCAATAATTAGGTCCTAGTGTGTTTATCTAAAAAAGAAGGTATACTTAGATCTTTATCTCCTCTTTTATCAACCAGTGGAAGATAATGTTGCCCTTTATGATATGATTTTTATTACCTAAAGCAGTCATAAAGAGTCTTTAGCCAATATGAAGGGCGACTTTGACTAAAGGCTTGCCAAGCTGAACAAATAGTGGGAATTTGATAAGAAACTAGTTGTCATTGAGTCTGCTCACTCGAGGAGAAATTTTGTGCTTCATGTCAACCTCATGGTGCCAGGAAATTGCCATTATTCTTGAGAAGGAGAATAATGATCTGAGGGATGAGCTCGAAAGACATAAAAAAATCCAATCCGAGCGAGCAAGTTAGAGAATGAGTTTTAATTTTGAAAAAAGAGAATGCTTAGTTAAAAGAGGAGATGGAGAATACTTGAAAGTCTTTGAATGACATAGTTGTGTATATTAAGGGTTCACTTTACCCCGAGAGGCAGAAGTATGGTCGTCTAAAAGAAGAACCAGAGAAGACCAAGAAGTATTTTCTTAACAAAGTGACGACCATCAAGAGTCTGTTCGAGAAGTTTGACCACCTTACATTGTAATTCCATAAGCAACCTCACCAAATATGGATGGACAACTACGGTGATGCTCATCTTAATATGGACTCTTCCCTCAATGATGATAAAAATATTGGCTACAAAAATGGTTGGATCAATGCCCACAAGCCTCCTTATAAGAGTGATGTTTCTTGGATCCCAACGAATGCCATTCTAGTTCTCTTGATAAGGAATTACCTAGGAGACTATGACCTTGATGGAGATGATGACCTTTACCGACCTCAACACTTGGTTGGAAGGTGAGTCCTGGAGGGAGTCAAGGATTAAAGATATATCTGCGATCATTACTCCTTATTCGTTGGATGGTCCGCCAATGAGAGTTGGGACATTAATGAATGATCCATCCCAACCTAGCAATTGATCCAAATGTATTTATCATTTTGTTGTAAATTGTTTTCCTTTTCAATTTCCTTGTAATAACTTAAAATGTTAATGGAAATTTTTGCCTTTTGCATCCTCTTATAATGTGTGGTCTTCTGGTTTTAACTTTTAGATGATGTCGTCACATCAAACCTTAGGCCTAAATCCAGAAAAGAAAACATTCACTTGTTTGTGGGGTTGTTCATGCTTTGTTAATCATTAAAACACTTTGGGTTTAATAAACTGTTTACCAACCAACCCGTTAGTCTTATATAAAAAAAATTAAGTTTAGAATTGGTTTATGATTGTTCAATTAATCAGTCTTAAAATGAGTGCCTAAGGTTTCTGAGTAGGCCTTTCATAGGATATAAGCCATTATTCATGTTTTGTTGATCATCGAAACACTTTGGGTTTAATAAACTATTGATCAACCAACCTGTTAGTCTTATACGCAAACATTTAAGATTAGAATTGGTTTATGGCCGTTCAATTAATCAATCTTAAAATAAGACATTTGAGAGAAGATAATCATCACATCGATAAGTAACATGATAAAGAAAACCCATTTTACTAATTAATGTTCTTTATTAAATACTCATCTGCCGCCCCCTGGAATAATGGACGAGATAAATGCGAGAAGTCTAAAATAAATTCTTAAAAATAATTCAAAATTAAAGTAAAATAAATGATCTTAGTCATAAACTTAGACATTAAAAGTAAAACTTCTTCAAATTGGTTGTAGTCCAAGCTCCATTGTTTCTAAGTGATTGTCTCCCATTAAGTCATCTCGAATTAATTTGAATGGTCCTTCCCGTTTGGGATTGATTTTCCCATCTGAGGGATTCTTGGCACTACCCATGATCTTTTCATGTACATAACCCCCTACCATGACGCTCCTTGATTTAACTCCCCCAGTTGTACTACTTAGACAACTATTATTGGTATGAGGCAAGCTTTATAAGAGCCAATTCCCTTTTTTCATCGGCTAAGTCAATATCTGCTCTGATCTCTTTGATGTTGAGGTATTGGTTGACTAAGGTGGACTTCATAGCTGACAGAACTACTTCCACTGGTATGACTTCCTCCATTTCATAACTAAGGCAAAGGGTGTTTCTTATGTTGATCGCATGGGATTTGTTCAAAATTCCCAGAGAACACGAGGAGCTGGTTGACCCATGCTTCTCTTTATGTTTCCACTATTTTCCTTATTGAATCAAGGACTGTCTTGTTGGAGGCTTCCTTTTTCCCTTTTCTATGATGGTAGGCCATCGAACTGTAGTAGTGCCTAATATTGTGATCGTCCACTATAAGAAAAATGGTTATTAGTGATGGGGATATTTGGGACAAAAGTACCATTTTATCCCTTAAAGTACCATTTGGGATGGATTTTTAACTACCGTCTCTTTTGATAAATCACAAAATGGACAGATTTTAAAAACCATCCCATTTGGTATACCACATGGGACTGTTTTTAAAATCGACCCTTAAAGTAGAGTTGATTTTTTAGCGCATTTTTACCGAAAAATATAAGGGACGGATTTTAGAAACCATCCCATTTGGTATGGTTTCATAAGAAAGAACGAGTATACGATATTCTAAAGATGATGGGTTTTTGGAAGAGGATACTCAAAAACGAAGTTTCATTGTCCGTCATAATGATTCGAAGGATGCTAAACCATGTTATGATGTTCTTACATATGAACTTGGTTTTGTCAACATCTCGGATGTTCATAAAGGTTCTCATTCATGTATACTTTATGTTGCCAGAGATGATAGGCAATAGGGCGATAATATCAAGCCCTCACTAGACAAAAGGCTAAGGACTTGTGAGGGACTTGAGGTCGTTGGCTGAATAACGCACTAACAGAGAGAATAATTGATATTTTTTGTATTTTTGAATATAAGCGACCGCATCCTGCTTCCACTTATGCCGTCATTAAACTCATAGACAGTATTTTTGACATTGTTTGGGTGTACACATTGGAGATAAAGCCTTGAAAAAGAAAATCGATAAAGCTTATGGTCTGTCGATAAATGGAAACGAGCAACTTTTACTATAATCTTGTGTGCATCCTTTCAATCATCCATAAGGTTTTCCTCTTTCAGTTAACGCACTATGATATCCATCTAGCTCGGGACCATATCAATGGATATAACATGTTCGGTAGATATTTCCTTATTGATGCTGGGTCGTTCAAGGTAATCTCTACCTCGATATCCGTTTTATATCCCCCTTGACAGCTGACGCAAGTGTGATAAGTGAATCTACATGATTATTGTTCCCCCTTGGTAACTGTTGTACTTGTACAAGTTTGAAGTGAGCAACCATATATTGAGCATCACCAAGGTACGCATCCATGCATTCAACCCTAGCGTTATGGTCGCCTGATATTATATTTGATACCAGCCTTGAATTTCAAAATACATCAAGGTAACGTGCACCAAGGGAGAGTTCCTTCTTCAAACTGCCGATAAAAGCCTCATATTCTACCTTATTATTGGAGGTTTTAAATCTCAAGAAAATAGCTTGATTAAGGATAGTTTCCTATGAGGATAGTAACACTATTCGTACTCCTTACCCCTTATAATTGGAGGCTCTATCAACATAAATAGCCCACCTCTACCCATATTTGATAGGTTGTTGGAAATATTCTTCATTTTTGGTGCTCATAGCTATTGGTTCCTAGTTGTTGGAAAACTTAGCAATGAGGTCTGATAGGACTTTCCCCTTGACTGAGATCCTAAGCTGAAATTGGATATTAAACATTCCAAGTTCCATCGACTACTTAGTCATTTATCCAAACTATTTGTCCTTCCTAAGCATCCCTTTCAAAGGGAAGGAGGTTAGAACAATGATAGTGTTCACCTTACAGTAATATTTCAACTTTCTGTAACTTATCACCATTGTATATGCAAGATTTTCTATTGGTAGGTATCTTTTTTCAACATCATGCAATGTTTTTCTTGCATAATAAATGGTCATCTAACCCTATTTTTCTCACAAACCAAGGTTGAGCTAACAACGCTAATGAACACTACCAGATACAAGTGTAAAGGACCTTCATCGTCCAAAATGGTCAGAAGTGGTGGTCGTCTCAAATAGTTATTTATTTCTTCAAGTTCCATGGTACATTCTTCATTCCATACTTACTTCCTTTCTTTCCTAAGTGATTAAAAGAAAGGTCGACACTTCTTCAAGGATTTGAATATGAAGCGACTGAGTATGGCCAATATGATGGTCATCCTTTGCACCTCGCGCACAGTTCTCATGGGTTTTACCTTCCGAAAGGCTATAATATGGTCAAGGTTTGTCTTAATACCTATTTGACTAACTAGACACCCGAGGAACTTTCCCTATTGTACTCCAAAAGAGAACTTGGTTGTATTCAGTTTCATCCTATAGTGGCAGAGGACTTCAAAAGTCTTATCCAAGTCTATAAGGTTATCCCCCTCCTCATTCTCTTCAAAATCATGTCATTTACATACATCTTCATCACATCTCCCAAATTTTCGATGAATATCTTCATCACAAGCCTCTGAAACCCCGATGTTCTTTAATTCGAATGAAATCACCCCGTAGCATTAGATCCCTAGTGTGGTGACGAAGGAAGTCTTTTCCTAGTCGAGGGTTAACAACATAATTTAATGGTGCCCTGAGTATCCATCGAGTAAGCTCAGACGTTCAACATTGGCATTAACATCGACCAGATGATCTATCTTAGGTAAAGAAAAACTATCATTTAGACAAGCTCAGTTCGGGTCAGTCAAGTTTATACAGACTCTCCATTTCCCATTACTTTTCTTCACGACAATTAGGTTTGGAATCCACTTAAGGAGTTGAAAATATTTTATGGATCTAACTTCCAGAAGTTTCCCCACTTCTTATTCAACTGCTTTGGATTTATTGGGCGTGGATTGTCGCGTCTTTTGAGTCATAGGTGGATGCAATTAATACGTGTGGATTTTGTGAGACATCATCCCTAGATCTATTCTTGGCATGTCATATGATTGCCAGGAAAATACATAATGGTTTATCTTGATGAAAACAACGAGTGCTTACTTCTCTTATTTAGTGAGTGAGTTTTCTACCAAGAACTTCTTCTCAGGATGATTATCATCAAATTTTATCTCCTAAAGAGGTTCCATAACCCGATCAGGGGGAGGGGGCAACCCTAGTTTCCTCAACATCAAATCGCCCATACTTTAGCTTATACTTTGAGGGTATGTAGACCTTCACTTGATCCATGACTTTATCATTCTTTATCTCCTTTTTTGGTCGAATAACAACTATTGAACATTTTCGAGCCAAAGCTTGATTTCCCTAGATTTCCATAACTCCTTTATCGGTGATGCACTTTATCTTCTGGTGGTAGGTAGATGAACCAACCCTCATGGCATATGACCATCATCTGCCAAGGATAGCATTATATGGGGAATATATATATATATATATACCATGAGGAACTCAATAAGCATATATATATTTCTCCTTCTCGGACAAGGAGAATAACCTTTCCCAGGGGGAAAGTCATATTTCTTGCAAAGCCGACCAAGGATACAGTGGCTTATTGTAGGTATTCTATGCGTAGGTTCAACTGGTTGACCATATTGAGGTACATTACTTTTAAGGATCTCCCTAATCCATCAACAATGTGTACATATTCCCGTTAGAAACTTTGGGAGTGATTATGAGAATGTCATGATGGGGAATCACTACACCAAAAATGCTAATCTGGCACGCTGTGGCAAGGAGATTCTAGCACGATTTTAAACCGTGCCAGAATTTGGCACGGTTTTAGCATAAACTGGCACGGTTTAAATGAGTGCTAAATTCTGGCACGGTGTAAAACCGTGCCAAATATGGGTACAGTTCATTAAAAAATAATATCCTAAAATTTCAATCGGGGACCAAAACTTTCAAGGAGGGACATCAATCTGATCTCCTCTCTTCTCTCTAAGTCTATCTCTCTCTCTCTCTACGCTACCAGGCGACCTGCTGCTACCCGCCGCCTACCCTCCGCCTCCATCAACGCTGCCACTCATCCTCTGCTTCGTCTACTACCAGGAGACCCTATCATCTACTTCATCCACGAACAACCATCACCCTCTGCTTCATCCACGAACTGCCATCATCCTCTTCTTCTGGCCATCCACGAACTGCCATCGGAGTTAGGTCAGACCAACCTCCAAAGGTTTGGTTGAATATTTGGTTTGGTCATCTCCAAAAGCTTCGACAATTTGGTTTGGTCATCAACATAGGTAATTTATGCATTCCATCTAATAAGAAATTTGAGATTGAAGATTTGGTCAATCTGCTTGAGTCTCACGATCCAACTTCAGATCAAACTCTACATCCAGACATGGTTCAATAATTTTTCTTGTTTTATTTCATGAATATTGGTTGAAATTTAGTTTACCTACTATTTTTTTTTATTGATAGTATCATTTTTTGTAGAGAATAATAAGTGGTTGCCATGGAGGTGTTTATCACATTGTTGTTGGTAGATTTCATGGAGGTAATGCCTTCGTTGGAGGTAATGCCTTGCTTAGTAATGCTAAGAGCGTTGCATAAGATCAACACTAATCCCTTAATTACTAGCATGAAGTGTTGAATAAAATTAGTATTTCTAGAACATGAGTAGTAGTCATAGATGTTTTACGCTTGTTGAAATTTTTTATAGATTCAGTTGACTATTAAAAGTTCTTCTTCTTGAGCATCGTGGTTAGGGGCTTACTGATAAGGACATATATCTTCTCAAAAAAGTTCTATAAAAAAATGCTAATCCAAAGCATAACCTTAGAGCCTTAACTATCTTAGGCAAGGAGTAGTTCGTCATGGCATCAATTTTACTTTTGTCTTAGGCAACGACCAGTTCCATATTATCTTTCTAAATAGATGAATTAATGTATTTGTCGAGTACTTCGATAATACATATCTTCACTTTTAACAAATTTCATTGTTACTTAGGCTTTTCAATTGTGTGTTAGATTTAGAAATTATTTAGTTGATATATTTGTTGAATTCATACTCTAGTGAAGTATATCTGAAATGAAACATTGATTCTTATTCACTGTATTATATATTCTCAGGCCTAATTTTGAGATTTATTTGTCTTAGGATAGTATTGTGTATAATTCAAGGTGGTCATAATACGACAAGGGAGAAGATGAGTGAGAGCCCGTGGTTTCAGCTCCGATGGATTTTGGTTCGTGTTTCCTTTATGTCTCCATAATAAATTTCTTTTACATACTAGATATTTTTGTATGTTACAATCAATTGAAAATGACGTATGTTACATGTTTGATAAAATGCTAAAGATAGATTACCTTGGTGCAATGTCCTGTTTGAGTTCTAGAATTATGTTTTGATTGAAGCAATTTGGCCTAGTTTGCATCTCGTGTTCCTCCCCTTCTGAAAATTGCTCTTCTTGTTATATGTCTACAGATAGCCACTAGGTTAATGCCCAAGCCTCTCGACAACTCCCACTGAGACTGCCCTCAGTCGAAAGTGGTGCATGGAGCACGTGCCCAGCAGCTAGCCTAACGATGTGAACTTCAAGCCACAAACAAGGCCCACAGGTGACAGCAGCTTCAAAATCTCTTAGTTTCATTTAATATCCTAAGTTATTTTTTATGTTTTTTATTTTCTTTTTCAAGTGAATCAGTTTTTAAGAAATAATATGACAGTTGGTAGTTTGCCGACTTTTGGGGGTCATACAATTTTTAGTTATTTCAACGAAGATAATGTTTTCAAAATTAAGTGCCATCTTTCATTAAACTCTTTGGGATGATGAACTTTCTTCAACAATGAGGAATCCAAAATGGGTAAAAGAACTCCAACTAATTGTGATAAAAACAAGGGTAAAAAGAAGAAACAAAAGTTTAAAAGTAGGTGATGAGGTATTTTTCTATTAATGAGGAATTGAATAGGGGGAAATGGAATTTTATCTTATACGGATAAGAATATAGAAAAAGAAAATAAGCACAGAAGTCTTATGGTAGTAATTTAAGAATGTATTTGTGACACCCCGCCTAATTAAATACCGGACGATCACTCCTTTATTAAATTAAATCAAGGTAAACAGTTGGTTCATTCTCAGCATCACTATCGATAAAATAAATTTTCCAATTTAACACCCTAAATAATTAAGCTAAGTGTCAAAAATATTTTCATACATAATTTTCCAAATTTTATTTTTTTAGAAAAATATTTATTTATTTAAAAGCAACATTTCTACAATTAAGAATCTCACCACATTAAACCTGGAACACAAACCAATTAATTTAAAACATACGTAAATCTAATGTCAACTTTCGAAATATAAAGTCATACATCCAATCCGAATAAATCCCATAGTAACAAATCTGGAAATAACTGAAATACTAATGTCCTAATAACAAAGAAATAAAGGAAAGGGCTACACATGCCCAACTAAATGAAAGTACTAAGAGTGGATCCGAATGAACGAAGTCGTCTAATCAAGAGACCTGCAACTCCCACCTAAGCTGCAACGCGTTCCTTCCAAGAGATCCTAATCAAGACGTCCCTGTGGCTGGGCACCTGTAATACATACATATGTATACAAGAGAGAGAGAGAGAGAGAAACGGGTCAGAGCCCGAAAGTGTGTTTGATTTTAAAATACGTTTAGCAAGTATTTAAATTGATACAGGCCAATGCAACAACATATTAGTGCGTCACTCTCTTGAGAAATACTCACCTCTATCCTAATGTGCACACCTATCGCACTAACCTTCCCAACGGTTTATCTTATCATAGAATACGCTATCCTTTCCCCAATGATTTAACTTGTCTTAGGTATATCGCAGGATTTAAAATTTAACGATACAATTGTTTGAAAAGAATATTTCAATTAATAACCAAAGTTCTCATTTTTAACTTTATTAGTCCATAAAGTTTTCCAGTTCCATATTACACTTTCCCAAAACCAGTAATTTACAATTTGAGTCATCAGCCATTTCCTATATATCAATTCACAGTAGGTAGTTCCAAATTTCAGATTTCCATATATATATATATATATATATATATATATATATATATATATATATATATATATATATTATAACAGCACCCCAATTAAATTATGGTGCGGGCATACTCTATTATCCAAAACCCCATATCACTCATTTTAAGGGGAATACAATCGGAATCACTCTCGAATTGTATTAACATAAATACACAAAAAATATTGAGGCGAATAATAGATTCCAAGTCTCTAAGAGGATGGCACATGCCTGCGTCTCTTAGGACCGTCTGAACTATCACATCGATAGCCTGTACCAAGGATATCTATCTTCTAGGGTACAAGTCAATATCCCCCATAAAGGTCCCATCGAGATAAGACTTGTCCCAGCGCGGTAACCTCAGGGATAGCAAGTAGCGTGGGCATGATTTTCACAAGTATATAATATATGTACACACAATCATATAAATATACCACTTTATCATATTAATATAGGTTCCTCTCGTCACCCATAATTATACTATTTATCCTTAATTTCACATTATTTAGAATTACGTATAAGGTTTCATCTCTAACCTTAACTCGAATGGTTTTCTCACTTAATACATGACATTCGTTGACTCTATCCTTCCAAGTATGAAAATTCAGTAGGTATACCTCTATTTACTATCGTAGCTATTCACTGCATTCTCTCACTTGAAATACGTAGTTTCATCGTTCATTATATAATTATCCCAAAATCCAGATTCTCGTCTTATAATAAAGTTCCCAACACTTATTCAAATGTCCTACTGGTCTTTCCTATCTCCTAAAACATTTCATCAAGGATACCCAAGAATTATTTCACGATAAATTCAATTTAACTAAGTAAACAAGGGAAATAAGAGTATGCCAGGAGGGGTCGATCGATCGAGGTCTGGGGCTCGATCGATCGAACCTTCGATCGATCGAAGCTCTGGGCTCGATCGATCGATCAAGCAGGTCTGGGAAAATTCTGCAGAATGCAGTTACGGGTTTCATCACCAAAATTACACCAAATCCATATTTTCAAGTTCCAATCGTCCCAGAATTCTACTACTAACATTATATCAATATACCAGATGATTCTAACGTAAGGCTTGTACATATTCATCATTTAAACAGGGATTTTCAACCTAAAATTATATCCAATTATCCAGAACCCTAGAATTTTCTTAAATAGTTTTCTAACAAATATTTCTCCAGAATTTCTTTCTTATGATCATCAAAATTTCATGGTTTATTTCCTCTACATGGCAAGGGTTTCCAGAATCAACATATAAATCAATACTACATGGATTCTCCTATCATAAATTGGGTTTTCTTCCATAGTTTTCATCACAAATCATTCCTAGACTAATATGAAGATTGCATCAACGAAAATAGCAAGTTAAACACTTGCCTGGGATTTTTGATATTCTGATTCACGGCTGATTTTGGTATGGCTGCGTTCCTCGTCTCGCGATCTACGCGGTGGTGGTGGCGGTAGTGCAAACCGGTGACTTTTGGCCCTGAATTGCCTTGGATCTCTCTCCTCTCGTCTCCAATGGCCTACACTTGTTTTCTGAATATTCTAACCCTAAAAGACTAACCTAGTTGGCTGATATAGGTTGCTGAAATTCGTGGGTTTAATTACCCAATTATGTAAAATGACTAAAATGCCCTCTCGGGGTACTAATTAGGCCTAAAAATGCCCCGAGACCCAAACTACACCCCCGGGTACACTTTTCTGACTATATCGACCCTACCGAATGCGTTGGCGCACTCAAAACGACCATACGGGCAACGGATAAAATATTCACTTTTTATTTAACAAAATTAGTCCCGACGTGACACGAGCACGTTTCGACTTAAATTTCCAAAATCGTCATTTAATTTACTCATGACATTCAATGTAACCAATATACTATATATTACTTTACTCATTAGTAATATTCAACAAATTTTCCATAATTACTAACTCTCGTCACGTTAATAATTATAACATAATTAATTTCCGGATTTTTATTAAATAAATCATTCACATTAAATTTAATAAATCCCCAAATAAATATAGCATAAAAATACGGGGTATTACAGTATTGTATTAAAGTTTTAGAGTTCTTAGTCTCTTTCCAGTGTACACTCCAGAACTTTTAGAGTTCTTCGTCTCGGTTTGAGAGTATGACGATAATTTGCAAAAATAACACTTTGACTTGAAAACAAGCTGTTAAAGGGTGAAAACCCAAACCAGTCCCTAAACGACCCCATAGGAGGCACAAACACCTCGTACGGGACCATGGTAACTTGTAGGAACTTACCGCGTAGTCCCGGGTCTCCCGGTTTGAGAGTATGACGATGATTTGTAAAAATCACAATTAGACTTGAAAACAGGCCGTTAAAGGGTGAAAACCCAAACCAACCCCCAAACGACCCCGTAGGAGGCACGAACACCTCGCACGAGACCAATGTAACTTGTAGGAACTGACCGCGTAGTCCCGGGTCTCTCGGTTTGAGAGTATGACGATAATTTGCAAAAATCACACTTAGACTTGAAAACAGGCCGTTAAAGGGTGAAAACCCAAACCAGCCCTCAAACGACCCCGTAGGAGGCACGAACACCTTGCACGGGACCAATGTAACTTGTAGGAACTGATCGAGTAGTCCCGGGTCTCCCGGTTGGAGAGTATGACGATAATTTGTAAAAATCACACTTAGACTTGAAAACAGACCGTTAAAAGGTGAAAACCCAAACCAGCCCCCAAACGACCCCGTAGGAGGAACGAACACCTCACACGAGACCAATGTAACTTGTAGGAACTGACCGCGTAGTCCCGGGTCTCTCGATTTGAGAGTATGACGGAAATTTGCAAAAATCACACATAGACTTGAAAACGGGCCGTTAAAGCGTGAAAACCAAAATCAGCCCTCAAATGACCCCGTAGGAGGCACGAACACCTCGTACGGGACCAATATAACTTGTAGGAATGGACCGCGTAGTCCCGGGTCTCTCGGTTTGAGAGTACGATGATAATTTGCAAAAATCACACTTAGACTTGAAAAGAGGCCGTTAAAGGGTGAAAACCCAAACCAGCCCCAAAACGACCCCGTGGGAGGCATGAACACCTCGCACGGGACCATTGTAACTTGTAGGAAGTGACCGCGTAGACCCGGGTCTCCCGGTTTGAGATTATGATGATAATTTTTAAAAATCACACTTAGAATTTAAAACAGGCCGTTAATTGGTGAAAACCCAAAGCAGCCCCCAAACGATCTCGTAGGAGGCACGAACACCTCGCACGGGACCAATGTAACTTGTAGGAACTGACCGCGTTGTCCCAGTTCTCCCAGTTTGAGATTATGACGATAATTTGTAAAAATAACACTTAGACTTGAAAACAGGTCGTTAAAGGGTGAAAACCCAAACCAACCCCCAAACGACCCCGTAAGAGGCACGAACACCTCGCACGGAACCAGTGTAACTCGTAGGAACTGATCGCGTCGTCCCGGGTCTCCCCGTTTGAGAGTATGACGATAATTTGAAAAAATTACACTTTCATGAGAACAGGTCGTTAAAGGGTGCAAACCCAAACCAGCACCCAAACGACCCCGTAGGAGGCACGAACACCTCGCACGGGACCAATGTAACTTGTAGTAACTGACCGTGTTGTCCCAGGTCTCTTGGTTCGAGAGTATTACGATAATTTGTGAAAATCACACTTAGACTTGAAAATAGGCCGTTCAAGGGTGAAAATCCAAACCAACCGCCAAATGACCCCGTAGGAGGCACAAACACCTCGCACGGAACCAATGTAACTTGTATGAACTGACCGCGTAGTCCCGGGTCTCCCGGTTTGAGAATATGACGAAAATTTGCAAAAATAACACTTAGACTTGAAAACAGGCCGTTAAAGGGTGAAAACCCAAACCAGCCCTCAAACGACCCCGTAGGAGGCACGAACACCTCCCATGGGACCAATGTAACTTGTAGGAACTGACCGCGTAGTCTCGGGTCTCCCGGTTTGAGATTATGATGAAAATTTGCAAAAATTAGACTTAGACTTGAAAACAGGCCGTTAAATGGTGAAATTCCAAACCATCCCCCAAACGACCCCGTAGGAGGCACGAACACCTCGCACGGGACCAATGTCACTTGTAGGAACTGACCGCGTCGTCCCGGGTCTCTCGATTTGAGAGTATGACGATAATTTGCAAAAATCACACTTAGACTTGAAAACAGGCCGTTAAAGGGTGAAAACCCAAATCAGCCCTCAAACGACCCCGTAGGAGGCACGAACACCTCGCACGGGACCATTGTAACTGGTAGGAACTGACCGCGTAGACCTGGGTCTCCCGGTTAGAGAGTATGATGATAATTTGCAAAAATCACACTTAGACTTGAAAACAGGCCGTTAAAGGGTGAAAACCCAAACCAACCCCCAAACGACCCCGTGGGAGGCATGAACACGTCGCACGGCACCAATGTAACTTGTAGGAACTGATCGCGTAGTCCCGAGTCTCCCGGTTAGAAAGTATGACGATTATTTCCAAAAATTACACTTAGACTTGAAAACAGGCCGTTGAAGGGTGAAAACCCAAACAAGACCCCAAACGACCCCGTAGGAGGAACGAACACCTCGCATGGGACTAATGTAACTTGTAGAAACTGACCGTGTAGTCCCGGGTCTCTCGATTTGAGAGTATGACGATAATTTGTAAAAATCACATTTAGACTTGAAAACAACCCGTTGAAGGGTGAAAACCCAAACCAACCCCCAACGACCCCGTAGGAGGCACGAACACCTCGCACGGGACCAATGTAACTTGTAGGAACTGACCCCGTAGTCCCGGGGCTCCCGGTTTGATATTATGATGATAATTTGTAAGAATAACACTTAGACTTGAAAACAGGCCGTTAAAGGGTGAAAACCAAATCAGCACTCAAACGACCCCGTAGGAGGCACGAACACCTCTCACGGGACCATTCTAACTGCTAGGAACTGACCGCGTAGACCCGGGTCTCCCGGTTAGAGAGTATGACGATAATTTAAAAAATCACACTTAGACTTGAAAACAGGCCGTTAAAGGGTGAAAACCCAAACCAGCCCCCAAACGACCCCGTGGGAGGCACGGACACCTCGCACGGCACCAATGTAACTTGTAGGAACTGACCGCGTAGTCCCGGGTCTCCCGGTTAGATAGTATGACGATAATTTCCAAAAATCACACTTAAACTTGAAAACATCCCCTTAAAGGGTGAAAACCCAAACCAGCCCCCAAACGACCCCCTAGGAGGCACGAATACCTCGCACGTTACCAATGTAACTTATAGGAACTGACTGCGTAGTCCCGGGTCTCCCGGTTTGAGAGTATGATGTTAATTTACAAAAATAACACTTAGACTTGAAAACAGGCCGTTAAAGGGTGAAAACCCAAAACAGCCCCCACACGACCCTGTCGGAGACACGAACACCTCCCACGGGACCAATTTAACTTTAAGGAACTGACCGCGTAGTCCCCGGTCTTTCGGTTTGAGAGTATGGCGATAATTTGTGAAAATCTCACTTTCTTGAAAACAGCCCGTTAAAGGGTGAAAACCCAAACCAGCACCCAAACGACCCCGTAGGAGGCACGAACACCTCGCACGGGACCAATGTAACTTGTAGGAACTGACCGCGTAGTCCCGGGTCTCCCGGTTTGAGTGTATGATGATAATTTTCAAAAATAACACTTAGACTTGAAAACAGGCCGTTAAAGGATGAAAATCCAAACCAGCCCGCAAATGACCCCGTAGGAGGCACGAACACCTCGCACGGGACCAATGTAACTTGTAGGAACTGATCGCGTCGTCTCGGGTCTCTCGGTTTGAGAGTATGATGATAATTTATAAAAATCACACTTAGACTTGAAAACAGGTCGTTAAAGGGTGAAAACCCAAACCAACCCCCAAATGACCCCGTAGGAGGCACGAACACATCACACGGGACCAACGTAACTTGTAGGTACTGACCGCGTAGTCTCGGGTCTCTCGGTTTGGGAGTATGACGGTAATTTGCAAAAATCACACTTAGACTTGAAAACAGCCCGTTAAAAGGTGAAAACCCAAACCAACCCCCAAACGACCCCGTAGGAGGCACGAATACCTCGCACGGGACCAATGTAACTTGTAGTAACTGACTGCTTAGTCCCGGGTCTCTCAATTTGAGAGTATGATGATAATTTGTAAAAATAACACTTAGACTTGAAAACAGGACGTTTAAGGGTGAAAACCCAAACCAGCCCTCAAACGACACCGTAGGTGGCACGAACACCTCGCACGAGACCAATGTAACTTGTAGGAACTGACCGCGTAGTCCCGGGTCTCTCGGTTTGAGAGTATGACGATTATTTGTAAAAATCACTTAGACTTGAAAACTGCCCGTTAAAAGGTGAAAACCCAAACTAGCCCCCAAACAACCCCGTAGGAGGCACGAACACCTCGCACGGGACCAATGTAACTTGTAGGAACTTACCGAGTAGTCTCGGGTCTCTCGGTTTGACAATATGACGATAATTTGCAAAAATAACACTTAAACTTGAAAACAGACCGTTAAATGGTGAAAACCCAAACCAGCTCTCAAACGACCCCGTAGGAGGCACGAACACCTCGCACGGGACCATTATAACTTGTAGGAATTGGTCGCGTAGTCCCGGGTCTCCCGGTTAGAGAGTATGACGATAATTTTCAAAAAGCACACTTAGACTTGAAAACAGGCCGTTAAAGGGTGAAAATCCGAACTAGCACCCAAACGGCCCCGTAGGAGGTACGAATACCTCGCACGGGACCAATGTTACTTGTAGGAACTGACCGCGTAGTCCCGCATCTCTCGGTTTGAGAGTATGACACTAATTTTCAAAAATCACATTTAGACTTAAAAACAGGCCGTTAAAGGGAGAAAGCCCAGACCAACCCCCAAACGACCTCGTAGGAGGCACGAACACCTCGCACGGGACCAATGTAACTTAAAGGAACTGACCGTGTAGTTCCAGGTCTTCCGGTTTGAGAGTATGACGATAATTTGCAAAAATCACACTTAGACTTGAAAACAGGTCGTTAAAGGGTGAAAACCCAAACCAGTTCCAAACGACCCCGTGGGAGGCACGAACACCTCGCACGGGACAATTGTAAATTATAGGAACTGACCGCGTAGTCCCGAGTCTCTCGGTTAGAGTGTACGACGATAATTTGCGAAAATCACACATAGACTTGAAAACAGGCCGTTAATGGGTGAAAACCCAAACCGGCCCCCAAACGACCCCGTGGGAGGCACGAACACCTCGCACGTGACCATTATAACTTGTAGGAACTGACCGCGTAGTCCCGAGTCTCCCGGTTAGAGAGTGTGACGATAATTTGCGAAATTCAAACTTAGACTTGAAAACAGACCGTTAATGGGTAAAAACCCAAACCAACCCCCAAACGACCCCGTAGGAAGAACGAACACCTCGCACGGGACCAATGTAACTTGTAGGAACTGATCGCGTAGTCCCGGATCTCTCGATTTGAGACTATGACGATAATTTGAAAAATCACACTTAGACTTGAAAACAGGCCGTTGAAGGGTGAAAACCAAAACCAACCCCCAAACGACCCCGTAGGAGTCACGAACACCTCGCACGGGACCAATGTAACTTGTACGAACCGACCGCATAGTCCCGGGTCTCTCGGTTTGAGATTATGACGATAATTTGCAAAAATAACACTTAGACTTAAAAACAGGCTGTTAAAGGGTGAAAACCCAAACCAGCCCTCAAACAACCCCGTAGGAGGCACGAACACCTCGCACGGGACCAATGTAACTTGTAAGAACTGACCGCGTAGTCCCGGGTCTCCTGGGTTGAGATTATGACAAACATTTGCAAAAATCACACTTAGACTTAAAAACAGGCTGTTAAAGGGTGAAAATCCAAACCATCCCCCAAACGACCCCGTAGGAGGCACGAACACCTCGCACGGGACCAATGTAACTTGTAGGAACTGATCGCGTCGTCCCGGGTCTCTCGGTTTGAGAGTATGATGATAATTTATAAAAATCACACTTAGACTTGAAAACAGGCCGTTAAAGGGTGAAAACCCAAACCAGCCCCCAAACGACCCCGTAGGAGGCACGAAAACCTCGCACGGGACCAATATCACTTGTAGGAACTGACCGCGTTGTACCGGGTCTCTTGGTTTGAGAGTATGATGATAATTTACAAAAATCACACTTAGACTTTAAAACAGGCCGTTAAAGGGTGAAAACCCAAACCAGCCCCCAAACGACCCTGTCAGAGACACGAACACCTCCCACGGGACCAATTTAACATTTTGGAACTGATCGCGTAGTCCCCGGTCTTTTGGTTTGAGAGTATGACGATAATTTGCAAAAATCTCACTTTCTTAAAAACAGCCTGTTAAAGGGTGAAAACCCAAACCAGGCCCCAAACGACGCCGTAGGAGGCACGAACACCTCGCATGGGACCAATATAACTTGTAGGAACTGACCGCGTAGTCCCGGGTCTCCCGGTTTGAGAGTATGATGATAATTTTCAAAAATAACACTTAGACTTGAAAACAGGCCGTTAAAGGATGAAAATCCAAACCAGCCCTCAAACGACCCCGTAGGAGGCACAAACACCTCGCACGGGACCATTGTAACTTGTAGGAAATGACCACGTAGTCCCGGGTCTCCCGGTTATAGAGTATGAAGATAATTTACAAAAATCACACTTAGACTTGAAAACAGGCCGTTAAAGGGTGAAAACCCAAACCAGCCCCGAAACGACCCCGTACGAGGCGCGAACACCTCGCACGGGACCAATGTAACTTGTAGGTACTGATCGCGTAGTCTCGGGTCTCTTGGTATGGGAGTATGACGGTAATTTGCAAAAATCACACTTAGAATTGAAAACAGTCCGTTAAAAGGTCAAAACCCAAACCAGCCCCCAAACGACCCCGTAGGAGGTACGAATACCTCGCACGGGACCAATGTAACTCGTAGGAACTGACCGCGTAGTCCCGGGTCTACCAATATGAGAGTATGACGATAATTTGTAAAAATAACACTTAGACTTTAAAAAAGGACGTTTAAGGGTGAAAACTCGAACCAGCCCTCAAACGACCCCGTAGGTGGCACGAACACCTCGCACGAGACCAATGTAACTTGTAGGAACTGACCGCGTAGTCCCGGGTCTCTCGGTTTGAGAGTATGACGATTATTTGCAAAAATCACTTAGACTTGAAAACTGCCCGTTAAAAGGTGAAAACCCAAACCAGCCCCCAAACAACCCCGTAGGAGGCACGAACACCTCGCACGGGACCAATGTAACTTGTAGGAACTTACCTTGTAGTCCCGGGTCTCTCGATTTGAGAATATGATGATAATTTGCGAAAATAACACTTAAACTTGAAAACAGGCCGTTAAATGGTGAAAACCCAAACCAGCTCTCAAACGACCCCGTAGGAGGCACGAACACCTCGCACGGGACCATTATAACTTGTACGAATTGACCGCGTAGTCCCAGGTCTCCTGGTTAGAGAGTATGACGATAATTTGCAAAAAGCACACTTAGACTTAAAAACAGGCCGTTAAGGGGTGAAAATACGAACTAGCACCGAAACGGCCCCGTAGGAGGTACGAACACCTCGTACGGGACCAATGTAATTTGTAGGTACTGACCGCGTAGTCTCGGGTCTCTCGATTTGGGAGTATGACGGTAATTTGCAAAAATCACACTTAGACTTGAAACAGCCCGTTAAAAGGTGAAAACCCAAACCAGCCCCCAAACGACCCCGTAGGAGGAACGAATATCTCGCACGCGACCAATGTAACTTGTAGGAACTGACCGCGTAGTCCCGGGTCTCCCAATTTGAGAGTATGACGATAATTTGCAAAAATAACACTTAGACTTTAAAAAAGGACGTTTGAGGGTGAAAACTCGAACTAGCCCTCAAACGACCCCGTAGGTGGCACGAACACCTCGCACGAGACCAATGTAACTTGTAGGAACTGACCGCGTAGTCCCGGGTCTCTCGGTTTGAGAGTATGACGATTATTTGCAAAAATCACTTAGACTTGAAAACTGCCCGTTAAAAGGTGAAAACCCAAACCAGCCCCCAAACAACCCCGTAGGAGGCACGAACACCTCGCACGGGACCAATGTAACTTGTAGGAACTTACCTTGTAGTCCCGGGTCTCTCGATTTGAGAATATGATGATAATTTGCGAAAATGACACTTAAACTTGAAAACAGGCCGTTAAATGGTGAAAACCCAAACCAGCTCTCAAACGACCCCGTAGGAGGCAAGAACACCTCGCACGGGACCATTATAACTTGTACGAATTGACCGCGTAGTCCCGGGTCTCCTGGTTAGAGAGTATGACGATAATTTGCAAAAAGCACACTTAGACTTGAAAACAGGCCGTTAAGGGGTGAAAATCCGAACTAGCACCCAAACGGCCTCGTAGGAGGTACGAACACCTCGCACTGGACCAATGTAACTTGTAGGTATTGACCGCGTAGTCTCGGGTCTCTCGATTTGGGAGTATGACGGTAATTTGCAAAAATCATACTTAGACTTGAAAATAGCCCGTTAAAAGGTGAAAACCCAAACCAGCCCCCAAACGACCCCGTAGGAGGCACGAATACCTCGCACGGGACCATTATAAATTGTACGAATTGACCGCGTAGTCCCGGGTCTCCTGGTTAGAGAGTATGACGATAATTTGCAAAAAGCACACTTAGACTTGAAAACAGGCCGTTAAGGGGTGAAAATCCGAACTAGCACCCAAACGGCCCCGTAGGAGGTACGAATACCTCGCACGGGACCAATGTTACTTGTAGGAACTGACCGCGTAGTCCCGCGTCTCTAGGTTTGAGAGTATGACACTAATTTGCAAAAATCACACTTAGACTTGAAAACAGGCCGTTAAAGGGTGAAAACCCAGACCAGCCCCCAAACGACCCCGAAGGAGGCACGAACACCTCGCATGGGACCAATGTAACTTGTAGGAACTGACCGCGTAGACCCAGGTCTCCCGGTTTGAGATTATGATGATAATTTGCAAAAATAACCCTTAGATTTGAAAATAGGTCGTTAAATGGTGAAAACCCAAACCAACCCTCAAACGACCCGATAGGAGGCACGAACACCTCGCACGGGACCATTGTAACTTGTAGGAAATGATCGCGTAGTCCCGGGCCTCCCGATTAGAGAGTATGACGATAATTTGAAAAAATCACACTTAGACTTGAAAACAGGCCGTTAAAGGGTGAAAACCTAAACCAGCCTCCAAACGACCCCGTAGGAGGCACGAACACCTCGCACGGGACCAATGTAACTTGTAGGAACTGATCGCGTCGTCCCGGGTCTCCCAGTTTGAGAGTATGACGATAATTTTCAAAAATCACACTTAGACTTGAAAACAGGCCGTTAGAGGGTGAAAACCCAAATCAGTTCCAAACAACCTCGTGGGAGGCCCGAACACCTCGCACGGGACCATTGTAACTTGTAGGAATTGAGCGCGTAATCCCGAGTCTCCCGGTTAGAGAGTATGACGATAATTTGCAAAAATCACACTTAGACTTGAAAACAGGTCGTTAATGGGTGAAAATCCAAACCAGCCCCCAAACGACCCCGTAGGAAGGACGAACACCTCGCACGGGACCAATGTAACTTGTAGGAACTGACCGCGTAGTCCCGAATCTCTCGATTTGTGAGTATGACGATAATTTGTAAAAATCACACTTAGACATGAAAACAGGCCGTTGAAGGGTGAAAACCCAAACCAACCCCCAAACGACGCCGTAGGAGGCACGAACACCTCGTACGGGACCATTGTAACTTGTAGGAACTGACCCCGTAGTCCCGAGTCTCCCGTTTTGAGATTATGACGATAATTTGCCAAAATAACACCTAGACTTGAAAACAGGCCGTTAAAGGGTGAAAACCCAAATCAGCCCTCAAACAACCCCGTAGGAGGCCCGAACACCTAGAACGGGACCATTCTAACTAGTAGGAACTGACCGCGTAGACCCGGGTCTCCCGGTTAGAGAGTATGATGATAATTTGCAAAAATCACACTTAGACTTGAAAACAACCCGTTAAAGGGTGAAAACCCAAACCAGCCCCCAAACGACCCCGTGGGAGGCACGAACACCTTGCACGCCACAAATGTAACTTGTAGGAACTGACCGCGTAGTCACGGGTCTCCCGGTTAGAGAGTATCACGATAATTTCCAAAAATCATACTTAGACTTGAAAACATCCCGTTAAAGGGTGAAAACCCAAACCAGCCCCCAAACGACCCCGTAGGAGGCACGAATACCTCGCACGGGACCAATGTAACTTATAGGAACTGACTGCGTAGTCCCGGGTCTCCCGGTTTGAGAGTATGATGTTAATTTGTAAAAATAACACTTAGACTTGAAAATAGGCCGTTAAAGGGTGAAAACCCAAACGAACCCTCAAACGACCCCGTAGGTGGCACGAACACCTCGCATGGGACCAATGTAACTTGTAGGAACTGACCGAGTAGACCCGGGTCTCCCGATTAGAGAGTATGACGATAATTTTCAAAAATCACACTTAGACTTGAAAATAGGCCGTTAAAGGGTGAAAATCCAAACCAGCCCCCAAACGACCCCCTAGGAGGCACGAACACCTCGCACGGGACCAATGTAACTTGTAGTAACTGGCCGCGTTGTCCCAGGCCTCTCAGTTCGAGAGTATGATGATAATTTACGAAAATCACACTTAGACTTGAAAACAGGTCGTTAAAGGGTGAAAACCCAAACCAGCCCCCAAACGACCCCGTAGGAGGCACGGACACCTCGCACGAGACCAATGTAACTTGTAGGAACTGACCGCGTAGTCCCGGGACTCCCGGTTTGAGAGTATGATGATAATTTAAAAAAATTACACTTAGACTTGAAAACAGGCCGTTAAATGGTGAAAACCCAAAGCAGCCCCCAAACGACCTGTAGGAGGCACGAACACCTCGCACGGGACCAATGTCACTTGTAGGAACTGACCGCGTCGTCCCGGGTCTCTTGGTTTGAGAGTATGATGATAATTTAAAAAAATCACACTTAGACTTGAAACACAGGCCGTTAAAGGGTGAAAACCCAAACCAGCCCCCAAACGACCCTGTAGGAGACACGAACACCTCCCACGGAACCAATTTAACTTTAAGGAACTGATCGCGTAGTCCCCGGTCTCTCGGTTTGAGATTATGACGATAATTTGCAAAAATCTCACATTCTTGAAAACAGCCCGTTAAAGAGTGAAAACCCAAACCAGCCCCCAAACGACCCCGTAGGAGGCACGAACACCTCGCACGGGACCAATGTAACTTGTAGGAACTGACCGCGTAGTCCCGGGTCTCCTGGTTTGAGAGTATGATGATAATTTTCAAAAATAACACTTAGACTTGAAAACAGGCCGTTAAAGGATGAAAATCCAAACCCGCCCTCAAACGACCCTGTAGAAGGCACGAACACCTCGCACAGGACCATTGTAACTTGTAGGAAATGACCACGTAGTCCTGGGTCTCCCGGTTAGAGAGTATGACGATAATTTGCAAAAATCACACTTAGACTTGAAAATAGGCCGTTAAAGGGTGAAAACCCAAACCAGCCCCCAAACGACCCCGTAGGAGGCACGAACACCTCACACGGGACCAAAATAACTTGTAGGTACTGGCCGCGTAGTCCCGGGTCTCTCGGTTTGGGAGTATGACGATAATTTGCAAAAATCACACTTAGACTTGAAAATAGCCCGTTAAAAGGTGAAAACCCAAACCAGCCCCAAACGACCCCGTAGGAGGCACGAATACCTCGCACGGGATCAATGTAACTTGTAGGAACTGACCGCGTAGTCCCGGGTCTCCCAATTTGAGAGTATGACGACAATTTGCAAAAATAACACTTAGACTTGAAAACAGGCCGTTTAAGGGTGAAAACCCAAACCAACTCTCAAACGACCACGTAGGTGGCACGAACACCTCGCACGAGACCAATGTAACTTGTAGGAACTGATCGCGTAGTCCCGGGTCTCTCGATTTGAGAGTATGACGATTATTTGCAAAAATCAATTAGACTTGAAAACATCCCGTTAAAAGGTGAAAACCCAAACCACCCCCAAACGACCCCGTAGGAGGCACGCACACCTCGCACGGGACCAATGTAACTTGTAGGAAGTGACCGTGTAGTCCCGGGTATCCCGGTTTGAGATTATGATAATAATTTGCAAAAATAACACTTAGACTTTAAAACAGGCCGTTAAATGGTAAAAACCCAAACCAGCTCTCAAACGACCCCGTAGGAGGCACGAACACCTCGCACGGGACCATTATAACTTGTACAAAATGACCGCGTAGTCTCGAGTCTCCCGATTAGAGAGTATGATAATAATTTGCGAGAAGCACACTTAGACTTGAAAACAGGCCGTTAAAAGGTGAAAATCCGAACCAGCCCCCAAACGGCCCCGTAGGAGGCACGAACACCTCGCACGGGACCAATGTAACTTGTAGGAACTGACCGCGTCGTTCCGGGTCTCCCCGTTTGAGTGTATGACGATAATTTGCAAAAATCACACTTAGACTTGAAAACAGGCAGTTAAAGGGTGAAAACCCAAACCAGCCCCCAAACGACCCTGTAGGAGGTACGAATACCTCTCACGGGACCAATGTATCTTGTAGGAACTAACCGCGTAGTCCCTCGTCTCTCGGTTTGAGAGTATGACGATAATTTGCAAAAATCACACTTAGACTTTAAAACAGGCCGTTAAAGGGTGAAAACCCAGACCAGCCCCCAAACGACCCCGTAGGAGGCACGAACACCTTGCACGGGACCAATGTAACTTGTAGGAACTGACCGCGTAGTCCCGAGTCTCCCGGTTCGAGATTATGACGATAATTTGCAAAAATAACACTTAGACTTGAAAACAGGCCGTTAAAGGGTGAAAACCCAAACCAACCCTCAAACGACCCCATAGGAGGCACGAACACCTCGCACGGGACCATTGTAACTTGTAGGAAATGATCGCGTAGTCTCGGGTCTCCCAGTTAGAGATTATGATGATAATTTGTAAAAATCACACTTAGACTTGAAAACAGTCCGTTAAAGTGTGAAAACCCAAACCAGCCGTAGGAGGCACGAACACCTCGCACGGGACCAATGTAACTTGTAGGAACTGATCGCGTCATCTCGGGTCTCCCGGTTTGAGAGTATGACGATAGTTTGCAAAAATCACACTTAGACTTGAAAACAGGCCGTTAGAGGGTGAAAACCCAAACCAGCCCCCAAACGACCCCGTGGGAGGCACGGACACCTCGCACGGGACCATTGTAACTTGTAGGAACTGACCGCGTAGTCCCGAGTCTCCCGGTTTGAGAGTATGACGATAATTTGCAAAAATCACACTTAGACTTGAAAACAGAAAACCCTAACCAGCCCCCAAATGACCTGTAGGAGGCACGAACACCTCGCACGGGACCAATGTAACTTGCACGAACACCTCGCACGCATAGTCGTATATGCAATTTTTCTTCTTGTATATGCAATTTTTTTGCTTGAATATGATTTTTTTTAAAATGACTTGGTTACTAATGTTGTATCTTTTTTGTGTCTTATTTTTTTTGTTTGATGACATTCAGTCGTTAGCTTTTATCCACTTGGAACGCACGAAAAAGTCAATGCTTTACAACAGGGGGATTGTGTATTTAGTGTCGTTAATATTCAGGATTCTATTTTTTGTGTTATGGCCGAGGAGGCTTCAGTAGTTTTATGGTTTATTTTTATGGTCGTGCTGGCTATAGTAGTTTTATTGTTGACTTTTATGGCCGTGCGGTCTTTATATGGACAGATTTTATTTTAGCAGGTTTTGGAATGCTAAAAAAATAGGGAAAACTCTGCCCAATTTTTTTTGATATGGGAACTGTTAACTCTTGTAATTTTTTGAAGTTATTGTCGACTTTTATGGTCATGTGTTGCTTTATATTGGTATTATCTCTTGTAATTTTTTGAAGTTTGTATGCACATTAGTTTATCAACAACCTGCGATATTCATAATTTGTGAATTTTCTTGATTTTGTTTTTGCAAATAATAAATATTTTTCCTACCGAATTTGGAATTTGCAGATTTTCCAGATTTGGTTCCTATTATTATTTTTTTTAATCAACTAAAAAATCTGGCACGGTTTTAAACCGTGCCAAAACCGTGCCAATTCAAAAAATGAGAACGCTTATAAAACAATCTGGCACACTTTATAACCGTGCCAAAAGCGTGTCAAAAAATAGATATTTTAGCATGATTTTGGCGTGTGCCAAAAGCGTGCCAGATTTAACATCTGACACGGTTTAAAAGCGTGCCAAAAGCGAGTCAGATTAAAAAACTGGCACAGTTTAAAAGCGTGCCAAAAGCGTGCCAGTTTGGAAAATCTGGCATGGTTTTAAACTGCGCCAAAAAATCTGGCACGCCTGATTCTGGCACGGTTTAAAATCGTGCCAGATTGCGTCTGGCACGGTTTTAAACCGTGCCAGTTTCCTGTTTTTGGTGTAGTGAATACTTACTCTGACCAAATCATCGTTGGTGAAAATAATGTGTTTCATATGATCGACATCTATAGGTCTCTAACATTTGCCCACAATGGGTTTAGCTGGGTCGATCTGAGATTCTCCATGACTGCTGTGAGTTTTTTTTTCTTCCATCCTGGGGGCATTCCCTTTAATCTGCTTTAGATTTATGGACCTATTAATCACTGTGAATTCATGACTTAAATAAATCACCCAAGATGTTATTTGGTCTTGGGATCCCTTGGATTACCATGAACTCGTGTTCCATGTCATCGTCAAGGATGTTATTTGATCTCTGGTCGTGCACAAGTTGAACTCTGCCTTCCTTCTGCTCTACAAAATTGTTTAGGTACTCATAGGTGGAACTTAAGTTCCTTGTAATTTTTGGTCTTGTAACTGTGATCTTTATGATATGCATACTTCAGTGCCTAATTTCTCTTCTTGGTATCACTGAACATATTCTTAGTCCACTTGAAATATTGCTGACTTTTAATCTTGTAAAAGACTGTTCTTAGACTACTTTTGTCGATCTCTTTCCTGATTAACTTTGGTAACCGTATCTTCAACCTTGGAATATTTTTTTATCCTTGCTATGAGGTCATTGATTGTAATGAGCTATTACTTAGTGAAGGAGTTGTAAAGCATGGAACAGCTCGGCAGACCAATTTTAGAGGATGCCACTTTGACTTGCTCGATGCAATCCTCTACTTCATTTTACACCTCCCAATAAATTCTAACATATTAGTAGAGTGTTTCCCGAGGCTTTTTCTTCATCATCATAAGTGAATCTATCTGCTAGTAATGAATCTAGTTGTGAAGGAATCATCTAGCTGCTTGAAGGATGAAACTTCTCAAGTCACTTTTGGGCAGTGTTTCTGAGGAAAATATTCAGCACGTGAATCCTTTATTGGTGTTCCACATCATCATCACCTGGAAATATTTCCTGACGTGATCGGTAGGGTCAGTCTTCCCATCATAGACCATGGGGGAGTAAACTTCTTGGAAGTATCAAACTACTCTATATCCTAGCTATAGGGAGATATTTTCTGACAGATAAGGGTTCTTCTCGTGAGCTCCTTGGTAGTGTAATCCCCTTGATGGGATGGATGTCTCTCTACCTCTCTTCTGATGAAATAATAGACTTCTATGTCTACTCTTCGTTTGTTAGAGCGTGGTCTCCTTTCAGGAGACCTTTGGCGAGGAAAGGATTCCTTATGTCGTTGAGTGCTCCTTCCTTGACTGCAAGCCCTCCTCGCCTGAGGGCTAGTAGTTTGCAAACCGTATCTATGCTTGCACTTCTCCTTCTGGCCTTCTCTTTCTATCTTCTCTAGACGTCATTGGAGCACATCATTATGTTCCTTTTGGTGCTTGTTGGTAGCCCTTTCATCTTGCGGGCGCTTCTTATAGTTATCTATGAGCCTTAAGATTTGGTTAGATCATTCAATATCATATATGTTCACAATTTTCTCCTCTGGGGATGGTAGAATGCATCAGAGGATTGATAATAATTACCAATCTCAGATTTAACCCTCTTAAAAGGAGGAGATGGTTGATGGCACTTTGGGGCGTCATAATTATTATGGTTTAGGGGATAGCCCTCCAGGTCCCCATGACCCTTCTAGTCATCGAGGTTTTGATGATCTTGGTTGGGTGAATGAGAGATCTCTATAAATTATCTAGTGACAAATAACTTAGAACATTCCCACATATGACACTAACTGTAGGTGGTAAATTCCTACAAATAATAGTATCCGACGTATACAAGCTAAACAAAGGAAAATAATAAAGAGAGTAATGAAATCACACACACAACTCAAGATGTACATGGTTTGGCAACGTGTGGGGTTTAGTGTTTTCTCTTTATTACTTTATAAAACATATCGAAAGAGTTGTAGTACTTCTTGATAATAAAATATCACATACCCCTTTCAATGGGGAGTGGGTTTACATTTATAGAGAAGCTTATGATAGTCTGCGGCTTCGTCAAGAGATATCCCTAAAGGTTCGAACATATCCTCTATTAATTTCAGTCGTTCCAAGTGATGGAAAAGTGGGAGTTTTATACGACTTGGACTCTTCATTAACTTGGAGTGCAAGCAGCATTGACGCTCATGGAATTACAGTCTTCCCCACTAGCATTGGAATTTTGTCCTCAAAATTTGATAAAGCATAAACGTCATAATGTAAACTTGCATAAATAATATAGGCTCGTATAAGCCTACCCATGGTTTTCCACGACCGGGGCAGCCATACACCTGATCCCACACACAGATACTCTAAAAGTAAAAACATGAATATATATATATATAACTAAAAAATAAATAACATACCATAATACCTCACTAGCCATGTTTCGACTCCGTTTAAGGTTGACCCACATGAGCTCTTAGTATTGGTAGTGCATAAACATGTGGTGCAAGTGGTGTTGACGCATCCTCGCCTGGTTCCCCCGGTGCTAGAAGTACTTAACCTTGACGGCCCTAAGTCTTAAGAGACATAGTAAATCAATGCCTTATCTGTCCGTAAGCATAAAAAGCAACCCTAAAAGTCCCAAACTATTTACCCGGTACATGATCACCAATCGTCCGTATCCCCGACATACCTATGAAACATCATTGAGTAAGTGAAGGGCATATTGATCTTGCCCCACTCGAGGATTATTCCATGGTTGGTCATTGCTACCCTTGTTCTTACCACTTGCCTTGGTCCCATTTTGACGAGTCTTGACATAACATCAGTGCAGTGTCTACCATTTGAGAATAAGTTGTGTACGTTTAATTCCCCAAAATCATTTGCTTGATCGACCATGTTAGACCTTTAATGGGACATTCTATCTTCTTTTCTTCGAAGTTTACCTCCTCGGGTGAAAATAATGACAAATTAATATACCTTTTTCTCATACTCAACAAATGCCTTTGAGCCCTGCTATAAATTCAAAAAATACTTCTTCTTTGTACTCCTAATAGAATAAGGGAAGTATTTATCATTAAACTTCACCAAAAAGTCTCCATAGTTCAGACGATCCATATCCTCAGGTGTCATGACACTCTCCCACCACTATAATGCATCTCTCGTTAACTTAAATACAACTAACATCAGTTTATGGGAATCCTCACAATATACCATCCTCAAATGCCTCTCCATATCATGACTCCACTGGTGAGAAACCGTTGGGTCAGATCCTCCTAAAAATATGGATTTCCCTTGTTGATGTTAGCCCTTACTCTATCCCATGTTGAAATGGGTGCAACCTTCCGCTGTGACCCTTGAGCTCCCCACATATGTCTACATACCTCGATACTTTCCATTGTGTCCTTGCGAATAATAGCCGCTAACTCCTCGACTCCCAAAAGAAGTTTACCCTGCCTAGCCTGAACAAACGAACCAGAAACCGATACCTCTATCCTATCTCCAAAATCTTCTAGTCTTTTCCATCTAAAAAAATAACAAACAACATCATACTCGAAAGCCCAAGGAGTACAAATCAATCAAAGGAATAAAAAATTTGGCAACACATAAGTTATAACGGACTCGAAATCCTTGAGACCTAAGAACATGATCTAATACTAACTGTAACATCCCACATATATTGACACTGAGGGTGATCAAACCATTATGACAATTTATAATATGCGTTAAAATTAAATATCATTCTTAGAATGTGACCAAAATACGAGACATTAAAAAAATCCACAAGATATACATAAAGATAATCCAACGAATATAAATCATTCACCATAATAAAATCCATCACCATGCTAAACTCCAATAATAAATCTCAACTCCAAATATAATAAAACTTAAATGAAATAAAGTTAACTACACCCAATCTCTCATGCCAAAAACCATAAATAACTCTAGAGTCGAATGATACATGAAATATAAAATATTTTTCTCACAAATAAACTAATATAAATATATTCAACTAATGCAATAAATAAACTCTAGTTGCAATTCCACTATCTCCAAAATTATGTAGCCACCCAAAAACCTAACCTTAAATGCTAGTCAATAGCAACGGGTGAGGGTCAATTGCAAGAATACCACCTACTCTTTCCAAATAGGATCCGTGAATCCACTTGTAAGAATTATAAGAGATAAATGGCATAATATAATAATTTAATTAACGAAGTAATATAATAACGATGCACGCAATGTAAAACTACAACAGCTTTCCACTTAAGATATGCCAACTCACTATACAAGTCTAAGTACGTTTATTTCAATATAAGATAACTCACTACACATGTCTAAATATGTTTATTTCAATATTAATTAAATATCTTTCCATTAACTTAGTTATAATTACCTTTCTCAACATTAAACATATTATCGATGCAACACCATTAAAGTATTTTTTCCTTCCGAATGACCCTGCACATAATTATGATTACCCTAATGTCTCAACACATCAAATCTACATCCTTTACTTTAGCCCATCAACTCAATTTCATTAGTTTTCACATATTGCTATGTTCCCCACACATGACACGTCACTATACCCAGTTAGACTAGGTTTCACAATCATCATAATGACCGACGCACACTAGGCATTACACATACTCATGCCGCTAATACAAACCATCAAAGTAGCCAAGACAATAAATGTCCTACAATCACCGTAATGGCCAACCTCCGTACACCTAAACATTTAAAGACGAACCTCAATCCGTATTTAATACTGATTTATTATCTTAGGCATTGATTGTCTTTTCTTTATCATGTTTTATTATTTTCAACTATCCCCCATAATATAATCTGGGTATACAACTGCAATCCATCCTTAGTCCCATACATGGAGATATCTAAAACATAAATATTACCTTGTACCTCACCTATAAACAATACCTAAACATAATCATTGCCTAGTCTCATTCCTATCATAAAATAATGTAACGGTGTACTATTTAGTCCCATACCTAGGAAAAACCTAAACATACAAATGCACACCCTATAGTATCATACCTCGAAAGTGTCCACAACAAACAAGTTTGCATACTCTCTAGTCCCATGCCTAAAAATTAATATACTAACAAAATCATGAAATTACAACTGCTTATGTAAATCATAACATCCCCACGATGTCATTTTATTGACATACATGAATTCTACATTCATCACATTCTTAATTTAACATTCTAATTCTTTATTTCATAATTACGCGTTCGATTTTATATATCGTAAACAAGTTTAATCTTGTGATGCACAAGTTCTCCAAAATATTCCAACAAGTTATCTAAATTCAATATTTCCATACGAGTGATAATTAGTCAAATAAATCACAAACCGGTTCAAACATGTGTGTTTCAGGAATAAATTAATACATTCTACATCATATTGGTGGTCAGTGTGATTTTATATATCAACACATATTATCGTATTACATATATTAATTAATATGCGATTCATCCCAACAACTAGGGATGGGAATATGTGTTTCCAAAACCAAAACCGACCATAACCCGCTCAAAAAAAGGTTTCAGTTTATCAAAGTATTTCGGCTGGTTAAATATGATTTTGGCTTCCCCTTAACACAAGTTGATTTTTCGATCACTTGTGGGTCATATGAGAAAACCCAAGAAGCCACCTAAATAAGGGTTTATAAGCCTCTCTTTCTTTTTCTCTTCCTCATCTCTCATACCTCTCTCTTTATTAAACAAATTCATTGTCTTTCTCTAATATCACTATCTTTCTCATCTTCTTCTTGAACCAAAATTTAAACATGTGCAGTTGTGGCTCAATCTGTTGATAGTACCTTGAAAAAAAGATGGGTAAACCCATATTCGGCCCAATTCAGACCCACCCTTATCCGACCCAGAACGTTGGATCAACCCTCTTATGACCTGCCCAAACCAACCGAAAATCGTTTGTAACCTACCCACATCTGTCAACATCTGCCCATTTTCTGGGTCTACCAAAAATGTAAAATAACAATGTAGAATCATTTAAGCATGAATTATTTTGAGTATTAAATTCAATTTTAGAAGTTAATAAAAACAGATTTATAATTAGGTTATCAATTTCCCTAATTAGGTTGCTAATCGTATGAAGAACTATATGTATTTAATGTTTAGGAAACACTTAAATCAAATTATACTTAAGGAGAACAATAGTGATATTCTTACCTGAAAAGAGTATTCCAAAAAATACGAGTGTATCGATACGTTCATCTCACGAAAATATGTGTTTGATTTTATGGCCTTCTTCGAAATATGTGTTTAAAGACCTAAAAAATAAGGTTTTTTGTTTTGTTTAATGGAGGTTTAAGGTTGAAATTTGTAAATTCTTTATTGATTTGAAGGAAAATTTGTAACAAGTCTACGTGGAATAAAAATCCAAGCGCGATACCTTATTTAAAATAAAATGCCACGCTCAAATAAGTTCTAGCTAAATAAAACACACACACACACATACACACACTGGCCAATCAATGCCCAACAAAAAACCTTCTTATTTCCTACCGTGACCCAACCTCACCCACCCATTATAACGATGGGTACTAGGATGCTATAGCGGAAGGTACCAGCCGCTATAGCGGGGGTCCCAAAATCGCCAAAGAGGTTCCTTCATCTGTAAGTCTCTCTCCTCTCCTCATCTATTGTTTTCCCATTTAGTTTGGTAAGAAATTGAAAAAAATCTAACTTGTTATTAAATGTCAACCTAAACTTATGTTCAAAAGATCAAGACTTGTAATTAAAAAAGAATGTCAAAATGCCCAAACTAACCTCTATGGTTAAATAAAAAATACCAAATTACTAATTTATTAGTTAAATGCACCAATAATTTATTTAATTAATAAAAAAATCACCAAATTCAATTTAAATCAATTCCTTCTAACATAAACTATATTCCAACAAAATAATATTTTTAATTAATTAATCTGATTAACCCAAAACATGGGGTATTACAATTTGACCCCGGTGAGAAGATTCTTATTGGTTATTTATGCTTGTCCGTTTCATTGTGGGAAGACCACTAAGGCATAGCGAAATCGGATCCCATATTCTACACAAATTTTTTTGAAGAGTTAATTATCAAATTGGGTTCCATTATTAGTCACTAAAGCTCTAGGAATACCAAATTTAGTGATAATGTTCCTCCACACAAATCAAATGGCATTATCCACTCTAATAAAGGTTAATGGGTCGGCCTCTTCCCATTTGGTGAAGAAATTTATGGGAGTTATTGTAACACCCCGTATCATTAATGACTTTTAAATATATGATTAATTAAATTAAATATGATAAATTAATTTATAATGGATTAAAATAAATATTAACTAGCAAGATGAGGGTTAGTATTTATTGATGTGAATTGTAAAGTAATATGTGACTATGAATTTATTAAAATTATCGCGAGTGAAAAATATGATAGTTACAGTTGTTGCCCATAAAAATACGCAAGAAGGGTTGAATTCGGATTTTACAAACTTTTCAGTCAAATTAAAATTTCAGAAAAATATTTAATTTATAATACTTTAACAATTTTCAGATTGATAAATCTTTAAAGAATAAATCCAAGAATATAAAATGGATAACGCAAATTAATTTTAAAAAAAAGTTAAAATGCAGATTTTAACACACCATAAATATTGAATTAATTTTTGTATTTAATATAACTTAATACTCTGAAATTAATTAATTAATTTAAAAATAATTATTTTAACCTTCAAAATAATTTTGTTAATTTTCGAAATTAATATGTTTGCAAATTTAATTGTGAAAAATATAAATTAAAGCAAGCACAAATAAATAAGCAAATAAAGTGCGGAAAATAAAGCTACCAAAATTTAACATGGTTCGGCTAAATCCCGGCCTACGTTCACGCGCCTAGAGCTTCCGAATATCTTACGCTTCACTATCGTGATCCACTTGAAGGGTAGGATTAAAACACCACAAACAATTGTTTGCAAGCTAACTCCGAGCTTCAAATCCCGTGGCCCACTTGCGCGTAGTACAAAGCTTCAACAAAGCTTCAAACAAATCTGATTTTGTAGTACAAGGTTGAATAATGAAACTCTTTAAAAACACAATTTGTAATCTGAGTTTCTTCTTCTTTAATGAGACTTCAATAAATGATGTTGGTGTAGGCACAAGTCTTCTTCTTCTTCTTCTTCTTCTTCTTCTTCTTCTTCAATGATTGAGTAGAATGTAAAATTAATTGTTCTCTTGAATGATGCAGTAGTAACTGAATAATAAATTCAAATGCTCTCAATAAATTCATTAGTTCTTGATCATAGTCTCATTCTTGTGTTGTTGTCTTCAATGCAGCTCTTGAATATTTAAGAAGGTCTTCAAAAACTAGCGGTTAGACACAACTATTATGAGCATTAAATGCTCCTGAGTTTCTGAGATAGATTAGCTGAAAAAATAATCTCTGATTTTTCATTTGGCTTCTCAATAAAATATTCCCGTTGAGATATGATATAGACTGCATTCTCCAATTTATGACTGAAAGTAGCACTATCAATATTTTAAAATAACTCAACAAAATATTAGTATAAGAGAGAGAAATAGAAATAGTCTGATGTAAGAGATGTTAGACTGAGAGAGAAGCATATATGATATAAAATAAAACGTTAGTAGACAGTAGACTTTAAATGATATTTGTAAAGAGAATACGTATGTCTATAAAGAATAAAATCTCTACAAGACATTGACAATAAATGTAAATCAATGTGGGACAACATAGATAAACATATGAACGTTTATATTATTTATAGTATGTTTAAAGATACTAAAAATATAAACTTTTCGAAGGGATATGACAGTTTAAAATTTTCACACTCTTTTAATTTGTAAATATAAAACCATATGTAACAATATAAGGAGAGAAACCATGATTAAAAAAGTTACTACTATCCGAGATAGTTGTGCCCGGGTACTAAGGCAAAATCTCACACAAAGTTTGGTTCCAACAGTCGTGTTCACTACATAAAACAAATATATAAAAGTATAAATAGTACATATTTTAATAATATATACATAGCTGACACCGGTATGAAATAGTATATTATGCATGAATGGTATATGTATATATTTATGCATATATTAACACTCTTTGAAAAGACAAAACATAGAATGACGTGCGACTCTATAAATTTCTAAGAGCATCTTCAGTGGTGGATGCTCTCAAAAGACAAACTTGTCAATTCTCTACCTTTCGTCGTCTCAAATTTCACAGTGATGATATCTATAAAGGGTAGAAGACGGACTTCCTACGAAAAACTTTTGTTCGTAGGAAGTAAAGCGTAATTTCTTACGGACAACATTTGTTCGTAGGAACTTCGTACGAATAAATGTTGTTGGTAAGATCCCAAAGATATAGTAAAACTAATTATTTATATTTGTTACGAACTTCATTTGTTCGTAGGAAGTTCCTACGAACAAATGAAGTTCGTACGAAGTATTTGGTGGCAACTTTGCAAAACGCGTACTATTTTTTCTGCTGAATTTGTTGGTTTAACTATACCATTGCAGACCTCTCAATTTATAAAATTAACATTTTTCGTGTCTTTTAACATCACCACTACGAATGCTCTAAGGAAGTTTTCATTGTTCAACTCAAATATGCGTGAATACCACTCAAAACTTCTAATAGATCCAGCGTCGGTTCCAATGAGTGACAAAGAGAAGTAACAATTATTTAAAAAAGGAATTCTTCATATTGTAAAAAAAATGTTCTTTTAAGGTTTATAAATGTATATGTATGGCTGTTAAAAAAATTGATTTATATAAAGTAAATAACTAAAGGGGGCGGCTATTGCCGCTCCTAAGAATCTGTTGGCACTCCATTTTGTTTGCCAAATACCAAATATGCCCCTTTTTATATAATATCAAAGTTAGGAATTTTTAGTTTCTGGATCCGTGGCATTTAAGTAGAGAAAAATGGGATTGACTTGATACTTAATTTTGATGTTGATAGGAAGTTGTGAGAGATGCAATTAATACTTCAAATAATTTTAATTTCAATAAATTTATAGAAGAAATTAAATAATGTTTATTTTCAAAAAAATATTTTATTTAATATTTAGTCCAACACATTTAAAAATATAATTTTTAGTCCTACAAAGACATTAGTTGTACACATAATTAGTGTCACTATTGTGTTTATGTTTGGTAAAAGAAAAATAAAATAAGATTTTGTATCGTGTCACTTTACTTGGAACGTGTTCGTGTTATGTTAAAAAAAGTTTTGTGTTTTATCGTATTTTAATTAGGTCGTATTTGTTTTTGATTAAAAAATAAAATTTCGTGTCGTGCCGCTTTTATTTGGCCGTATTTGTCTTTGGTAAAAAAATTAAATAAGATTTCTTATTGTGTCACATTTTAATTTGATTGTGTTTGTGTTTTTATAAAAAAATAAAATAAGATTTCGTGGTAGCTCGATTTTACTTGTATTGTGTCCAAGTAAAATCGACTTGGTACGACGAGAAATCTTATTTTGATTTTTTTACAAAATACAAACACAACCAAATAAATGCGACACGATACGCCCGACGCAAAATTTTATTTTTTTAACAAACAAGATCCAAAAGTGACACGATACCCCCGACGCAAAATAAAATTTCATGTCGTGTCGTGTCACTTTTGGATCTTGTTTGTTAAAAAAATAAAATTTTGCGTCGGGACGTATCGTGTCGCATTTATTTGGTTGTGTTTGTATTTTGTAAAAAAATCAAAATAAGATTTCTTGTCGTACCAAGTCGATTTTACTTGGACACAATACACAAGTAAAATCGATCTGTCACGAAATCTTATTTTATTTTTTTTACAAAAACACAAACACAATCAAATTAAAATGTGACACAATAAGAAATCTTATTTAATTTTTTTTACCAAAAACAAATACGGCCAAGTAAAAGCGACACGATACGAAATTTTATTTTTTAACCAAAAACAAATACGACCCAATTAAAATACGATAAAACACAAAACTTTTTTTAACATAACACGAACAAGTTCCAAGTAAAGCGACACGATACAAAATCTTATTTTATTTTTCTTTTACTAAACATGTGCACAATAGTGACACTAATTATGTGTACAGCTAACGTCACTGTAGGAGTAAAAATTATTTTTTTAAATGTGTTAGACTAAATATTAAATAAAATATTTTTTTGAAAATAAACATTATTTAATTTCTTCTATAAATTTATTGGAATTAAAATTAATGACAATTTACTCATTAATTGATTTACACTTTAGTATTCACTCATTTTTTTTTATCCAACACAAACGCAATCTAATTACAAAATTACACGATAAGAGATGATATGAAATTTAATTTTTTACCTAACACAATTAAAATGTGAGATGATACGAGATGATATGAAATCCGTACACGATCCAATTAAAATGTGACACGGCACATCACGATACGTAATCTTTTTTTAACAAGACACGACCTAAATAAGAGCGACATGATACACCCCGACACAAAATTTTATTTTTTAACTAATACGATACGACATAAATTCTTATTTTATTTTTTTTATATAGCACGATCTAATTAAAACGTAACACGATACGAATAAAATAAAGTTTTTTAAACTAGTGTTGAAATAAAGTCTTGAGAAGTTTTGCGTGTCGTGTTACTTTTTTTTTACGTCGTGTTTATGTTACGTAAAAAATGAGATTCTGTATCGTATCGTGTTACTTTTATTTGAGTCGTGTTCGTGTTAGGTAAACGTGAGATTTCATGTCGTGTCGTGTTACATTTTAATTAGATCATGTTAGTTAAAAAAAAAGATGTATGTCGTGTTGTGTCACTTTTGGAATGTGTTTGTTAAAAAATAAAATTTTGTGTCGGGGCGTATCGTGTCGTTTTTATTTGACTGTATCTTGATAAATAAAAAAAATAAGATTGGAGCTTTGTGATATTTGTTTTGTTTTTTTAATAGTGAAGTGTTTAAAAAAATGACATAAAATTAATGTGGAAGAAAATTTACATTTTATTATAAGGGTAGGTTTGTCGTTCTAATATGAATGGGAGTGCGAGAAGATTGTTATGGAGCCGCTCCCATAACTAAATATAGATAACATTTATAAAATGGCGTGGGACTCAAGGAGAAGTTCCCAAGATATATGTGGATAAAAAAAATTATATATTAGATGGTTACATCAATCAACTGCCGAAGCACACCCACCCAAATTAGTGTGTGGCCCAAATAAAATCAAAAGGAGCTGAAAAGCTACGGATTGGCCTGTCAAGTATAGCAGTGCCTAACAAGTCTAATGGTCAAATCAAATCCCATCAAAGAATCTTATGATAAATCTTCTAATTGGTCAGATCAAAATCACGTGTTCTAATCGGTTGGAAAATAAACTAAAGAGATCGAATGCTAAGGTATGAGAACAGTTTTATTTGGACAGCTAAGGCAAAGGGCTATGACTTATAAAAGGTTTAAAAAATAAACCTATATCTCCTATAAGGTCAATTCGGTTGTACTAACATGTCTTAAGCGGACAACTAAGGCACGAGGTTTTCCTAAAAGTTCCCACGGTTTCAAAGTTATTATGATTCGGTTTAAAGCACTAAACCAACCAAGCAGTACACTAGAAGTTATTGTAATGGTTTAAAAAATATAAAAGCTTACAAGAGGACGAAACCGTGTACTAAGATATGGCAAGTCTAAATGGTCATAGGCAAGAATCTATCCATACCAAAGTCCGCAGTAGGTGTACACTAGTATGTAAGAATGTGGATGGGGACAAAGAAAAGGTTTTGTGCCAACTTTTAATAAAACTGATCGGATATACATTTAAGGGTGTCCATATAAAAGTATTTAAAAAGGAATATATATATGAAATTACTTAACGATAAAACTCATTAAATATATGTTCAATAAATATATGTTTGGAATCATCAAAATTATTATATTATCTTTAACTAATATGTACATTAATTACAATAGAACTAATTAAATATTAATTAAAAAGAGTTAATTACATTTTCGTTTAACAATCTCTTTCTTTTTGAGGATGACAAATAATGATCCACAAATATCTATAAAATGAATAAATTAAGCACAAATAGTGAATCATACATATTTTTTCCCCTTTTGACATTATCAAAAAGATTTTTCAAATTAATCGTGTTTCGAGGGTAAAAATGGTATCTCCCCCTATCAAAGATAATTTTGGCATGGGATAAAACCATAAATCACAAGGGGCATTTATGAATGTCAAGAAATTTCAGAATATCAATACACACAAATTTATCATAAAAAAAAAATTCTCAAATAATACATTAGAATTTTCGGATAGACATGGATACCATCCAATGACATATAAATAAAAAAATGACAAGTGATCAACTTTGTCCAACAATGCTATATTGTGGGTCCTTAGCTAAGCCAAAATGGTAGCTCTAGAGATGCATTAATTTACCAAAAATAGTGACACATGTAAAGATTGGATTCTAACAAATTAATTACTTTGGTCAAGTAACTAAGAATAAACACTTTATATGTTCACAACAACTGCCCATGGCAGTGATGAAAAACAAAGGGAAGTAAAAAAAATATATATAATGTTAATCTTCGAGACTTAATAATGCTAACAGAAAATGATAATGAGCACATATATTATCCGCACAAAATATTTCAATGACCACATTTTTCATCATAAATTTTCAAAGCTTGTATTTGAATTTCGAATATACATGAATATAATCAAATAACGCACAAGACACCAAGATGATAAAATCAATGATATCAAGAACATAACATGAGTTTAATATAAATACAGGGGATATAAGAGATGTATTAATTAGTACAATTAACTCTCTCAATAATATAACAAAATTGCAACATATAAATTTTCAATAAGCGCATATCAATTGTATAAATCATCATAATATAAAATAATAAACTTTCAAGCGCATAAATGATTAAACATTTAATAACTCGATGTTTTCAAATATTTTGAATTAAGTGCATAACACGAGTTATAATATAGCGGCATAAATATCGTGATAAAAATTTTCTATTTTGTTCATGCTTTGTCGTTTTCAATATACGAGCTGAAATTCTCGGAATATATCGATAATATTGCAATATTTATAATGGTTCATCAAAGTCTATGATCAAACCATTTTTCTATAAAAAAATTTGATAATCATTTTATCTCCCCCTAAAGGATACCAATGAAGGTATATATGCATATAGTAAATTTGATGCATCTATTTCATAAGATAAAATATTATTAATATTTGCTTTAATAAATCATTTTCAATAAATTTCACAAATCATCTATAAATCATAACAATTTCAATAATCATATGATTTTTCGATTTAATATTTTTTCAAAAATAATATATCCATTAATCATAACAATATCATAAGTGTCATTTTCTTCCAAAAATAATATTTTTCAAGAATGTCACAAATTTTCAAATAATGGCACTAATCATGTAACATACAATAAAATAAACTCATAATGATTAAGATCTTCATGTCATCAAAATCAATAAATGCATATTACAAAATCAACATGTAGCACATATGACAAGCAAATTTATAAATGACATTTTCGTTTCAAATTAATAAAGTCATGAATTAATCCAATATTATTATTCACAAAAATATGTCAAGATGTAACACAAAAATATGAATTTTCATAAAAAACAATTCATCAAAATCAAGTGTGTCTAGATAAAACTAATGAATTAAAATCTCAAAATTTTATCATTAAAATAAAGTGCATGTCTCATAAAATGAAATCATCAAGAAAAATAAATGTTCAAATTAACATGTGAAGGTTAAATTATGAACAATGCTTTCATAAATGTTCTATGCATGGAAAATTATCAACAAAGATCATACTTTAAATCATCAATATGGTATTCAACATTAAAGAAGGGTGTTCCTTACCACCTTGTCAATACAAATAATATTTGCATGAAATTCCTTTGAAGTGTGGCATTTTCATCCTTTAGGAAAGAAACTTTTAATGGAAATTTCTTTCCATACCAAATCAGAGGCTTTTGAAAATCTACAAGCCATCTAAACAAGCAACCTACACAACTTTCAACATTTTCTCTTTTCCATCCAAGAAGCTGTTAGGTTCATAAGACAATATTAATACACAAGTGTATCAAAATATGTTTACTATCAAGCATAGACTTGTTAAAAGATGAGCATCAATGTCATAATCATAAATAAAAATAGAATATTCAAAAAAAATATTATGGGCCATATGTTTTTAAAACAAAAATAGACTTAGTCACAAATTCAATCACTAAACACATTTAAAAAGAAATAAGCTTATTAATCATTACTAAGCATATGAAATGCAGAAAAAATCATATGAAATAATATTTCATGAAAATAAGCATATTAAATATCAAATAGATACAACAAATTAATTCATATGATTTTATTTGGGCCACACACTAATGTGTTCAACTTAAACAAACATATAAATAAAAAAATCTAACACTAATTCTATTCTGATAAATTTTTGTTCAAATGCCAATACCGATTTTGCACCTAAAAACTTTATCTTTTGGAACCCAATATTAGTGTGTTTGATAAGGGTTAACAAACATATTATTTCTTTAGGAATCCAAGATAATTTTATATTTTTAAACTTTTTTTTTCTAAAATGACAAAATTTAGAATAATGTCTATGTCTACCACAATATGTGCATAAAGATGAGGCTTCATTTTGAAATAAATTGGAATAACTCTTTTTCTTATTTTCTTCATCATATCCTATACCATTATTATTAAACCGAGTTCTTTGATTTTTCACAATTTTATGAAAATATTCATTTCCTCTACTAAAAGTATGTAATGATTTCTTTAAATAATCAATCTCCCTTTTTAATTCACCATTTTCAATTTCGAGAGGGTGAGTAGCATTTACAGATTTTTTCGTCTTCAAAGTTTTAATTTCATTTTCAAAGATTCATTTTCTAATATCAAATCATCAAAACCATTTGACATGGAATCATATTTAATTGAAAGTAATGAATGAGTTTTTTAAGATCAATATACTTATTTTTAAGTTCATCAAAACTATCATATAATTCATCAAATACATTTTGCAATTCCTCATAATCATCAAAATATCATCATCAATATCACTAGAGTTAGGGTTAGAGTGTACCTCCTTATTATCATTTGCCATGAGATAAGTAGCATTATTCTCTTCACTACTGGATTCATCAATATTAGCAATAGGCAAGGATTGAATTTTTCCTTTAAAAGAAAGCTTGAAATGCAAGGTTGAGTAGGTGACCATTTTCTTCTCACACAATGAAGCAATGAATAACTACAAGACATCAAACATTTTTTAATACAAATAATAAAAATGTAGAATGCAACATTTAAAATGAATATAGAAAAGTTTTTCATGACCTTTAAGTCTAAGATTGTTAAATAAAAAAAAATAAGAAGAACACTTGCTCTGATACCAATTGTTGCCCAAAAAAATACCCAAGAGGGGGGTGAATTGGAATTTTGCAAACTTTTCAGTCAAATTAAAATTTCAGAAAAATATTTAATTTACAATACTTTAACAATTTTCAGATTAATAAATCTTTAAAGAATAAATCCAAGAATATCAAATAGATACAACAAATTAATTTTAAAAAAAAGTTAAAATACAGATTTTAACGCATCACAAATATTAAATTAATTTTCGTATTTAATATAACTTAATATTCTGAAATTAATTAATTAATTTAAAAATAATTATTTTAACCTTAAAAATAATTTTGTTAATTTTCGGAATTAATATTTTTGCAAATTTAAGTGCTGAAAAATATAAATTAAAGCAAGCACAAATAAATAAGAAAATAAAGTGCAAAAAATAAAGAAACCAAAATTTAACACGGTTCGGCCAAATCCCGGCCTACGTCCACGCGCCTAGAGCTTCCGACTCCCTTACGCTTCACTATCGTGATCCACTTGAAGGGTAGGATCAAACCACCGCATACAACCGTTTGTAAGCTAACTTCGAGCTTCAAACCCCGTGGCCCACTTATGGGTGGGAACAATTCATTGTTACAACCCGAAGCTCCAACAAATCTTCAAACAAATCTAATTTTTGTAGTACAAAGTTGAATAATCAAACTCCTTAAAAGTACAATTTGTAATATGAGTTTCTTCTTATTTAATGAAACTTCAATAAATGATGTTGGTGTAGGTACAAGTCTTCTTCTTCAATGATCGAGCATAATGTAAAATTAATTGCTCTCTTGAATGATGTAGTAGTAGCTGAATAATAAATTCAAATGCTCTCAATAAATTCTTTAGTTCTTGCTCATAGTCTCATTTTTGTGTTGATGTCTTCAATGCAACCCTTGAATATTTAAGAAAGTCTTCAAAAACCAGCTCTTAGACACAACCATTGTGAGCATTAAATGCTCCTGAGTTTCTGAGATGGATTAGCTAAAAAAAATAATCTCTGATTTTTCATTTGGCTTCTCAATACAATATACTCGTTGAGATATGATATAGTCTGCATTCTCTAATTTATGATCAAAAGTAGCACTACCAATATCTTAAAATAACTCAACAAAATATTAGTGCAAGATAGAGAAATAGAAATAGTCTGATGTAAGAGATGTTAGACTGAGAGATAAGCATATATGATATAAAATAAAGTGTCACTAAACAGTACACTTTAAATGATATCTATAAATAGAATACGTGTGTCCATAAAAAATAAAATCTCTACAAAACAATGACAATATATGTAAATTAATGTGGGCCAAAACAGATATACATTTGAACGCTTATATTAGTTACAATTTGTTTAAAGATACTAAAAATATAAACTTTTCAAAGGGATGTGACAGTGTAATCTAGGCCCTACTTTTGATATAATAGTCATGGCTTCCTCTTTCATATCAAAAGTAGAGTTGAGATCTAGGATTAACTGTTGAGTAAAAGTTGGATCACTACCAGTGACTATTATATCATCCACATAGAGAAGTAGGACAGTATAAGAAGAACCATGATGTCTTATAAACAGAGAATGATCAGCTGAGGACTGGACAAAGTTGAACTGAAAGAGATGTTGTGTAAAGGTTTGAAACCAGGCTCTGGGGGCCTGTTTAAGACCATAGATAGCCTTGTGGAGTTTGCAGACATATGTAGGAGTGTTGGGGTCAACAAAGCCTTGAGGTTGAGTCATGTAAACTTCGTCAGCGAGAGAACCATGCAAAAAAGCATTTTTAACATCCAATTGCTTGCGAGACCAACCAAAATGAGCAGCTAACTTGAGAATTAATCTAACAGTAGTGTACTTGACTACTGGACTAAATGTATCAATGTAATCTAGGCCCTCCTCTTGGTGAAACCCTTTGGCCACCAACCTGGCTTTATATCTAGAAAGAGAGCCATCAGCATTATATTTGAGCTTATATACCCACTTGCAACCAATGAGATTCTTACGAGGTGGTAAGGGAACTAGACTCCAGGTGCCTTGCTTATGAAGAGAAGAAAACTCATCAGCCATGGCACTTCTCCATTCAGTACTCTTAATTGCTTCAGTAAAGCAGGTAGGTTCTGTAGGAGTAAAAGAAGATTGAAAGGCTTTGGGTTTAGATATACCAGAATTAGATCTGGTCTGCATAGGATGCATATTATGAGTGGTTATAGGAGGAGGAGGAGGAGGAGGAGGAGGAGGAGGAGAGGATTCAAGAATAGAAGAAGATATAGGAGTAGTGGAGAGAAGTGGAGGAGAAGGTAATATTGAAGATGAAGGCAACACAGGTAATGGTAATAGGGGAGGTAAGGTGGAAGGAGGAGGAGGTGATGATGGAGGATGATGAGGGGAAAGAGGAGAAGAGAGCCAGTTGGAGAGATTAAGTGAAATTAAGGATTGTCCCTGGCCAATAAAGGCATGTTCATTAAAGTGAACATGTCTGGATATGTGAATGTTTTGAGAAAGAGGATCAAAACAAATATACCCTTTGTAATCACTAGGGTATCCCAAGAAAATGCAAGGATTAGTTTTGGGTTGAAGTTTATTAGAATTGAAGGGAGTAAGGAGTGGATAACAAGTGCAACCAAATGTATTGAGATTTTGATAGTTGGGAATGATTTTAAAAAGAACTTCATAGGGAAATTTGTTTTGTAATGTGGGAGTGGGAAGTCTATTGATAAGAAAGACAGCAGTTGCAAAAGCATGAAACCAAAATTGAGAAGAAAGAGAGGCAGTGGCAAGAAGTGTAAGACCAGTTTCTACAATATGTCTGTGTTTTCTCTCAGCTCTACCATTTTGTTGAGAGGTTTTAGGACAAGTCTTTTGATGTTGAATGCCATGAGAAGACAAAAAGTTTTGAAACTCAGTTTTCTTATATTCACCTCCACCATCAGTTATGAGAATTTGAATCTTGGAATTTAATTGATTTTCCATGAGTGAAAGAAAATGAGAAAAAGCAGAAAATGCTTGAGACTTAAAAGTAAGTGGATAAATCTAAGTAAATCTGCTGAAATCATCCACAAAGGAAACATAGTAGTTGTAACCAGTAAGAGAAGGAACATGAAAGGGGCCCCACAAGTCACTATGAATAACTTGCAATGGAGAGGAAGCTTTGCTAAAAGAAATAGGAAAAGGAATTTTACTCATTTTTCCAACTAAACAATGTTCACACAAGTCAGAGATATCAGTTAGTGTTTTATTACAAGAATGAGAAAAAGTAGACAACACTTGATGAACTATAGAGTTTGAAGGATGACCAAGTCTGTTGTGCCATAGAGTATGAGACACTTTTTTACCTAATTGAGCTTTGTGAGGTGACTTTTATGGAGCAAGGTGCTGAAAAGCAGACTTGGTGATTGTTTTGCTGAAAGAGGATGAGCTGATAGGAATAGGATAGAGCCCATTGACACTAAGCCCCTGGAAGAGAATCTTCCCTCATAGATTGTCCTGTATTTTCAATGAGTTAGCATCAAAGAGTCATGTACAATGATTATCTTGACAAAGCTTGTGAACAAAGAGGAGATTAGAAGATAAAGAGGGGACACATAGGGTGTTTTTCAATAGAAATTGATGAGTAGGAGTGTAAAGAGAAGCGATACCAGAATGAGAGATAGGCAAATGTTGTCCATTAGCAACTGAAATGGATTCATCACCTTTATAGTCATTGGCTATGGACAAGTTGGAGAAATCATTAGTCATGTGAGAAGAAGAACCTGAGTCTGTGTACCATACATTGTTGGAGTACTGAGTTGGAGCAGGTGTAGCCATGGCAGCAAGTTGTTGAGGGGGAGGTCTGCCTTGATAACTATAGTTCATTCTATGATAGCAATCCACAACAATATGGTTTGTGCGACCACAAATTTGGCAAGGAGAAGAATGACTAAAGGAACGAGAGTGAATATTAGGTCTTAAATTGAAAGAAGGGGAACTGTTGAAGACTGGAGAAGAAGTGAAGTAGTTCCTCCCTCCAGTTCTGCCTCCTCTGTGTGCAAATCTGCCACGACCACGACCTCTGAAGAAATTGAAAGAGGAATTCTTCCCAAAAGTGCTTGAATTGTTCATAGCCATCATTGCAGATGATACATTATTAGGGGAATGAGACAACTGATTAATAGCTTGTTCTTCTGCTTTGAGAAGCACGTGTAATTCTTCCACTGATATAGCTTGAGACCTAGTACGTATAGAAGTCTTGAATGCACTGTAAGAGTTTGGGAGACCATTGAGAGTATAGATCAAAATATCTTCATCATCAATAGTAATAGAAACAACAGCAAGACTGTCACGAGCTTCTTTGATCTTTTGCATGTATTGATTTATAGAATCTGAACCTTTTGTAATGTTTTGGAGGTTTGTCTTCAATTGTAGAATATTGGATCGAGAACTCGAAGAAAATCTTCGTTCAAGGGAAAGCCAAACATCTCTGGAAGTTATGTGTCCAATGACACGAGAGAGAGTAATTGGTGATAATGTGGCATTGATAAGAGTGAGCAGTGCTTGATCCATAGTTGTCCATTGAAGAAATTCAGGATTAGGTTGAGTAGATTCTGCAATTATGGATGGTGGAGGTAAATTCGTACCATCAACAAATCCAAATAGTGAATGTGCTTTAAGAATTGCAGTTATCTGGTGTTTCCAAGTCACATAATTGGTTGAATCAAGACGAATGGAGACCAGATTACAAATATTTGATAGGAGATAAATTGGAGAATATGGATGTTGAGTGATCGCAGCCGCCATGGATGTGGAAGCTTGAGAATTTGTAGATGAAGAAGAGGAAGCCATGGAGTTGGATCGTGAGATGTTAATCTCTTTGATTTAGTCTGATACCATGTAAGCTAACTTGAATTTACAGTAACATAAAAGAAAGAGAGTAGAGAGAGAAAAGAGATAAAGTGTTTTTGGTTTTCTATTATCGTCTTTGCTAAAGAATACAACTACCTTTATATAGATATTACATCAACAAACTAATAACAGAATTAGTTATTCTAACTATCTGGGGAATCTTCTAGAGCAGCTAACTGTCTTGATTTGTTTTGTGTATCAGGTCTGCAAACAATACCACTCAAGACTTTTAATAGATCCAGCGTCGGTTTCAAGGAGTGACAAAAAGAAGTAACAATTATTTATAAAAGGATTTCTTCATATTGTAAAAAAAGTTCTTTTAAGGTTTATAAATGTATACATATGGCTGGTAAAAAAAATGATTTATATAAAATAAATAACTAAATATAGATACATTTATAAAATGGCGTGGGACTCAAGGAGAACTTCCCAAGATATATATGGATAAAAAAATTATATATTAGATGGTTCCATCAATCAACAGCTAAAGCACACCCACTCAAATCAGTGTGTGGCCCAAATAAAATAAAAAGGAGATGAAAAGCTACGGATTGGCTGGTCAAGTCTAACACTGCCTAACAAGTCTAATTGTCAAATCAAATCCCATAAAATAATCTTATACTAAATTTTTTAATTGGTCAGATCAAACTCACATGTTCTAATCGGTTGGAAAATAAACCAAAGAGACTGAATGCTGAGGTATGAGAACAGTTCTATTTGGACAGCTAAGGCAACTAAGGCATAGGGTTATGACTTATAAAAGGTTTAAAAAATAAACCTATATCTCCTATAAGGTCAATTAGGTTGTGCTAACAAGTCTTAAGCGGACAGCTAAGGCATGAGGTTTTCCCAAAAGTTCCTACGACTTCAAACTTATTAAAATTCGATTTAAAGAACTAAACCATCCAAGTAGTACACTAGAAGTTATTGTAATGATTTAAAAAATACAAAAGCTCACGAAAGGACGAAACAGTGTACTAAACTATGGAAAGTCTAAAAGGTCATATGCAAGAATCTATTCATACAAAAGTTCGCAGTAGGTGTACACTAGTATGTAAGAATGTGAATGAGGACAAAGAAAAGGTTTTGTGCCAACTTTTAATAAAACTGATGGGATATAAATACAAGGATGTCCATATAAATGTATTTAAAAAGGAATATATATGAAATTACTTAACGATAAAACTCAATAAATATATATTTGGAATCATCAAAATCAATATATTACCTCAAACTAAAATGTACATTATACAATAGAACTTATTAAATATTAATTAAAAAGAGTTAATTACATTTTCGTTTAATAACAGTAGCGAAGTCGGGACGAGTGTGTTAGTCGTGTCGGGACTCAATTTAGTGAAATAAAAAGTAATTTAATTTTAAGGCATCCAAATGGTCATTTCGAGTGTGCCAAAGTATTCGGAATAGTGGAGATAGTCAGAAAAGTCTCCCGGGGGTTTAGTTTGGGCATCGGGGCAATTTTAGGCCAAACTGGCACCCAGGAGGGCATTTTGGTCATTTGAATTTTTAGGGAAATAACACCTAGAATTTCTAACTACAATATATCTGATTAGAGAAGGGGGGTTAGGTCTAGTTATATGAGAAACAAAGAGTAGCCACAAAGATGCCATAGGAAGAAGAGGAGTTCCAAGGCTAAAACCACTTTCTTGCACCACCACTACCGTTGGATTGTAGATCGAGGAGAGGAGAACACCAATATACCCATCCTCTTCAATGAATTAGACCTACCAAAAGATTCAAGTGTTTAATCTTGCAAACTTATAGCGTATATAATATCCATGTCAGTGTAGGTTGAATTAACTATGAAATTCATGTGATTTGAATGAACTTTTGAAGACATATATCTTTATCTTGGGTGAAATTGATATAGAATAGGATCCTCCATGTAGGTAGTATGAAACCCACGAAAGTATATTGAATCTTGATGAAGAAATCTGGTTTTTGATGGGTAAGATTGAATTGTAGAACAATTTCTTGAATTTGAAGAAGTCTATGAAATTGGGTAAATTAAATCGTCGTTTTAGAAATTGTTTTGAGCCATTTGGGTTTAGAAAATGGCTATTTTGTCCACACAACCTCGTAGAAAATCACGTTTTCTGCATTTTGTTCACTTATACGTTTTCTCCAAAATGACTCAAAACTGCATTTTAAAAATCTGGGCAGATTTGTGGGGGAAGTTTTAACAAATGTTATTTTTAGTTATTATTCCGTTGGAGGTTGCCTAGATTGACTGATTGTGATTGTTTTTCTGTAATAAGAACATTTGACCTAAAGTGGAGATTAGGTTTACATAAAGTGAGGCGAATAAATATTGGGATAATTGAGAAAATTGTTCCGTTCGAGTTAAAACCTTGCGACTAGTTAATTCGAGGGAAATGAAATAACCCAAGATGATTATTAAGGTAAATTAATAGTGGGAGAATTGGGTTAATTACGTTAAAAGATTATTGGATAGTGAATTTTCCTTGGGGAAAATACGGTGGGGAGAATATATATAAGTTAATAAATAAATCGATAATATTAGTGAGAAAAAATAATACTACGTATGTATTATAATATTTGAGTTGTGTGTATACCTAATGATCTTGATAGGTTGTATGAATACCTATAGTAGTATTTATTATGTGTATGACATACCTACACTGCTTGCTATCGCGGGAGGTTTTTGAATGGGGACAGTCTTATCCTGATGAACCCATTGGGGGGGATTTTAGATTTGGTAGCTAAGAACATGGAACCTAGGTACAGGCTATTTGTGATAATGAAAGTGATGACGGTCATATAGGTGCATAGGTATGTGCATAGGCCATAGGGTTGGAACTATGTTCACCTCCAATATATGTGATTTGTATTTATGGTTCGAGGGAGATACCGAACCGATTGTCCTTATTTAGTACGAGATGTACCGGGACTTGATAGCAGAATACACATGCACCGCAGCCGAGCCTAGGGGTGCCGTATCAGTATATATATAGGATAGTGATGGATATATATATAATTGTAATATTGTTAACCGTGTGAAATTTGTAGATAAGAAAGATAATGAAATCTTAAATAACTTAAGTATGTGAACACTTAACCTTATTGTGAAAACTATTACTCGGGATAGTAAATGCAGAAAAATTTAATAATATATATTATGTGGGAAATATGGGACATTACTACGAGTGATAGTTTAGAAGGTTTATGACTGCGATCTAGTTAGCTGTGAGAACGATAACTAGAATTGTTCAGATGCATGTTAGGCGTGCACAATAGTTGAGGGGTGAGAATCTCAAGTGAGAGCTCAAAAATCTAACATGTATATAGTTTTTGCTTTACCGCATTTTAAATACTTGCGAAAATGTTTTAAAATATTTTACACTTGGGCTCTGACCCGTGTCTTGCAAATATATTTTCTCTTGTGCAACTACTTTAGGTGTCCAGCCACAGGGACGCCAAGCATAGACCATTTGACGTGCTGCAGCTATTGTGGGAGTTGTAGGTCCTCGTGACTAGACACCTCCACTATTTCAGTTAGGGCATGTTACCCATCCTTAGTTGTGTATCTCTGAGACATTTTATTTCGGTATTTAGTTTTTAGTTGGACGATTGTATTTGTGATTTTTACTGGGGAGTTTATTCCAGTTTTATTTGATTCAGTTGATGGTTTATGATTCCTTATTATTTTATTCATGAGAATGGTAAATGCGTTGAATGATTTAAATTGTTGGATTAAAACTTTTTGACACTAGCTTAATCAACTATTAGGTGATTAATAAAATAAATGTTTTTCGATAGTGATGCTAAAAATGAACCAACCGGATATTCTATTTTAAATTTTATAAAGGACTGATCACCTGGTATTTAATTGGGCGGGTTGTCACAGGTGGTATCAGAGCATCAGGTTCTAGAGTCTTTTAGGACATGTGCGGCTTATTATGTTTCAACGTAGCATTCTTTGATGTAGAGCCTTATCATAGGATTGTTTTATTCCTATACATTTGCGACTTACGCTGATGTGATTCATATACGAGTTCGGTTGGGCTCTGTACACCAAAACTTTATAGGATGACCAACGAGGGCCGTAAGAATGAGTGCAAGAGGAGAATATCAGCAGAAGACATAGAGTATTCTGGGAATGGTGATCGCGACAAAAGTCACCATGAGCGTTATTCAAGCAAGTGATAATGGGAAAATCACTCGAAAGGAGTAACTTCCCCAAATACCGTCATAGTTAACATTAGTATTATTTCAGACTCACCCAGCTTCGTTGACAAAAGGGTGAGGGAGTCGGAAGAACTATTTTGAATATCCATCTATAAAGATGAGGGTAAGAGAAAGTGTAATGAGCCAATGAAAGTAGAGAATCCAAAGGCAACTCTGTAGGGTGAAGTGCAACAGCACCCAAAATTTAATTTCGAGAAAATTTTTAGCTCATAGGAGCGGTATTAAGTGATGAGAGTCAGACACCACATATAAAGAAGTATGTGTGAAGTTTAACAACAAATTTGGGGTAAGGTTTAACCACGAGGTCTTCCATCAGCTATTCTGTAAGGACATAAATTTATAATTGAGTCCCTGTATTGTTTTGACTTAATTCCGTGAACAAAACTGTGTATGTAATATGTCATAGGGAGAATTTTATTTTGTCACGATCCCACTTGGTCTATGACGTATTGAAGAAATTGAAGACGTTGCGGCAAAGCTTCAAAGAAATAATCATGCCGATGTTTATTTGGTGCAAGTTTACTCGTCTTCAAAGTTAATTTCATTCTGAGATCACTCAGGTATGAATACGTATAATTAATGGTGCTCGGAATTATTTTATAAAAGATAAGGATGTAATTTTTATATAGAAAAATGATTTTAAATGTTTTAAAAAGTGTTTTTATGGTTTAAAATTCGTTTTATGATGATAAGCTCGAAATAGAGTTTGACTAATTTGAATCTCTTTGTTAAGAGACGTTTTTATCAGAAAGTCAAACTTTCGTGAGGTCGCTCGAACGACATTGGATCTCGTTCGAACGAGATACAATGTCGCGCGAACGACATGCTTAAGTCGTTCGAACGACACGTTTTTTGAGGCGGTGTTTAAATCCTATTTAAACAGAGTTTGCATCATAATTTCGTAAGTGTGCTTTCGGGAAAAAAGTTTTACGAACCAGAACCTTGTTTGCACATGTTTTCTAAGGTTTAAAAGTCTTAAACACATCCTTAGAGTTTGCAAAGATCCGAGTTATCATTCTTATATGTTTACGTGATCTTGCTGCACCAAAGTTATTTGTTCTACACATTGAACACAAAGGGTTTTGCGGTGAAGAAGCGACGGACATCGTGTTCGACATCGTAGACGTATCAAAGCCATATCGGAGGACACCGAGACATACGTGGACACGTGTGTTGTGGACCGAGATCGTGGAAGACGAAATTTTTGCGTGGGCACTATTGAAGAACGGTTGAAGATAAGAAGGAGCGTCAAGACCCGTGGGGATCGAGTCTTAGTGTAAGGCTAATCTGTCTTTGTAAAACCATTATTCATAGTGATTGTCTGGCTTGGGCCATCCGAGGTTATTTTTCCGTTTTGGTTTTTTCCTCGTACATCCGGCGTTGTGAGTATTCTTTACTTTACTTTACTTTCTTTAATCTCTAGATGCATGTTTAGGATTAATCAAGATAAAATTGGTTTAAAGTAAGAATTGACTTTTCACAACTTGGTTTGGTGCATTATTAAAAGTTGGATCTTTTTCGAACAAAAAATTGATTTTGTTTAAAACACACATAATTGGGCACTCCACAAATTGGTACCAGAGCTAGAAAACATTATTTATTTGTTTTGTGATCCCGTGTGTTTGTTTACCTCTCCTGTGTTTGTTTTCTCTCGATGGGTTCTCTAAGCGTTGACGATCTACATCGTGTGAATCTAAAGTTTGCAAAACGTATCGAATTTTTGGAAAAAGAAAATTCCGATTTTAAAAATAAGATTAAATATTTGCAAACGTTTCAAATTCAAAGAGATATTTGTCGTGAGCACTTTAGTTCCTTGTTTAGAAATTTTAATATATTAAAATTGGGCAAAAAGGAGAGTGATGATAGAGTCCTCGTTTTAGAAAAAGAGTTAGAGAATTTAAAAAATTCTAGTATTTGTGCCGTTGAGGAAAATAATTCGATTAATGACATTATGGCACGTGAAAAGTCTCTTAGGGATAAGTTTGGTCACATTGAGGGGAAGCGAGATAACCTTCTAGGGGTAATTGAAAATTTAAAGAAGGAGTCCCAAAAGTTTGAGGAGTCTAATCATTTGCTTGAGTCAAAAGTTTTGAAGTTAAAAAATGATTTAAATGACTCGAGTAGTGGGGGTAGCGGCTTATCTTGTTCTAGTGGTTCGATTGTAAAAGCTAAAAGCATAGTTTTTTTTAGAGCGTCAGCCACATCCGAGGGTATTAGAAAAGGTCAACCTAAAGGTCCGGTTCCTCGTCGTGTTTTCACATGTTCGCATTGTGGTAGGAAAGGTCACCTTAGGAGTTTTTGTTTTGATCTTAGAAAAGACCTTAGGAAGATTAAACGTAGTGTACCATTGGTTCCCCAAACCCATTTTGTTAGGTATACACCTGTTTGGGTTAGGAAATACGTTTTGGAGATGCTAAATGCTTCGTTGGTTGATTCTCACATGCATGCACATGATTCATCTCTTGCTATTTCTTATGGTTAGTTGCTTGCATATTTTTTCATACGCTAGCCCTTGCATCATGACTTATTATTTGCTAGTGATATGACATGTTTATCGCTTTGTATTTTATTTTTCACTTGTTTGAGTCTTATTTGAAAAATACAAAAAGATTGTCGTTTTTTTTTGTTTTTGAGTTTACATGTTTGATGTGGCATATTGGTGTGCTTGGACCCCCCCATTGTTTCATTATCCATGTGGCTAGGACATTTGATCATTATTATCGATGCTTAGAATGATCTTAACCATTGTTTATATGGGGTTGTTTCGAAGTTGATATGCATCTTGATTCGACTTTGTATATATGCCAATATCGCACACATGCACGAGTTTATATGGATGTTTGACTTCTCCTGCAAATTTGAATTTGGTGAGGCGTTCTTATCTCAATCTTGTCATCTATGCGTAAGTAAACTTAAGGAGAAGTGTGCATGTAATAACCGTTTACCGTGAGGATTTGAATTGAAAAAATGATGAGTGATTCATGGGAAAGGGCTACGAGAGTTCAAATTTAACTCATCGTGAAAGCCACCGTTTAAAAAGAGCCCAAAAAGAAAAAACAAGATGCTAAGAAAAGGGCCAATAAGAATTTCTCTAAGTTGAGAATGCTAGAAACCTCAAAAAAACTTGAAAACGTATGTTTATATGAGGGTGTTTGGTTGGAGAAAATTCAAACGGGTTTGCACATCTAATCCTAACGTTGAAACATTGCAGTTTGACTCTATTGTTTTTAGAATCGTCAAAATTCTGGATTTGTGTGCATGTAGTATGTTTAGTTCATTAAGCTCACACTTTAATTGTCATTTGGCTATGATAAAGTTTGATGATTTATCGCTATCAATTAGAGCTTCTTGATCGTTTTGATGTGTTGGAATTGTGACTCATTTGTTGTAGTTTCACGCCCATTCATTCCATGTCCATGTTTGAGCACATCGGTACTATGTTTGCATGTAACTCGTTTTTTTTTTGTTTTTTTTTTGTTTTTATGAGTTTTTATGTTCTGTGCGAAAAGCTTACTGTTTTAGCACTGTATATCAAATCAAAAGAAACGCAGAAGACGCAATACATTCGTACGGATCCCTAAGGACTCTAGAACCTGATGCTCTGATACCACCTGTGACATCCCGCCTACTAAAATAATAGGTGGCCAGCCCAATACTCTAATAATCACAGGAATCATAGATGGTCCATTCTCAGCATCACTATCGATTAAAATAATAGTACGAGATAACCACCAATCATTTTAGAAAAACGGACTGTCAATTTAAAATTTAGTAACTAAAAGAAAAACACTTAGACAATCCCATTTGTAAAAACGGTGGAAATCAAAAATTGACAATGAAGAACGACAAATATCATAAATAATCACCAAATAAGCTGTCGGTGAACAGACCAATGCAAATAATTACACCGAGTATCACATTTCAATATTTACAATATAATAAATGAGTGCAACACTGGGGCAACACGCCCGAATAAATAAACTGAACATAACTAGAGTACAATAGAAAGAAGTGTCTAACACAATTAACCTACAACATCTGCAATATGCTGTAGCTCCATGACAACTGGAATGAAAATGTAAATTCGGGTGTCCATGCTGAAGAGCACCTGTACGGCAAAGAGTATATGCAGAAACAAAGAAATATATACGAGTCAGGGCCCGGTTTGATATGATTCCCATGTGACTAAAATGCATGACAGTTAAGTGCGTATTCTCTCGCAGTTAACAGTAATATTTCTCACCTCTCAGTCTAAAAGCAATCTAGCGCAATATCTGTGAGATGATCTAGTTAACCCAAAGTACTAAGGGCTAACTTCTCCCCAGTCTCAACACTATGCCCTATCCGTGCGTGGGGTGTCTCGCAGAGCGAAATCCAAACAAGGAACCCCCCCGATACACTACTACTTAGGCAAGGTTGATCGTTGAGATCCATTAGACCCTAAGGACTAAATTAATATGTATATAAGTGTGTGAATATCAACTACAACTACTCACGGAAATATAAGTAAATCCCTTCACCATCTAAATCATTATTCCCATTCCTTTCTTTAGGAATATATATAAATGGTACAACATTTTATCAAATGTTTACCATGTCAAATTTATAACTCATTATGTACCGTTCCTATTTCTTTCTTAGGAATATACATAAATGATACAATATTTTATCAAATGTTTACCAATTTCTCAATTTACACAATTTCTTTACCGATTTTATTTCCTTTCTTCCATCCAGGAAGAATACATTTTTAAGGAAAGTTTTATTAACATAAAAGTGCTTTAACCTTGATCATAAAATCCCACTTCCTTTCTTCCATCCAGGAAGTGTAAATCAAAAGTCATTTTTATTAGCATAAAAATACTTTTGTACCATATATCCCATTTCCCTTCTTCTATCCAGGAAATGTAATTAACGCCAAACCATTATCATGAATTTCTTTAAAAAACTAAGACCGTCCCTCCGGGTTTCCCCACTGGACGCGCCCCTAAATGGCTATCGTCTTCCAGGGCGTATCTATACAAGACAACTTGGGAACCTACCAACGTCGGGAAGCGGCCATATTGCCTGCGAGAAAGTCAAGACCACACCCAAAATCTCCTAACCAGCGCAGTATAATAAATGCCCAGATGGCCTAGGGACTATATCCACCCTGCGTTCATTAGTCAGGGGGCTTCACCACACGCACGCAACTTCCCTTATGATAGCGATTTAGGGAGGTGTGTAACCATAAGTTAACACTTATGAAAATCATTACTTTTTCCTTTTGAAAACTTCCACTTTTACATTCTCAAAATTATTTGTACTTACTCATTAATACCACATATTATCATATGTTTTTATTATCCATAGTATCATATTTTATTATGGTTAAGACCCGAAGTACCATAAACCTCAAACTAGTCTCCAAGAGTTTATAAAATTTCACAAACCCTCAAAGTAAGCCTCCTTCAAGGAGTATCTACCAAGAGTCTCAACTTTCACATTTTATCTCCAATTTTACCTTTCGGTTAATCCCCTATTTTATACGGATATCAACCTACGCAAATAGCCCTCGGAGTAAGCCTAAACATCCCATTTAATCCTAGGGCATAAGTCTACCCAAAACCACCATCTAGGACCCCCCATTAATCCCTAAAGGAAGGTCCCTAAACCTTGGACCTAAAAGAAAAAGGGCTAGAAATCAAAGTAAGGAAAATCTCACAAAAACAGGGGAACCGAATCGATTCGCCCCCTGGGCCGAATCGATTCGCCCTTGCGAATCGATTCGCTGAACAGCCGAATCAATTCGGTGAGCAAAACTGACTTTCTGCAATTGTCCGAATCGATTCGGTCTTAACCCGAATCAATCCGGTCTGCCAGACCTGTAGCCTACCCCTTATCCGAATCGATTCGCCCCTAGGGCCGAATCGATTCGGTCCTGAAATTTTGCCCAGTTTGGGCTACGGGTTGTATGAACCCTAAAATTCCAAAACCTCCAATTTTTTATTTTACCCAACATCAACAAAAAAAATTCAACCCAAATCATTCCTACACCATTAACAACTAATACTTTATCCTCAAATCAAATTAAAACTAAGGTTTAAAGGATTAATCATCAAAATCAAGAATTACCCATTAATGGTTTAAATCTTCAAAACTTAACTACACATGCAATTTATCACATTAAATCAACATCTAGCAAGTAAGAAACTTGCCTCGAGGTTCGTAGTCTCTGATCCACCTTCGGTAGCAACGGAAATCCGGCCCAAATCTCCATTTTCTCTCTTCTTTTTTTCCCATTTTCTCCCAACTCTCTCTTCTCTCTCTCTCTCTCCTTTGGCTTTTCTCACAAATGAAAGAAGAAAAAGGGGTGGGGGACTTAAACGGGTCTTAAAACAAAAATGCCCTCTTTTAACTGCTAATACACCATTAAAATGACTCGTATACTCTTAATTGAGTCATAACGCGTTAAAAGTACCCGAAACTCCAAAATACAACGTGGCACTTATTTCGACTATCTCGACTATTCTAAAAACAACCGCACCCCCTATTTTGGCATTCGGGATAACGTGAACAAATTTTATGTTCTATATTCATTTTATTTTATTAATTATACTCTAAATTAAATATGAGTCATAATCGTCGTTTTACATATAACGACGCAATAATACACAATATGATGCTATTTACCTTCTCGTACGGTAAATAGACAAAACATAGTAAATATTATCCCTTAATATCACGGGAAACAATATTTACTCCAACTTCCCCTATTTTATAGAATTTGCCCATCGGGCAAAATAATATAAAATAGCCGCTCAAAAGCCTGGGTTATTACATACTCCCCCCCCTTAGAAGGAAATTTTGCCCTAAGAATTCAGGCATACAGTATAACCTTAATCATATAAGGGTATACCATACTAAACTATCATTCTTAACAAACCCCTTGGTAGCGCGACCACTACACCAAAATGGTCAAATTGTCACCTTTCAGCCGGCCACCCTTGTCAAGGTCATTGACCGTGATAAAAAACACGCGTTTTGTATCACGGTCATTGACCTTGACACGACCGTGACAATTCTTTAAATAATTGTCAAGGTCAATGACCGTGACACGACCGTGACAATGTTAGCTGCAAAAACCCTTTCCCCCTTCTTTTTTCCCTCCCGCGCCGTTCCCTCCCTCTCTCTCTCTCTCTCGACGCTGCTCTCTCTCTCTCTCTCTCTACTTTCAGGTTTAATTCTCTCTCTCTCTCTCTCTCTCTCTCTCTCTCTCTTCCATTTATATATATGTTTGTGTGTATATATATGTGTGTATGTGTATATATATGTGCGTGTGTGTGCGTGTGTGGGGGGTGGGGCAGGGTGGGGGCAGGGTGGGGGGTAGGGGGTGGGGTAGGGTGGGGGGTAAGGGGTGGGGCAGGGTGAGGGTAGGGGTAGGGGTAGGGGTAGGGGTAGGGGTAGGGGTAGGGGTTAAAACTGTAAATAAATAAGTAATTTTATATACCAAAAATAATATCCAAAAATGTAAATGTAAATAATATCCAAAAATAATATCCAAAAATGTAAATGTAAATAATATCCAAAAATATTGGATAACAATTTATTTTCATTCAAAATAAATAAGTAATTTTCATTCAAAATAATAAAGATCAATTAGTCTATGTTGTTGAAAAATTTGATCAAATTGGTGAGCCCTTCATATTTTAAAAAATATTGTTTTTATTCCTATTTAACTTTTCTTTCTATACACCCTTAATTATATTTAAAGTTTAATAAAATAGGAGTTATAGAAAGAAAAGTGGGGTTTAAATAAAAACACTTTTTTTAAATTTTAGGTTCTGGTGCATAATCTTACTTTGTCACAATTAATTTATATGCCTCAAAGTTATTTTATCACTCTTAGTTTATATTTGTGATAATACTTTATGAACCACAACTTTAGGTTGATTATTTTAGAACTTAAACTTCAAGATACAAAAAATAATTCTATAGAACAACTTAGATATCTTAACAAAACACATATCTAACATTGAATATGATTTATAAAAAGCACAAAACAATAGTAGAAATTCAATACATGAAATTAACATTGAGATTATTTTATATAGACAGTCACTACTGTGTGTGTGTGTGTGTATATATTTGAATTAACCCATGAATTTGTATTTTTGTATTTGAATTAACCCATGAATTTATTTTTGTATTTGAATTAACCCATTATATGAAACATACTTGAAATTAAATATAGTGCGCATAGATACTAGCCTTCTAGTTCTTATGCGTACGCATTCAATAGCCCTTAGACCCGTTCGAGAGTCATTACCCCTGAAATGAGATCTCTCGAATTGTCCCGTTTGGACAGTTTGAGACTGTATAATTTCTGTATAATATTCTTATTGGCTTAAAGTTGTTACTTTTGGAGGAAGTTCTGCAGTCGTATCTTAATGTTCTCTGGGTACATACTAGATTGACAAGTGTGACTGTTATTTCAATTGACCAATTGAAATAACACTCACACCTGCCAATCTACGTCGTGTACTTGGAGAACTAAGGGGATATGCTGTCGAATTTTTTTCAAATCGTAACAATTTGCATGAGCTATTAAGTATATTACAGAAAAATGCAGTCTTGAATGGGATATGACCACTTACCCTTTAATAGGATAATCAAATGATGGGATAATTAAATAAAACATACTATAAATCTTAGTGTTGTTTACCTTTAATAGGTGTTTAGTTTTGGTAGCTGTGATGGGATATCCGAAATACAAAGAGTGGATGGGTGAGACTAATAGAATGGGGGATGTATTTCGCAGAGATGCTAACGAATTTGTGAAATATTCAAAGAGATGTCGTAATGATGAAGAGTTTCCGTGTCCGTGTGCTAGGTGTAAGAATGGTAAGGTGTTTGAGTGGAAAATAGTTGAACTACATTTGTTAAGATCGGGTATGCAAGATAGTTATCGATTTTGGAGTTATCACGGTGAATTGAAAGTTCCTTTTGTCCCCGACCAACCTTCACAACAACCTTCAACAAGTAGAATAGATGTATAAGGGGACGACGTAGATCATAATATGTTAGAGGATTTAGTTGATGATGCGTACGGAGTTTATGAAGCTGAGGAGAATGAGGTTAATGATGATGTAGAAGATTCAAGTGCTCGTGAAGATAACACGATAAAACTTGACGATGACTACCAAAGTTTAAAATTTAAGGCGACCCAACCGTTATACTCTGGCTGTGAGAAAGATCAAACAACTTTACATGCCATGGTTGGTTTGCACAGTTTGAAGATGTAGTACGGTTTGTCTGGCAATAGCGTGACGGGAATTCTGAAATGGGTGAAGGGCTTATTACCCAAGGTGAATACACTTCCAAATAGCTATCCTGTTATGAAGAATAGTTTGAAAGGTTTGGGAATGAAGTATAAATCGATTCATGCTTGTGTGTATGACTACATACTATACCGAAAGGAGTATGAAAATCTCGATCGTTGTTCGGTATGCGATGAAGATATGTCCAATCTACTAGTAAGGAATGCACAAGCTCAAAAGTGCCTCAAAAAGTATTGAAATATTTTCCCGTTGGGCCTAGATTAAAGCAATTTTTCACAGTACCATGGATCGCAGAGGCAATGACTTGGCATGCTAGGGTAGAAGTAGGGGGTAATATCATGCGTCATCCTATTGATTCTACTGCCTGGCGGAGGATGAATTTTGAGTATCCCGATTTTGCTCGAGAACAACGCAACATTCGTTTGGCTATATCAACAGATGGTTTCAATCCATTTGGAAATCTAAGCACCAATCAGAGTGTATGGCCAGTGATCCTAGCCCCACTCAACCTCCCTCCTTCACAGTGTATGAGACCTGAATTTTCGATGATGGCTTTATTGATACCTGGGCCAAAGGCACCAAGTGATGACATTGATATCTACATGGATCCTTTGGTAGAAGAATTAAATGAGTTATGGGAAGAGGGTGTGCAATCATTTGACTCTTTTAGAAAATAAAAGTTTACGCTGAAAGCTATGTTGATGTGGGCAATTCATGATTTTCCAGCTTATGGGACATTATCCGGATGTGTAGTACACGGTTATTTGGGGTGTCCTATTTGTGGAGAGGAGACTGAATCTCTTCGTCTATCCTCTAGCTTAAAAAATGTATACCATTGCCACAGGAGGTTTTTACCCCCCAGCTCATAGTTTCAGATTTGAGAAAGGTTCCAATTTTTTATTGGGCGGAGTTGAACATAGGCTACCGCCGAGACAACTTTCGGGTTCAGAAATTGAAAGTAAATCTTCTGAATGTGGCCCAAATATGCCAGGTAAGAATCCCAAATTTAAGAATGTCAAGCATAAGAAGACCTCAACTGGGAATGAAACTGAGATAAGAAAGGCATGGTCTCGGAGGTCAATTTTATTTGACTTGCCTTATTGGAAGAAAAATCCGGTGCGCCATGTATTGGATGTGATGCATGTAAAGAATAACTTCGTTGAACATATTGTGGGTACTTGCCTTGGGGGGAGTCATTCGAAGGATGGAGAAAATGTACGAAAAGACCTTAAAACGTTAAAACTTAAGCCACAACTATGGTTGAAAGAAGATAGTAGGGGAAGGACAATAATTCCCCCTGGTGCGTTTACTTTGACGAGTGGGGAAAGGAAGGTGCTTCTAGACACAATATATAATTTGAAGGTCCCATCTACTTTTTCGTCCAACTTGCAAATGATTGTGAATTATGCAACTCATGATTTACATAAGTGTAAGTCCCACGATTGGCATGTGATCATGCAATTGGTTCCTCTGTTGTTTAAGCACTGTTTCTCCAAGCACAAGGATTTGCGTAGGGCTATTATGCAAATTAGTATTACCTTCACCCTCTTGTATGAGAAGGTAGTGAATCGAGAACACATAGTGGCCGCAAAATTGGTTGTGAACGAAGCGATTTGTGTATTGGAGAAGTACTTTCCCCCAGCATTCTTTGACATAAGTGTTCACTTGTTGGTACACCTATGCGACGAGGCACTTCTTTGTGGTCCAGTTAGATATCGGTGGATGTATCCGTTTTGAAAGATTGATGAAAGTTTTTAAAGATTACGTCAAGAATACGCGATATATTGCAGGATCAATTGCAGAGGAATACATCACCGTGGAGTCATTAATATATACTCGGGAATATATGCCTGACTCGACCAGCGTTGATGACATTGATGAATACCTCGATGATGGTGGTAATGTGATGGGAAAACGAGTGAAATTAACGAGTTTGCAACATGAACAAGTAGCTCGTTATCTATATGACACACATGAAGATGTCGAAGAATGGAAAAAGTAAGTTTCGAATATTATAATGTTTAACATTATTTTAGATTATTTTATACATGATTAATTTTGTAATATGCAGTATATATGAAGCCTGTGAGAACAATAAAAGACGAAAACAATGGTACAATCACACAGTGAATTTAGGCTATGGTTGACACAAGAGGTAATTATAATGAAAACAGTCGTTATATAACGTTACATTACACTCAAATTTTACCACTAATATAATTAATTTATCTATATTCTCAGCTCCTAAAGATGGGTGATGCGACATCAAGGCTTGCTCGTCTAGCCACTGGACCCTTGTTCGTGGCACAAGTGTACAAAAAGTATCGATTGAACGGTTACATTTTCGGCGCTAAAGTGTACGAGGAAAGTACAAATGTACAGAACTCGGGAATTTCATACAAGGCTCTTACTTTCTTTCGAGCGAGCGCAAAAGATAAAAACCTCGTTGAAGCTGAAATGACTTACTATGGTGTAATCCAAAATATATTTGAATTGGATTATATAAGCTTCAAAGAGGTTGTATTTTACTGTGAATGGGTAAGAGTTGAGGATAAAAATTCTTGTAAAGTTGATCCTGTCACCAATTTGATCATGGTTGACTTGTCCAAGTTGAAGAGCAATGACCACGTGAGCGATGAGCCGTTTGTTTGTGCACTTCAAAAGGTTAAGCAAGTGTTTTACTCGGAGTATATCAACAACGAGCCGTGGTCAACTGTCCAACACGCGCCAAGGCATCTAAATAGTAGTGTGGATGACTTAGCTGCTCCTACCGAATATCAATCCATTTTTTATGATTACCCGAATTTGAAACAATTTTTCAATTTGTAATAAATATTTCAATTTGTACCGAAACATCCATTTTTAATGCTTTTAATTGATCTGCACTTTATCATTTTCACTCTTGTATAATGTGCGTGTGTGGAGAGGAGATTAATACATAAATATTCGAACTACATCTAAGTTTTGTTTATACTAATCCATGAATATACGCTTCTTACCTTTAATAGGTGATTAGTACATAGTTATTTGGGGTGTCCGAACACTAAGAAATGCCATAATCCTATGGAGCGATGCTCTGCAAATTCCTCTCAACCGTTATGTAGCCAAACATCACCAGTTGAAGTTGTCAATTCCGCTTTCCATACCCCACCACTTGGAACTTATCAAAACATAGGAGACCATTGAAAGGTGGAATTGACAACTTCAATTGCTGATTTTTGGCTACACAATGGTTGGAAGGAATTTGCAACGCATAACTCCATAGGATTATGGTATTTCTTAGTGTTTAGATATGAAGAGAATTATATTTGACACGATTGCCCGGGGTACATTAGTTGGAAGGAGGTGCCATATGAGCTCAAGTTAGCTGTTTGAGTGACACTACAGGTAATGTATTTATATTTATATGTCAATTTCGATTTCGATTTCAATTATAATTTATATATATCTATATTTGAGGGGCGGATACTAATTTTACTTTATTTCAATTCAGGGGACAGGGAGTGGCCCTAAGGGTAGGCCATATATGCTATATACTTATGTGGGTATTCGGACGAGAAGGGAAGGATAAGGAGGTGTCCCCGAGCGTCGCGGTACAAAATCTCTTTTTCGTGCAAATAGTTTGTAGATTTGAGATAATTGATGGTGGTGTTGTTTTTTCTTAAATAGTTTCTATTTTGAATATATATTTGCATTATCTTTAGTTTGTTTGGATATATGATGTTTGGAACAGGTACAATGTTGCTATAACAGGTACAAATATACTGTTGGGCAGTGGCAGTGGCCATACTGCCCAGCAGATTTTTTTTAAATTCTGCCCAGAATTGTCATGGTCATTGACCGCGATAATTTTTTTAAAAAGGGTCACGGCTTTGTCACGGTTATAAATCGTGACAAACGTGTCACGGTCATTGATCGCGACACGACCGTGACACAAAATGCGAGTTTTGTGTCAAGGTCAATGACCGTGACACGACCGTGACAAAAAAGTTGTCTCGCCTCGAAATGTCACGGCCATTGACCTTGACAAGGGTGATTTGTCAGGGTCAATGACCTTGACAATAGTGCAGATTTGGTATAGTGGGCGCCCCCATTTGGATTTGGACTAAGGTCATCACTATTTGACCTCAGTCTACATTCTCCGTGCTCTATCATAGCACAAACCGTTCCTCATGAACTGTCGATCCTACCTTTCTACTATGGAAGGAGACACCTACACATCTCGGCATACCTTGCCTTTCTTCCTGAATCATGTTATACCCTTGATAGGGAATAACTACACTAGGCCATACTCACGGTACCCTCCTCGTAAGAATCGATCTGAACCATTTTACGGAAATTTGATTCCAAAAATCTACTACTCCACTCCTTCCTCGTCCCACCACTAGTCTCTTCACACTAGTAGGTGAGTTGGTTAATCACAGACATGAACGCCCTTACTATAGCGTCCCCCCCCCCCCGGTGAAGCTCATTCTACATGGTATTCTATGCCATAACTAATCTCTCCGACGACTTTTCTACTCGGTGTACCATCTTACCCATCAGCATTTCTTTAGCAAAAAGGGAATATCCAATTGATAATCCTTTACGAACACCAACTTCTTGTTCGTGAAAAGACCTAATTCCTGCCCAAGAAGTAGTGCCTCTGTTCAGGCAAAAACTACCGCTACGAGCTCTAAAGCGGGGGATAATACTTCTCACGGAGTTTAAGTCTGTGAGACGCATAAATAAAAGGGTTCATGCTCCGATATTAATACTTCTCGTTCCTGGTAAAGACTCATTCGTCAAATCCACTTTCGATCATAACAACACGAGTGCAGGAGTAAAAGTCAACCCATACTTCAACTCCTCGAAAGATAGGTTACTAACGTAACGCTTTATCTAGAAAAGGCCCCACCTTCTAAGGCCTATCATTTCGAATCACTTAAGATCCTATACTCCTTTGTTCTAGGGACCGAATCCCACTTAGAGTTAACCCACAAACCTATTGTGGTCAACTCCCTACCACCTTCCTAAAACAATACTACATGCCTTAAGGGCATTGCATCCAAAAAAAAAATCCTAAAGTCAAACTATCTATTTAGATCTAGGCGTATAAGTATTATCCTAATTATATCCCTAGTGTCCAAGACCTTTCCCAACTCCCGACATTCGCTCGGTTTCGTGCGTGGGACGTCTCGCCGAGGCGAAATCCAAACAAGGAACCCTACCGTTACACTACTACCTTGCATCGTCGGTCGTCGAGAAGTAACGGTCTAAGACACATGATCGGGATCTCTAGAATCCTAACTCGTCACTCCACAAATGATTTCCTACTCCTAAGTCCTACCATCTCAAACAACTTAAAATTTATTAACCTGGCATTTACTTTCTGTAAAATGCCACTAACACTTTTATCCCAATATACATACATACATCTTTTATAGATGGCCCTCTCATTAAGGCCTAACCCTAAGTCTCAATTCGACTTTCATATCATAGTCTTCCCCACATCGATCAGAGGAAAACTATCACAATGCTCATATCACGCACTATAACTTAGCCTTCTAACCACTCATTTACGTGATTCTTGGCTAAACCTTTCCAACCCAGCATCTTTACCAACAGAAAAGTAAAGAAAGAAAAGAAAAGAAAATGCGCATCTCTCCACTCCCAACATCGTTAAGGTTCATGCGTGGAGCATCTCGCCGAAGCAAAATCCAAACAAGGAAACCCCTCCACACAATCCCTTTAACTAGTTAGTTGTGGAGATCAGGCAACATCATACACAAGAAAGGCAAACAAAGAAAGCAAGCAATCAAAAACAAATAAAGTAAGACAAATAAAATAAAAAAAATAAAATGAAAACTAACTACACATCGTAAACCACCTCTATAATGTCTCAACCTGTATCCAGGAGAGATATTATAGAACAACTAGTCCTTCTCTAGAACTAGGAATATGATAGCCTCGCAATTTATTCGCTCGCTATCGCACCCACCAAACCAAGAATATCTCTACTCGTATCACATATAATACAAGTAGCACATACTACCCATATCATCACTTGCCCCATAACGAGTGAAAGAAAAACATAAAACTTCCTTATCCTGGAAGCTATATAAATACATTCACTATATTAACATCCATAATACCACAAGCTCGATACACACCCGAATCTAGGGTAAATATATTCTACTCTAACTTATCCTAAGGAAATGCTCCACCCTCAACTACGGTGGAAATTTACGCCACATACTTGCCGATCCCTTGGCCACCACTAATGGTTCCTAGGCACATAATCTAGTCCCATTTGAACTAAACTACTTCCATGTCTAGCTACTCCAACTATTTCTCGAGTAGTTCCCTTAACTCCTCAAGTAAAGAGGACACTCTACAGGCCTCCCTTGTCTAGTTCAGTGAGTCTTCCCCGGGTGGAGGTCCACCGATGGGGTCCCATGAACACTACTTCTTCAAAAGTGTTAGCAACACTTACTAGTGAGCCCATCATTTCCATTGAAAGGTTCTCTTTGTATCACCCTTATTTCGGTGCACAGTTTCCTTAGCTGTCGCACTCTTTATTCACTGTCGGCCTCTAACCGAACCTTGCGTGAATACATGAGAATCCTACCTTCTCATCATTCCTGTCATCACAGAGAAACTCGCTGTTAAAAAAATCTACTGGGTTCCTCTATGGGCAAAACTTCTTGCTCCACCATTATAAGGCGACTACCTTTTTTACGCCACTTAACCTTACTCCAAATGGGTGGAAGATTTTCCTTTAATCTTCGCACCTGAGCACTTCTATATCCCACTCTAAGCCAAACTATGGGGCCTTATACTCTTATTAAATGAGATTATACTTCCTCCATCCGACCGAACTCCAACATGTGATCCTCATCAAGGACCCCTTAACTTCAAATCAACGTCTCTTGGAATTCCAAGCTTAGTAACACTCTCTGCTTGAAGCGGTACATGGAAAAACTATTCCTACTGCACTCAGTAGTCACGGTAGCAATAATAGAATAATGCTACAAGGGAGCGACCTTCAAACGGTCCTTATTCCCGACTACAACCACCAGTTCTTAGTAATCTCGCCTCGTGACGCCTTCACAACGGCCTTCCTTGATGCCCATCATCTGACGACCTATGAGTCTCACATGAATGCGCAAATATTTTTTTTTCGGGGTTCTCATAACCTAGCAAAGAATGAAATCTCACAAGAGAAATCAACGATCTTAATCTTAGGGCTCTATATCAAATCAAAAGAAACGCAGAAGATGCAATACATCCGTACGGATCCCTAAGGACTCTAGAACCTGATGCTCTGATACCATCTGTGACATCCCGCCTACTAAAATAATAGGTGGCCAGCCCAATACTCTAATAATCACAGGAATCATAGATGGTCCATTCTTAGCATCACTATCGATTAAAATAATAGTACGAGATAACCACCAATCATTTTAGAAAAACGGACTGTCAATTTAAAATTTAGTAAGTAAAAGAAAAACACTTAGACAATCCCATTTGTAAAAACGGTGGATATCAAAAATTGACAATGAAGAACGACAAATATCATAAATAATCACCGAATAAGCTGTCGGTGAACAGACCAATACAAATAATTACACCGAGTATCAGATTTCAATATTTACAATATAATAAATGAGTGCAACACTGGGGCAACACGCCCGAATAAATAAACTGAACATAACTAGAGTACAATAGAAAGAAGTGTCTAATACAATTAACCTACAACATCCGCAATATGCTGTAGCTCCATGACAACTGGAATGGAAATGTAAATTCGGGTGTCCATGCGGAAGAGCACTTGTATGGCAAAGAGTATATGCAGAAACAAAGAAATATATACGGGTCAGGGCCCAGTTTGATATGATTCCCATGTGACTAAAATGCATGACAGTTAAGTGCGTATTATCTCGCAGTTAACAGTAATATTTCTCACCTCTTAGTCTAAAAGCAACCTAGCGCAATATCTATGAGATGATCTAGTTAACCCAAAGTACTAACGGCTAACTTCTCCCCAGTCTCAACACTATGCCCTATTCGTGCGTGGGGTGTCTCGCAGAGCGAAATCCAAACAAGGAACCCCCCGATACACTACTACTTAGGCAAGGTTGATCGTTGAGATCCATTAGACTCTAAGCACGAAATTAATATGTATATAAGTGTGTGAATATCAACTACAACTACTCACGGAAATAAAAGTAAATCCCTTCACCATCTAAATCATTATTCCCATTCCTTTCTTTAGGAATATATATAAATGGTACAACATTTTATCAAATGTTTACCATGTCAAATTTATAACTCATTATGTACCGTTCCTATTTCTTTCTTAGGAATATACATAAATGGTACAACATTTGATCAAATGTTTACCAATTTCTCAATTTACACAATTTCTTTACCGATTTTATTTGCTTTCTTCCATCCAGGAAGAATACATTTTTAAAGCAAGTTTTATTAACATAAAAGTGCTTTAACCTTGTTCATAAAATCCCACTTCCTTTCTTCCATCCAGGAAGTGTAAATCAAAAGTCATTTTTATTAGCATAAAAATACTTTTATACCATATATCCCATTTCCCTTCTTCTATCCAGGAAATGTAATTAAAGCCAATTCATTATCATGAATTGTTTTAAAAAACTAAGACCGTCCTTACGGGTTTCCCCACTGGACGCGCCCCTAAATGGCTATCATCTTCCAGGGCCTATCTATACAAGACAATCTGGGAACCTACCAACGCCGGGAAGCGGCCATATTGCCTGCGGGAAAGTCAAGACCACACCATGAATCTCCTAACCAGGGCAGTATAATAAATGCCCATATGGCCTAGGGACTATATCCACCCTGCGTTCATTAGTCAGGGGGCTTCACCACACGCACGCAACTTCCCTTATGATAGCGATTTAGGGAGGTGTGTAACCATAAGTTAACACTTATGAAAATCATTACTTTTTCCTTTTGAAAACTTCCACTTTTACATTCTCAAAATCATTTGTACTTACTCATTAATACCACATATTATCATATGTTTTTCTTATCCTTAGTATCATATTTTATTATGGTTAAGACCTGAAGTACCATAAACCTCAAACTAGTCTCCAAGAGTTTATAAAATTTCACAAACCCTCAAAGTAAGCCTTCTTCAAGGAGTATCTCTCAAGAGTCTCAACTTTCACATTTTATCTCCAATTTTACCTTTTGGTTAATCCCCTATTTTATACGGATATCAACCTACGCAAATAGCCCTCGGGGTAAGCCTAAACATCCCATTTAATCCTAGGGCATAAGTCTACCCAAAACCACCCTCTAGGACCCCCCATTAATCCCTAAAGGAAGGTCCCTAAACCTTGGACCTAAAAGAAAAAGGGCTAGAAATCAAAGTAAGGAAAATCTCACAAAAACAGGGGAACCGAATCGAGTCGCCCCTTGGGCCGAATCGATTCGCCCTTGCGAATCGATTCGCTGAACAACCGAATCGATTCGTTGAGCAAAACTGACTTTCTGCAATTGTCCGAATCGATTCGGTCTTAACCCGAATCGATTCGGTCTGCCAGACCTATAGCCTACCCTACTCCTTATCCGAATCGATTCGCCCCTAGGGCCGAATCGATTCGGTCCTAAAATTTTGCCCAGTTTGGGCTACGGGTTGTATGAACCCTAAAATCCCAAAACCTCCAATTTTTTATTTTACCCAACATCAACAACAACAATTCAACCCAAATCATTCCTACACCATTAACAACTAATACTTTATCCTCAAATCAAATTAAAACTTAGGTTTAAGGGATTAATCATCAAAATCAACAAATACCCATTAATGGTTTAAATCTTCAAAACTTAACTACACATGCAATTTATCACATTAAATCAACATCTAGCAAGTGAGAAACTTTCCTCGAGGTTCGTAGTCTCTGATCCACCTCCGGTAGCAACGGAAATCCGGCCCAAATCTCCATTTTCTCTCTTTTTTTCCCCATTTTCTCCCAACTCTCTCTTCTCTCTCTCTCTCCTTTGGCTTTTCTCACAAATGAAGGAAGAAAAAGGGGTAGGGGACTTAAACGAGTCTTAAAACAAAAATGCCCTCTTTTAAATGCTAATACACCATTAAAATGACTCGTATACTCTTAATTGAGTCATAACGCGTTAAAAGTGCCCGAAACTCCAAAATACAACGTGGCACTTATTTTGACTATCTCGACTATTCTAAAAACAACCGCACCCCCTATTTTGGCATTCGGGATAACGTGAACAAATTTTATGTTCTATATTCATTTTATTTCATTAATTATACTCCAAATTAAATATGAGTCATAACCGTCATTTTACATATAACGACGCAATAATACACAATATTATGCTATTTACCTTCTCGTACGGTAAATAGACAAAACATAGTAAATATTATCCCTTAATATCACGGGAAACAATATTTACTCCAACTTCCCCTCTTTGATAGAATTTGCCCATCGGGCAAAATAATATAAAATAGCCACTCAAAATCCTGTATTATTACATAATATTTCTGGGAAACTGGGAAATTTTGGCAGGTCGCGCGAAGTCGTTCTAACGACATTGCATCTCGCGCGAACGACTTTGTACTTCGTTCGAGCGACTTCCTCATCTAGTTTGAGCGAAGTCCCTGGCTCATTCGAACGACAGGGTGAAAAATGTCTTATGATTGGTTTGCAGTCCTCTGGCTTAATTTGATATATTTTTGGTGCTGCAGGAAGCATTTTTTTATTGGTTTATATGCAGGTTCTTTTATGTTCCAAATTGATATTTTGCATATATGTCTGTTTATCACACTTGATTTGACTGGTATACTCTTTGTGTGATTCATTGGTTTACTAGCTACTGATTTGTCATTACTTGATCTTATTTAGCTAGTGATTTAATTTTTATCTAGCGGTTTTCATTTTTCAAAATTGGTATCAACTTGATTCAATTTGGTATCATATTCTCATGCTAGATATGTCATATAGGTTTATCTTTTCACCGGATTGTCTATTCGAGACAAAAAGGGGGAGAGATTGGGTATGTGATGTAGGGGGAGATTTGTTGAGTGCTTCTTTATGATATTTGTTTCAACTTGGTATCAAATAATTGCTCACATGTTTCAAATGATATGTTCGTATTGAATATATAAATTGGTTTCATTTGTTCCTCCATGCTTCACTTGGTATTTGTTTGTTTGTTTCATGTGTGTAGGTATGCTTCAGCGATTCGAGATATTAAGACTACATCACATTCAGACAGTTCATGCTTGCCGGTTCTACATATATTAGTCCGTGTCCTTTATTTTTTAATTTTGGGTTTATGGGATGGGATTTAGGCGTTATACGGCTTGACGGCCAGGTTAGGCATTTCACTAGTTTAGTTTTGTCCTGGAATAGTCAAAGGGGGAGATTTGTAAGGACATTGATTGAATTCCTAAAAAATGACGATGGAGTCGATCAGGGCCATAGAGGCCAATAATAAGTTCCACAGGGCCAGCATTGCCAGAAGGACAATGGGAGTAACAATTAGGCCGAAGACTACCAAGTCCGAGAGGAGGACACCCCGACATGGCCAGTGAGGCCAAAAATAGCTAAATAGTTTAAGAAGGTGTACTATGTATAGAGAGTAGGGTCACCTGTGTTAAACTTGTTCACATCAAGATAGTGAGACCAGTAAAATTGGGAACTGTTCCAGTGGAGCACAACTACAGGAGGAACATGATTTTTGGTAAGGGAAATCGGGCTAAGAGGGTTAGGTTAGGGGTTACCAACCCAATAGTTGTGGATTCAAGTAGGACCAGCAAGGTCCACAACATATCCGTTCGTCAGGGCCGTTGGGAATAAATAGAAGGACAAAGGAGGCCAGTAGGGCTAGGTTCTGGGATATAGGCGTTTCTATGATGGTTATTACATCGAGAAGAGATTTTTGGGTCGATTCTTTTCTTAAGAAAGTGTAGGCCATAATAAAAGAAGGAATTACCCAATGCAAGGCATGAAGCACCTACATGGTGAAATCTTGGATGTACAACCTTTGTAACAGATCGGGGGTTACTTTCGATATGGGAGTACATGTAGGTAACTAATGATCAGGAGAGACAGATGCCAAAGGGAGGTAATGTCTTTATTTTACCCTTGCAAATACATGACATGTGTACGTCACAAGGTATGATTATTTACACAAAAAAAATTCGAGGGTGAGTTGGGTTTAGTGAGTGATTTGGCAGTGTTAGCCTTATTATATGTATATATATTTACCGTTGGGAAGTGAGGATAATTTCTGTGTCACCCGTAGGGGAGCGGGTGTGGGAACTGAAAAAATTTGATGTTTTGATTTTTGCTACTTTTGAGAGTTAGAAAAGTAAGACTTTTTATAACCATGTGTAGTGACTGGATACTGAGAGTTTGAGTGGCAATAGGCTGTGTGATAAGACTATCCTTCTTGTTATTCCAAGGTGAGATTTGTTATTTTGTGAGGCATAGCCTGAAAGAGGGTTGAGCCTAATTTCATATATTATATCTTATGTGATGATCAAATATAAAGAGCTATATCTTTAATGTTATATATGGATACGAAAATATTATATACTTCGGTGAGTATGTTGTCTAGTTGTATTTGATCCCGGTGCGTAGGGACTTTACACTGATGAGATTTAGTGTGCTTTATGTTCTTTGTCGGGTGGAGATACATAGCTCATTATCTTTATAGGTATAAGAACTTGTGATAGTAAGAGTGTCGTGTTGTTTGTCATCTTAAGTGGCATGAGAGTGGACTAGTAGACTTTTATGGCAGCAGACGGGGATTCGGGGGTACATATCATGGACTAAGGACCTAACGGATCTCGATGATCAGTAATGTTAGATACTAGTGCATCGTGGGGGTTCCTTATTTGGATTTCAGTTTGCAAGACATCACACGCATGAAACTTAGCGAACGTTGGAAGTCGGTAGAGGTTTGATCTTAGGTACATGGGTTTATCACCTTGTTTATTATACATATACGTGAATATAACTGAGATTGATAGTCCTATTTTGATTTAAGGCAGGTAGAGCCGTAAAATCCTAATGTGAAAATTATTGTAGAATGTTTTCAGCGCGAATAGATTTGGTGGGGAAACCTAGAAAATAATGGAGTTACAACTTAGTGTGTGGTTGATTATAACCTTACAGTGTAGTCATGCCATGTATATTACGTTAAATGCAAGAACATTATGCTCAATTGATTTGTGCTGAAGTGCACATGACATAGGGTGTATGGGCGCCCTAGTTAGTTAAAATTTTTAGTATCATTCTTAAGGAGAAAACGTGGAAACATATGAAATGAACGTAGAAGCACAGGTAATATTGAGTTGGAACTAAAATAAGACAAAGAGAATATATTTGCGTTGAGAGCAAGGCGTGTCACCAGAAATCGGAGAATAGACGGAAAAGGGGGTGATTAGAGTGTTGAAAAGTACAAAGAATGAACGTTTTTATTTTCGGGGATAATTAGAAACTAATGCGCGTAGAGGAGTAATATGATGAGAATTACGTCATAACCAATCAAAGGTTTAAAAGTCTGACTTGGGTAGACGAGAAGTTATTAGGATGTCATTTTTGTAAAATTCAGGAGCGAGTATACCACCATACACTAAGTTTGGAAACCTACATAAGTGGTCAGGGGTGGTTAGGAATGTCTCCCATGGACAGAGTTATGAGATTTGGCATCAAGAGAAATAGGCACCTAGGCAATATAGCATTTTTCCAACACACATGATAAAGCCAGTAAAATGTAGGTTCTTCTTTTTGGAGCATTATGAGTGGGTTCACGATAATATGGTGTTCAATACTTAAAGAAATATATCAACATATAAGAGTGAAAATGATTGGTAACTAACCTGGAGTAGTAAGGAATAGACCTTCAGCCAAAAGGGTGACACTGACATAGGTATAGTGGAAGTACCCAAACATTATTACGAGTTAACTTTGAATACGTTCGGATGAGTTGAGTGTTAGAATCCAAAGTTCTGAGGATGAATCAAATGTTGGAAGATACACTGCGAGTGTGTATACTTGACTTGAGCGGTGGTTGGGAACAATATATTTCACTAGTGGAGTTTGCGTATAATAACTCCTATCAGTTTATAATTGACATAACACCATTCGAGGCATTTTACGGTAGGCCTTGTCATTCTGCTGGTTGTTGGCTAGAGGTGAGGGACTATAAGCTACTCGGGCCAGAGTTAATTCATAACACTACGACCAGGATAAATATGATTCAGGATCGTATACGAGTAGCCCAGGACACTTAGAAAAGCTACACCGATGTCAAATGGTTCTTTTGAGAATTGATGTGGGGGACTAAGAATTACTACGAATATCTCCTATGAAGGGGATAATGAGATTTGGAAAGGGAGGAAAGTTGGCACCGAGGTACGTGGGGCCATTTCCTATTATCGATAAGATAGGACTAGTTTCATATAGAGACTTGGGTTACCGAAGCACTTGCATCGTATTCATGGTGTGTTCCATATATCCTCGTGGAGACGGTATCTCCGGGATGAGACTCACTCTCACATCGCACTGGAGGATATTGACTTACAACCTAATAGTTCATATAAGGATATACCGGTGGCTATACTAGATCGTAGCGAGAGGAGATTGAGGGAAGAGGTAGTTCCATTTATGCGTGCCCAGTGGGAGCACGAGGCTGAGATGCGCAAAAAGTATCCAAAGTTATTCTTACCAGGTATACTTTTATTTTCCGAATTTCGGGACGAAATTCCGTTGTAAGGGGGGAGGTTTGTAACACTTCGTATTTTTAATGATTTTTAAATATAGTATTAATTAAATTAAATATGGGAAATTAATTTATAATTAATTCGGATCTAAATAAATATTAACTAGCGAGATGAGGGTTAGTATTTATTTATGTGAATTGTGTTGATTATTACTTGGGGAATAAAGTAATATGTGACTATGAATTTATTAAAAATTTTGCGAGTGAAAAATCTGGCAGTTATAGTAATTAAGTTGGGACACGCGTGTCAGTCGTGCCGGGACTCAATTTAATGTAATAAAAAGTAATTTATTTTTAATTCATCCAAATGGTCATTTTGAGTGCGCCAAAGTATCAGAAAGGGTCTAGATAATAAGAAAAGTTGACTCGGGGGGTTTAGTTTGGGTCCCGAGACAGTTTTAGGACAAACCGACATCCTAGGAGGGCATTTTGGTCATTTTCATTTTTGGGAAACAACACCTACGAATTTCTAAGTGCAATATATCTGATTAGCGAAAGGGGGTTAGGGACAGTTACATGAGAAACAAAGAGAAGCCAGAGAGATGCCATAGAAAGAAGAGGAGAGGAGTTCCAAGGCTAGAACCGCCTTCTTGAACCACCACCACCAGCACCTACGGATTGTAGATCGAGAAGAGGAGAACACCAATATACCCATCATTTTCAACGAATCAGACCTACCAAAAGAGGCAAGTGTTTAATCTTCCAAACTTATAGCATATATAATATCCATGTTAGTGTAGGTTGAATTAACTATAAAATTTATGTGATTTGAATGAACTTTTAAAGACATATCATTATCTTGGGTGAAATTGATATAGAATAGGATCCTCCTTATAGGTAGTATGAAACCCATGAAATTATATTGAATCTCGATGAAGAAATCTAGGTTTTGATGGGTATAATTGAATTGTAGAACAATTTATAGAATTTGAACAAGTCTATGAAATTGGATAAATTAAATCATCATTTTAGAAACTGTTTTGAGCTGTTTTTGTTTCGAAAATGGCTATTCTGTCAGAAATGCCTTGTAGAAAATCATGTTTGCTGCAATTTGTACTCTGATACGTTAATTCCAAAACGACTCCGAAATGCCTCCAAAAATGTATTTTAAAAATATGGGCAGATTCGTGGGGGAAATTTTAAGAAATGTTATTTTTAGTTGTTATTCCGTTGGAGGTTGCCTAGATTGATTGATTGTGATTGTTGTTCTATAATAAGGACATTATACCTGAAGTGGAGATTAAGTTTACAAAAAGTGAGACGAATAAATATTGGGATAATTGAGAAAAAAATTCCGTTTGAGTTAAAACCTTGCGACGTAGTTAATTTGAGGGAAAGAAAATAAGCCACGATGATTATTAGGGTAAATTAATAGTGGGAGAATTGGGTTAATTACGTTAAAATATTCTTGGGTAGTGAATCATCCTTGGGGAAAATATGATGGGGAGAATATTTGTAAGTTGATAAATATATCGTTAGTATTAGTGAGAAAAAATAATACTACGTATGTATTATAATATTTGGGTTGTGTGTATACCTAGTGATCTTGATAGGTTGTGTGAATACCTATAGTAGTATTGATTATGTATATGACATACCTACATTGCTTGCTATCGTGAGAAGTTTTTGGAAGGGGAGAGTCTTACCCTGATGAGCCCATTGGGGGGGATTTTAGATTTAGTACCTCAGAACATGGAACCTAAGTACGGGCTATCTTTGATAATGATAGTGATGACAGTAATATGGTGCTTAGGTATGTGCGTAGCGCATAGGCTTGGAACTATGTTTGCCTCCAATATGTGTGATTTGTATTTATGGTTCGGGGAAGATCCCGAACCGATTGTCTTTATTTAGTATGAGATGTACCAGGACTTAATAACAGAGTATGCATGCACTGCAGCTGAGCCTAGGGGTGCCTGTAATACCCCGCACTTTTATGGATAATTAAATTACATAAATGGGTGTAATTTGTATATTTGAGGAATTTCCCTGAATAATAATTTTCAGAATTTATGAGGGTTAGATGATTTCGGATGTGTGTCACATTTAATTTTGGGATCAAGTAAAGGAGTTGGATTATTTTTATCACATGTCGCAGTTCAGTAAAGCGACAAAGGATAATATTTTAATTGGAAAACCCGCATTAAGATGTGTTGGGTTTAATTAGTGAATTGCTGTTAAGTGACTCGGATGGAGATTTCGAGTGCACGGTTGGTTTCGAAATGGATGAGATAGTCAGAATAGAGTATCCGGAAGTAGTGTTTAGATTCCGGAGATTTTAGGACTAATAGGGACTCGTAATTGAGTAAACGAGTCATTTTTGGGGTTATAAGAGATAAACCCTTATTTCTATCTATATTAGACACGAGAGAGTGGGAGAAATGAAAGAAAAGAGAGAAAGAGAAGAGAGGAAAGAAGAGAGGGAGAAGAAAAGGCAGATTTCGTCCAAACTCCGCGGGATTCGACTCGAGGTTGTCGGATTTTATCCACGAGGCAAGTGTTTACTTTCTTTCTTTATTTTAAGCATAAATATCATATTATAGTTGGTAGTGTAAACTATAAAGATTTTTGGGTTGGGTTTTCGTGAACCAAAATGAGTTTTCTGAAGTTTAACGAATAAACCCCGGATAATATCCAATTTGGAAAACTTAGGAATTAATTGAAATCGATTGTTGGTTATGGGTTCTAGGATGCTTAGAACCCTTTTTATGTGTATATATGTTGTTGATTGAGGTTAGAGGACAATAAGAGAGGAGATAAAAGCTTGGTGGAGCTTTAATGGTCGAAGCAGCTTCTCGGGGAAGAAGCTGCCCTGTTCGATCGATCGATCGACGACCAAGGGTCGATCGATCGATCGACGAGGATTTTTGGCAATTTCGGCTTAATCAATTTAAATGGGATAAATTCCCAAATTAAGGATTTCTAGCATATTTACTTGAGGAAATAAATACCTAACTAAGGGAATTAATATCTAGCCATTTGAGGGAAATTATGGGGGCTAGGAGGGTGCAATAATTGTGTGACACTAAAGGTATATTTTCGAGGAAAATCAATAAATTGAGGAATTAGACATTTGGGGGTTCCTAAAATAGAGTGGGAACCTCTAAATTATTATATGAGAGAAATGTAAACCTTGGGATCGTGGAAAATGGAATCCATGACTTATTTATTTAAGGCTGTTTAGGACGAGTAACACTCGGGGTAATATTTCGGCGGGCGACTATATATATTATGCGTGCCGAAAATATTTATATGACGCATATAGGTTTGAAGTAAATCCTAGGATGCGAATAGGATGGAAATTGAGGATAGGGTATAGATATGCATGAGCGGCTATCCGGGGATGGTTGACGACTGCGATTATGGGTAACGCGATACCTATGGGATTAAAATAAGTTGAGAGCATACTTATTTAATTAGTATGAATTGGCATATTCGTAGAGTATATAAATCCTTAAAGGTGATTAAGGTATGAGTTATATATTCAGTGAGAGAATGCTTTAGGGTTTCGTATTTTAAGTGTATGAGTGCTTATATACTATTACGAATGGGAACGTTCGGGGTTTGGCTATTGCTATGAGAGATTTGCAATCATAGCCATATATATATATATATATATATATATATATATATCTGTGTCTGATTGGTATATTTGTATCTTAGAGGTTGATTCCACGGGCTTTCCCTTGGCGTAGGGTTGCAATAACCATATTATATATATTTTCTCTAGTGCAATCCGGGGAGGTTGCGCGATGTAGGTGAATCCCCTGGCTTGAGGAGCAGGGAAAGTATATCCCCAGGTCATATCCTCCCGCGTTCGAGTGTGATGTGTGTACTCCACTTGCAGAGGGAACACTACCGCCTCCACCGTTGTGTATTTTTACCATGACCATGAGTAAGTCTGGCTTGGTGCCGTGGCTGAGTGAGTAAACCCGGATTCGGATAGGCACTATGGAACTACATCCTCGAGTTATAGCTCGGTGGGATGGTTATTTTGCTTTTGATTCTGATAGGTATTAATATACTTGTCGTGTATAGTATATTGTTTACATATATATGATGATTAATTATCTTATAAAATAAACATGTGTAAAGTGAAAAGATTGAATAAGAGTGATCCCCTTTCCGGTAGTATGATATCCGAATTTATGTGGAAAGAAATAATAAATTCTAGTGATATATATATATATATATATATATATATATATATATATATATATATACAAGTTATATATATGCGTTATGTGCCGAGGACCTAATAAATCCCGACGATCAACATTGCCAGGTAGTAGTGTATCGGGGGGGGGGGGGGGGGGGGCTTCCTTGTTTGGATTTCGCTTCGTGAGACACCCCACGCACGAACGTAGTGCAATGTTGGAAATGGGGAGAAGTTCAGCCCTTAGTACTCGGGTTTAGAAGGATATTTAGAGGATGGGTGATATCGTTCAGTTAGGCAGGGTAGCTTAACTAGGTTGCCTAAAAGGTATGCTATTAGTTGTGCACTATTAGAAGATGGGTGAGGGGTATCTCTTGGGAGAGCGATACCAATTTAAATATAAGATAAATCATATTTTAAAATAAAACATTTATACACTTGCAAAATATTTTCAAAACTCGGGCTCTGACCCGTTTTTCTATTTTCCTCTCTTGCTATATATATATATATATATATAGGTGTCCAGATATAGGGCGCTTGGATGATGATTCCCTTGAGTTAGACGTGTGCTGCAGTAGCTGTGGATGCATGCAGGTTTATTTCTAGACGCTTCTATTCTTGTCATCTAGATAGCAAGAATTGTAGTAACATTCGGGCCGAAGGACCAAGTGTATTTATTTATTCTTTTACCGCCTTTTAGTGCGGCTTTCGATTTGGTTGTAATATGTTAAACCGAGTGTTCGGTTACTTTATTTCATTTCAGTTACATATATATAAAATGTGTGGATGTTTTATTTAAATGGTTTGTTTTAAAAAGATTAGTTAATGTAAAATTTTGACGCTAGCGTAATAGGTTATTAGTAATTAAATTAGTTTTCGACAGTGATGCTGAGAATGAACCATATGAGACTCCTACGTTAATTTGATATAGGATTGATCACCCGGTATTTTATTATGCGGGGTGTCATAGTGATGTATCACTATATATATTTAGCATAGTGATGGATATATATATATATATATACTTGTAATATTATCTACTGTGTGAAATTTGTAGATAAGAAATATAATGAAATATTAAATAACTTAAGTATGTGAACAGTTAATCTTATTGCGACAACTCTTACTAGGGATAGTAAATGCGGAAACATTTAATCATATATATTATGTGGGAAATACGAGGACATTACTACGAGTGATAGTTTAGAAGGTTTATGACTACGATCTAGTTAGGTGTGACAACGATAACTAGAATTATCTAGAGGTACGTTTGGCGTGCACAATAGTTGAGAGGTTAAAATCTCAAGTGAGAGCTCAAAAAGCTAACATGTATATAGTTTTTGCTTTACCGCATTTTAAATACTTGCTAAACTGTTTTAAAATATTTTGCACTAGGGCTCTGACCCATCTCTTGTAAATCTATTCTCTTTTGTGCAACTATTTTAGGTGTCCACCAACAAGGACGCCAAGCATAGACCATCAGACAATTTGACGTGCTGCCGCTATTGTGGGAGTTGTAGGTCCTCATGATTAGACACCTCCACTATTATTCATTCAGCTCCTAGTAGACGTATTTCAGTTAGGGCATGTTGCCCATTCTTAGTTGTGTATCTACGAGACATTTTATTTATGTATTCAGTTTTTAGTGGGATTCAGATTCTTATGGATTATTGTATATGAGATTTTTTCTGGACGTTGATTCTGGTTTTATTTGATTAAGTTGATGGTTTATGATTCCTTATTATTTTATTCATGATAATGGTAAATGTGTTGAATGATTTAAATTGTTGGATATTAATTTGGATTAAAAGTTTTTGACACTAGCTTAATCAACTATTACGTGATTAATAAAATAAATATTTTTCGACAGTGATGCTTAGAATAAACTAATCGGATATTCTTTTTTAAATTTTATAAAGGCTTGATCACCCGGTATTTAGTTAGGGCGGGGAATCGCAGTTATCAGGTAATCACTATTCACTGGCGCTACAGGCAGAGCCTGATGATGCTGTAAACAACACCACCAGATAAAGAGGTAGTAGAGCTCAAATAGGCATAACAATGGCAGCAAATAACAACACAGATATTTAGAAGGAGATGAGGAGAAGAGGAGAAACACACCAATATAAGTGGTTCGACAATTGCCTACGTCCACTGTGCAAGTGAGTGTAAGTATCACTATCAGAAGAGGGCTCTAATGGCCTTAGCAATACAATCACTCCACTTTCTCTCTCTACTGTAAATGCACCAGAGTTTAAATAAGGTTTTTAACTGAGGAACCCTTACAAGGTAGGAGAAGACAAGTATATATAGTGCCTGGGGGTGTAGTGTACCCCCAGACAAGCAATGAACATGTGTAGAATGATCTAGCCAATCTAGTGAAGCCACCTGTCACTGTCACATGTAGAGGATGATGATGAAATATTCCTTCACGTGCCAAGAAGATTTAGTCATAATGGTTTGTCCACATGGGATATGCCATGTTGGGATCTTGTACTGCTTATACGATAGATGTCGTCTGGGGGTCTCGGCCAGGCCCAGTATGAGACCCCCATGTAGCTCCGCTTGATGTTCTGGTTTGTGGTCTCGACTGGGTATGTTCGGCCGAGGGTCTATTAACCTGGTCATGGCTGAGGCCGAGATGACATTGATACTAGAGAGGGCTGAGGCTGAGTTGATGAGTCAGTCCCCTGATGGGAGTCCTCCTTGGTCTCTATCATCCTAGTCCCGGCTGAGGCCGATATGACCTTGATACTGGAGAGGGTCGAGGCAGAGTTGATGAGTCAGTACCTTGATGGGAGTCCTCCTTGGTCTCTATCATCCTAGTCCTGGATGAGTCCGAGATGACCTTGATATTAGAGAGGGAAGAGGATGAGTTGATGAGTCAGCCCCCTGATGGGAGTCCTCCTTAGTCTCTGTCATCCTACTCCCAGCTGAGGCCTAGATGACCTTGATATTGGAGAAGGCCGAGGCTTTGTTGATGAGTTAGTCCCCTGATGGGAGTCCTCCTTGGTCTCTTTCTTCCTCGTTGTGTCCATCCTCGATCCTCGCGGTGGGCGAGCGGCGTGAGGGAGGATCCTAGGTCACGCGAGTCCATCTCGGGAGCACTTCGGCCGACGTCATTTGGGTGAGGTGAAAAATATCGAGAGATAGGTCGTCAGTCTATTTTACTCAAAATAGACAAAAGAAAGGGAGCCATCCCGAAGGACAACATCCAAAGACATACGGGTGTATACGAAACTAAAATGATTCGAAAAGGGTCCGGAGGCTAAGTTACGAAATGGGAAGGTGTTAGGCACCCATTCCGCCCTTACGGTCTCTCATGGGTTTTTGCTATTTTCCTTTATTTTTTCCGTGATATGTGTGCATGTGTATATATAGAGGAGATAGGAATTATTGACTTGTACCATGGAAAAGGTAAAGCGAGTCATCTGTAGGAATGTATAAAAATATTAGAAAATAGGATTTACGCGATTATCCTTACGTTGACCGTTATGATGCAACGATAACGCAAGTGGAATAATATTCCACTAAGGACAAATATATATATATATATATATATATATATATAGGAGAATTGAATTTAGAGAGAATAGGAGATGAAAGAAAAAGTAAAAATAGGGCTCGAATCTCGAATTTTACCCTGAGACGCCCACGTAGCCTATAGAGGCATCAAAGTCCATGTAGTTCGCATGAAAAATAAGGGGTGGGGTTTATCCCATAAATCCAACCGGGGATTTCTCTTATTTGTGCGTGTGTGTCTGTAGAAAAAGTGTTTTAGTTGTGAGAAAAGTGTGAAAATTCCCATTTCGGATTTATGTCTTTTTCTTGTTTTTTTGGTATTTTTATTTGTATGAAAATAAGAGAAGTGAAATAATACTAAATAAAAAGTATATTAGGATATGTGAGATGAGAGAATAAAAGTGCTAAGTAATAAAACAAGTTAATGCGAATTTATGAAAATTTAAGGAGAGAATTGAGAAAATTGGACCTTCTTGAAGATCTTGAGATTGATCTTGAATGTTGGAGAGTAGCCCTTGCACTTGGATGATGATGGAGAGTGATTAATTCACCAATTTTGATGAAAAGGATGATGAAAGGTGCAGGTTGGAAAGGGATTTGGATGTGGGAATCGCGCTGACTTCGAGAGAGGTTTTCTGGATTTGCTGAGAGTGATATGTTTCTGATCTGGGCTCCTTTTGCAATGAGGACAAGGCCTTATTTTTATAGGCCCAGGGAATTGCCGATCGGCATTGCCCTGTTCCTGCCAATCGACAGGTGCGTTTAGGCACACTGCCGATCGGCAGGGTCTGGGACCTAACGACAATGTCTTTCAGGACTTTTTGGAAAATTGAACGCAAAGCGCAAACCGTTGATCCGAATCATGCATGGGGCACACCGTTAGAAAGGTAATTCAGAGACCTTTGAAAGTCCTTTAGATCACTCCCAGGTTCGAGTGTTGACTTTGGGTCAAATGTGGCTTGGAAGCATTTGTCAGTCCATTGGACGGGAAAACTTCGGACGCAAACGGATCGTTCGTCCGCATGATAAGTCCGAATCATGCATGGGGTGGACCATTGGAAAGGTTAGGAGATGTACTTTGACATTCCAAAGAGTTTGATCTGGTTCAGGGAGTTGATTTTGGTCAACCGGGCCCTAAAAGCATTTGGTGACCTCTCGGAGTAAAACAGATCGTTCCTCCGTACTGTAAGTCGAAATCATGCACGGGATGGACCATTGGAAAGGGGATTCAGTGCCTTTAAAATATTCATTCAGTCTCAATCAAGTTGAAGATTTTGACTTAGGTCAAACGAAGCCTGGGAGCGTCCGGTGGCCTCTAGATCTGGTTTCGGGGAAAATAGTTTGTTCATCCGCATGGTAAGTCAGAATCGCGCACAGGATGGATCGTTGGAAAGGGGTTTTAGGTACCTTCAAAGATTGATTCAGTCTCGGCCAAGCTAAAGACTTTGACTTTTGGTCAAACGGAGCCTGAGAGTGCCTGATGGCTTCTAGGTCAGTACTCGGGGGTATGACCTGGGTCTGTAGTGATGAAGGGAGGTGCTAAGGACCTAAGAAGAGTTTAAGAGGTAACTGAATGGGGTGTCTATAGAGCCCCTCGACGGGTGAGTTTGGAACAAACGATATCCGTCAAATAGACACCGCATGATGCTTTGGAGGGAGGATGACCAATTCAGAGGGTCGAGGCCGATTTTGAGGACTTGAGGGAGCGAGGATGACCAATTCAGGGGGTATAGGTCAATTTTGAGGACCTAAGGAAATGAGGATAACCAATTCTGTGGGTCTAGGTCGATTCTGAGGACCTAAGGGATGGTTTGGAGGAAAGGTTTAGGCCAATTCTTGAGGAGGTTCTGGGGATGACCGATTCTGCTGGTCGAAGCCACTTCTGAGGGCTTGAAGATGAGGGTGACCGATTCTGCGGGTCGAAGCCAATTATGAGGGCGTGAATAGAGATGACCAATTTAGCGGGTCGAAGCCAATTCTGCGGGCTTAAGTAGAGGGTGACCGATTCTGTGGGTCGGAGACAATTCTGCGGGCTTAAATATGAGATGACCAATTCTGCGGGTCGAAGCCAATTTTGCTGGCTAAAGTTGAGATGACCAATTCTGCAGGCTTAAGTGGAGATGACCAATTCAGTGGGTCGAAGCCAATTCTGCGAGCTTAAGGTGAGATGACCAATTCTACGGGTCAAAGCCAATTCTGCGGGCTTAAGTGGAGATAACCAATTCAGCGGGTTGAAGCTAATTCTGCAGGCTTAAGTGAAGATGACCAATTCTGCGAGCTTAAGTTGAGATGACCAATTCTGCGGGTCGAAGCCAATTCCGAGGGCTTGAGTGGAGAAGACCAATTCTGCGGGTCAAATCCAATTCTGCAGGCTTTAGTAGAGATGACCAATTCAGCGAGTCAAAGACAATTTTGAGGGCTTAATGGATATGACCAATTATGCGGGTCGAAGCCAATTCTGCGGGCTTAAGTAGAGATGACCAATTCTGCGAGTCGAAGCCAATTCCGCGGGCTTAAGTAGAGATGACCAATTCAGCGGGTTGAAGCCCATTTCGCGGGCTTAAGTGGAGATAACCAATTCAGTGGGTCGAAGCCCATTCTGCTGGCTTAAGTTGAGATGACCAATTCTGCGGGTCGAAGCCCATTCTGCAGGCTTAAGTAGAGATGACCAATTCTACAGGTCGAAGCCAATTCTGTTGGCTTAAGTAGAGATGACCAATTGTGTGGGTCGAAGCCAATTCTTTGGGCTTAAGTAGAGATTACCAATTCAGCGGGTCGAAGCCAATTATGTGGGCTTAAGTTGAGATGTTCTTTGGGAACTCTACCGGGGATATTATCTTGTGATTTTGTTTTGGGCTGGGGAGCTGATTGCTGGGGAAATCTTTTGCATCCTCTGATGGAATAGCCAAAATTCCACTGGGGAGGTGATTAGGTGGCCCAGGGTTTGGATGTATTTCTTGGGGAAAATTGAGACCTTTGGGGCATAGAGGGTGATCTTTTAGAGATCCTCCGGGGACATTGTCGGGAGGAGTTTTACTTGGTTTTTGGGAGTTTTGCTGGGGAAATAGGGGTTCTGCTTGAGGGAGTGGGAAATTTTCTTGGTGAAAATGTTCCAAATCCTTCTTGGGATTTTTAGGAATTTTTTGAGAATTTTTCAGGGTTTCTCGTATTTTCTGGAATTTTTTGTACAAAATTTTAAGGGGGTGTCGGTCGGCATGATACAGAGTCTGCCATTCAGCAATGACACAGACTTTTGGACTGCCTTGGGAAGGTAAGGGGTCAGTGTCGATCGATGGGTGGGGGTCAATGCCGATCGACATACCCCTTGGCATCATATTTAAAGGGGCGAATTCCCTTTATTTTTCATAACTTCTCGCTTTCTTTCTTTCTGTGATTTTCCTCTATAAATTGTTCTAGCATTCCGATCTCTAAGAAATGGTCGCCTTTGTGAGCACTGCAGCGCATAGGGAATGGTTGACTGTTGATGACTGGGCGAACATGGAGTGGAGGGACAGGGCGCCTCTTGCTTTGGGGAGTGAGAACTCCTTTGACGCATTCAAGCCGGTTGCGAATAAGCGGACCTTGCTACGTGAGCCATTGCATCATCGATCTTCGAGGGTGGTGAGACCCGACGTTTATGTAAGTAAAGACTTTTGGCATTCTTCTCTTTTTGATGATTTTTTTCTTCCTTCTTGAATTTTTGACAAGTTTTTTTTTCTTTGGACAATCTGATATCTCTTTGAAGAACATGCGTGCCAGTGGAATGATGAGGCTTAAGGATGTCTGGGAGCATCTTCCACTTGTGGTGCGTTGGATGGTATCCTCAGCAGGTTTTGGGAGGTTTGCGTCTACACTGGATGAGATGCCTCGTTTGACAGTGGTCCTGTGCGCTTTGGGGGAGAGGTGGTGGGATACTAACCACACCTTCCATTTTGGCTTTGGGGAGATGACCGTGACTCCCATAGATGTGCAGTAGCTACTGGGGCTGGATTGTGATGGAGATCAAATAGATGAGTATCGTTCTCTGTGGGTGAGGACGAAGGTAGTAAGGGAGTCGCTCGGTGATATAGGGAGGATAGTGTCTGGGGATTCTATCCAGCTGTCCTTGCTGAAGGATGTTTTGCTGAGCAAGGTGATTGATGTGGAGGATGGGCTGCAGGTGAGGCAGATGGCCGGGGTGTTCATTTTATTGGTGCTAGGAGGTTTTATGGTGGTGTTGAGCGATGACATCTTCCATTTGTGGTTCTTACCGTACTTGAGGATGTTTTCGAACATCCCTCTCTATGATTGAGGGTGCCTGACTTTGGCAACCCTCTATTTTTCTTTGGACGCATTCAGCCGATGCTGCTGGTAAACTTTTACTGGAGCCACATATCTCCTTAAGGTATTCTTTAATTTGTGCATTTTCTTTTCATGGATTCGTATTTTCCTTATGCGTCTCTTTTTTATTGTGAATTCTTATCATTGCCAGACGTGGTTCTATGAGGTGATTGGGTGCAATACTCTACTGATTGCCTTGAAGGACGAGGCTGTTGGGGACTTTTACCGATTATATCGATGGTGCAAGGCCAATCGGCAGTCTATGGGATCTCTTTATTTGGAGGCGGTGCGTCATGGCTTGAATGGCCTGACCAGTGGTAGGGTAAGACTCTTTCTCTTTCGTCTTAGTTTTTTGCGCATTCTGATTGTGTATTAACTTATGCCTGCAGGGGATTTTCAGGTGACTTTTTACCCTTAGGGGATAGCCATTCAGGATACGGGGGCGACTGGGGTGAATGCTCAGATGAGGCGCTTGCTAACGCATGAGTTTGGCCATTCTTGGTATATCGGGGAGTGGGTGGTTCAGCAGATTGCTAAGGAGGAGGTGGGGGTTCCACCTGCGTAGCCTCCCATATCTATGAGGCGGGATCGGATTCTTTCGAAGGATGCGAGGATCACAATAATTATTGGTGAGTCCTACTTATTGTACACTGATATGGATGCGCCGTATGATTATATGAACTTTGTGAAGAGCTGGTTGATGGCTCTCAGCATATATGATGCTTTGCCTTTCCCTCCTGCGGGTTCGAGTTAGGCGGTGGGGTTCTCCCACAGCGGAGGTGGTTCCTCGACGTCTGCGGTGGCGGCAACTTCAGAGGTTCCCTTTGTTTGATTGCATACTCCTTCATACAACATTCGGCGGGCTGATGGAGGGATAGTGCCTATGTTGCATTGTCCTCATGCGATGGATCCGGAGGATTTGGGTTTGATAGAGGAGGTTCTTCTTCCTGCGGTATACCTTTATGTTCTTTTTCTCTTTTAGGTTTCTTTTCTGTTTTGATCCTTCTTTGATACTGATTTTTCCTTCTTCTTGCAGCAAGTTCGGATGTCGACCACTTGGCTGAGGGACATCAGGGACATGATATCTTTGACAACTGCCCATATTCAGGATACAGTACCAGTTCCTTCTTGCTTGGTGCCATCTTCTTCCTTCGGGGAGGACTCTAGCTCTGGTAGTGGTGGTGCGCATCTCGCCGTAGGGGAAATAGAGCGCGTCACAGAGGGGGAAGCTCTTAGAGAGAGGGAGAGAGAGAACGTGGGTTCAGGATGAGTCCCGTTGTTTTTTGTCTTTTATTTTATTTCCTACAACATTGATGTAACACAGAAGAATATATATATATATACAATTCAATGGGATTTCTTATTATCCTTTGTTAATGGTGAATGAGTGAATGTATGCACACGCGTTTTTACTTTGCTGCTGAGACCGTAAAAAGAGATATTTTTGGGATTTTGAAGGAATGTTTTAAAAATGAGAAATTTTATAGGGGTAGAAGAGGATTTTTGAAATTCTGTTGAGAATATCAATTTTTTTTTTGAGCTTCTGATTTTGACAAAAGAGGAAAAAAGAAAATTTCCAAAAATAGGGGGTTGCCGATCGACAAGACCCTTGTCCTACCTATCGGCAGTCAAGTCCAGTCCCATCAATTCAAAGCTTTGATTAGTGTCCTCTTCAGCCTCTTGTACTTTTTGGGGTAGGGTTCCCTTCGATTTCTGCAGGGTTCATGTCTTTTGTGAGGGTTTCCAAGTATAAAAATGGGCAAGGGTGGAGTGTTTTCATCACATCTTCACATTCTTACTTACTTGGTTACTATCTCTTAGTCTTACAAGATGTCTCTCCCTAGTAGCATTGATTTTGCAAACTACCTCGAAGCCTTGGAAGCAATGTGCGCTTATAATATCGACTACGATGCTTTCAGTATGCGTCGGTTTTCTTTGTGGCGCAACCGTCCTATTGAGTGGAACATGTTGATAGCGGCGGTACAATTCTGGTACCCCGAAGACCATGTATTCCTCTTTGGGTTGGATGAAGTTTGTCCTACCAATGAGGAATTTTTTGCCATGTTAGGGATAAATCCTAGTGTTGCCACAACTTTGCCTGAATTTTTTCGTTCTGCAAGGGATTTGCTGACCAGGATTCTTTGCATTTTGCCTTCAGTAGCCAGACCATTAGTTACTGGAGGAATGATATCCCTTTAGGTGGTGTTACAGTCCGTGCATTTCCAGGAGGCTGGTGATGATGGATACGCCAGAGCCATTATTCTGGGTTTAGTATCAAAATTGCTGCTGGTGATTGGGGAATTGCTGGTAGACCCACAACTTCCAGCCATTACTTCTTGGATGTCATACCATCGCAATCCGACGGTAGTGATACTGACGAAGACCTTGAATGGCCTAGATTCCTAGCGAGAAGGTCGTTCTAACTTCCTGAGAGGTAGCCCTGTGATGCTGTTCATGTGGTTGTCTGAGAAACTTCGCCTGGTGACCCCTCTAGAATACCCTTTATCGATCGTACCCAACTTCTTTTTACGCCACTTTATCAGTGTTGGCTTGGATATTGAGAGCTGGGAGAACTGGTTTGTGGAGCACGAGGCCCTAAATCTGTGCTGATCAGTGCCTTGGTGGTCACAGTTGCTGCCTATTCTGGAGCTGGGAGAATACCCGTATGTCCGGTTGGTTGGTCTCAGGAAGACCTCTTTCAATTTCCCTTGGAGTCTTCTGCGTCAATTTGGCTGGGAGCAGGTCGTGCCACCTCGGACACTAGACTTCTTTCCGAAAGAAGATTTGACTGAGCGTCTGCACATGAGGCTTGGCTCTATGTGGGAGAATCGACGTCCGTTGACCCATCCTTCTCAGTCTGTTGGGAGAGTTTGGCATACCCCTGACGATTATATGAAGTGGTTGTGGAAGAGGGTAGTCAGGAAGATGTTGGCAGTGGAGACTGGACAAAGGTGGCTTATTTTGTCTGATGCCATAGAGGGAGGTGTGGTAGTTTTTCTGAAGCTGGTGTGAGCTTATCGGTCTATGGAGCGTTTGCGACACTCTGTTCAAGCAGGGGAAGTTTGGGGACCCCAAGATGTAGATGATGATGACGGAGCGGGCTCCTCCGATAGCTGCGGATAGGACTCTTGGAGAGTTTATTTTGTAATGGGGAGTAAATGTGGGGATTTTATTTTGGCTTTTTTAGGAAGGTAGGGGGAAGGGAGTTATCCGTTCCTTTTCTCATGTAATTGCATTGCAATTTCTTATTAGTGAAATAAAAAAGTTTTTTGATCATCCAGCTTTGCCTTTTGATGAGTTTTGTATTGTTTGAATTATCTATACCGATCGCTAAGGCATACATAATCCTTTTGTTCAAGTATATGTTAGAATGGACTGTCGTTCTCGAAGATAAGAAAATAATAGTATTTTGTGAAAAATAAGGGGTCGCGCTCATGTAAGGTGTATGAGTTGCCTACGTACCTCTGGGGTTTTTGAAAAGTTTTAATTTGTTTGAAAATGGTTTTTGCAGAGGATCAGGCCCACGTAGTTCTGGGTAGAAGGAAATGAATATATTTTTTTTAGAATAGAAAGGAGATGAGAAAAGTCATAGCGCGTTGAGATTTTGGACTAGGGGTAGAACTTCTTGAGATGGTCCAGGTTGACTGGACGAGCCATCTCTTCCCCATCTAAATCAGTGAGCATGGCAGCACCGCCAGACAAGATCTTTTTAACAATGTAGGGGCCACTCCAATTGGGCTTGAAGTTCCCTCTGGGGTCCCAGATGGGTTCTATTATCTCTTTGAGGGCTTGGTTCCCTTCTGGAACACCGCGGTCCTTGAATCTCTTGTTGAATGAACTTGATATTCGGGGATGGTACCCTTGTAAGTGGTATAGTGTTTTTAATCTCCTTTCATCTAGGAGGGTCAGTTCGTCGAGACGAATTTGGTACTAGTCTTCTTCGCTGACCTTGCTCTCAAGCATGATGCGCAATGAGGGTATTTCTAGCTCGACTGGTAGGACGACTTCCATGCCATAGATTAGAGAGTAGAGGTTCGGATTGAGGTTCGGCAGGGAGAAGATTTATGTCTCTAAATCCCATATTTGTTGATCACCTCTGTGACTTTTGCCTCGAAATTCAAGCTGTTATCTGACACCAGCTCGTGCGGGACCCCATATCGATAGATGATGTTTTTCTTGATGAATTTGGCCACTTTCTTGGCATTTAGCTCTGCGTATGACTCAGTTTTGACCATTTGGTGAAGTAGTCAATGACAACTAGGATGAACTCATACCCGTTGGAAGACTTTAGTGTGACCTTCCCTATGATGTCGATACCCCAGGTGGAGAACATACATGGAGAGGTCATGTTGTATAATTCACGCGGAGGAAAATGCTGAAGGTTGGAGAATTGTTGGGATTTGAGGCATCTCCGAACATAGGCGGTACCTTGTCGAATGATTTTCTTGGCAAGCATGTGACCATTATTGTGGGGTTCGCATTCCTCGCTGTGGATCTTCTGTATTATCTTTTCAATGCCAGTCCGTGCGATACAGTGCAGATGAGTTCCATCGAAGTTTGTTTTGAGCAGTGCTTTGTGACAGATGATGTACTGGGCAACCAGTCTTCGAAGGGTTGCTCGATCTTTCTCGTTGGAACCCTCAGGATACCTACCATGCTTGAGGAGGTGCCAAATATCATAGTACCAATAATTGGATATCTAGAGATCTTCTGTGGTGACGAGCCCAATGTGGTAGCAATGGGTTGGTTTGTCTTGCTTTTGAATTTATAAGGGGGTCACTGTGATTCCTTTGGGCATGTCGACCATGGTGGCCAAGGTAGCAAGGGCATCGGCTAGGTTATTCCTTGCTCGAGGTAGGTAATGGAAAGTGATGTCTTAGAATTGGGAGGCTAGCTCTTCTAAGTGGGCATGAAAGGGTTGGAGCTTCTTGTCCTTAACTCTCCATTTTCTGAGCACTTGACCGATGATAAGGGAGGCATCCCCGTAGACGTCTAGGCATTAAATATCTCTCTCGAGAGCAACCTTGAGGCCTACCGTGCATGCCTCGTATTCAGTCATGTTATTAGTGCAGGGGAAATCTATCTTGATGGCGATGGGAGTGTGAGAGTCATCCGGGGCGATCAGAAGTATCCCAATGCCATATCCCTTTTTGTTGGCAGCACCATCAAAGAACATTTTCCATCGGAGATCGTCTCGAGCAGTGTAGAGGATGTTTTTATCTGGGAATTCGGAGATCCAGACATCGACCTCATCCATGGGGTAATCAGCGAGGTAGTCAGAGATGGCTCTTCCTTTCATGGCTTTTTGTGTGATGTACATGATATTAAACTCGGCTAGGAGCATCAACTATCGAGCCATTCGGTTGGACAAGGCGGGTTTCTCAAGAAGGTACTTGATAGGGTCCATTCGGGATACAAGTTTGACGGGGAAGGCAAGCACGTAATGCCGCAGCTTTTGGGTGACCCAAATAAGTGCGACACACGCCTTTTCTAAAGCAGTGTAGTTGACCTCTTACCTGAACAATTTGTGACTGGCATAATATATGGATCTTTCTTTACGGGAATCTTCAAGGTATTAGGCTAGCAAAGCCCTAGCTGCGGTGTCAGTTATGGTTAGGTATAGGAGCAAAGGGAGATCAGTCTGTGGTGGCATGAGTACTGGAGGTTGGGTCATATATTATTTGATTTGGTCAAAAGCTTCTTGGTAGGCCTCATTCCAAACCTTAGCTGAATCCTTTCGGAGGAGTTTAAAAATGGGTTTGCAGATGGAGGTTAACTGGCTGATGAACCGGCTGATGTATTTTAATTTCCCAAGGAAACCTCGGACTTCTTTCTCTATTCGGGGAGGTGGAATTTCAAGAATGGCTTTCATCTTGGCAGGATCTGCTTCTATCCCTTTCTCACTGACCATGGATCCTAAGAGTTTGCCCTTTGTAATGCCCAAGATTCATTTATGCGGATTGAGTCTTATCTGATACTGTCGTAGTCGTTCGAAGAACTTTCGGAGAGCGGGAACATAACCTTATCTAGTTTTCGATTTGATAATTTTATCATCCACATAGACCTCAACCTCTTTGGGAATTAGATCGTGCAGGATGGTTGTGGCAGCCCTCTGATAGGTAGCCCCAGTGTTCTTGATACCAAATGGCATAACAGTGTAACAAAAGGTTCCCCGTGGTGTGATGAATGCGGTTTTTTCTTGGTGGTCTGGGTGCATTTTGATTTAGTTGTATCCGATAAACCCATCGATGAATGATTTGAGAGCATGTCTGGGTGTGTTGTCCACGATCATGTCGATATTGGGTAGCGGGTAATCATCCTTTGGAGAGGCTTTGTTTAAGTCTCGGTAGTCTACACACATCCGAACTTTTCCTCCTGATTTCGGCACGGGTACTATGTTGGCTAGACACGTGGGATACTCGAACACACGAATGAAACGTACGTTCAACTGTTTGACCACCTCTTCTTTGACCTTGAGCAACCATTCAGTGCAGAGCTTTCTCAACTTCTGTTTAACGAGGTTGTAATCTTGGAGAGTGGGAATCTCATGCGGAGCTATTTCAGGATCAATTCCGGGCATATCTTCATAGGACCATGCAAAGACATCCACGAATTTCTTTAGCAATTTTTCGAGTTGTGCACGCTCATGTTCGTTAAGGGTAGCCCCTATCCTAATCTCACGTAGTTGGATACTAGAACCGAGGTTAATAACAACATTCTCTTCTTCATTAACTTGAATGCGGTTATGTTGTTTATTATTAACCTTATTTAGATCAGTTAAGAATTATTCATTTACGAAATCATCATCATCAAAAGTTTGACTAGAATCTAAACAGTTAATGTAAGGCACAACAAGATACTCAAAATCTTCATTTATTTCATTGATAGGAAAAACATCATTAAGAACCTCATCAAAGGAGGTTTCGATTACATTTGAATAAGGATAGACAACAGAAGAAGAAATGGGGTAAACATTAGGATTAGGGGAGATTTTAGCAGGTAGAACTGGCACAGCATGCCAGTTGAGGAGAGGTGTATCGGTAACTTTAATCAGTTGGGATGGATTCGGTGATGTAGTGCCTGAGTGAACTATGGAAAGTGTTAGCCCCAGTGTCTATAAGTTGTATGAATCTTAGGAGTCACTTTCCTCAGTATCTTTGATGAGTTGTACATGGTGTTGGGAACTCTCGGCCCATGGGTAGCTGTCTTGAAAAAAGATCTCCATTCCAGGCTTCATCTTCTTGTTTGTATGGTCATACTATGGTTCTGGAAAGGCACAAAAAGGGAAGTCTTTTCCTTATTTAATGAATCGTACATTCAAGGAATCACCTGGGATAGTCTGGATGCAGTTTAGTACTTTCTTTGGTCGAGACTGGAGGATCATTCTGAACTGTTGTTATGATGGTTGATACCCCAAACCATAAGAAGGGAATGCTTTATTCAGTTCAATCAACTCAAGTATCCCTTGCTGCCTTTGTATTAGCCCTAGTCCGGGCATGAATTTTATGTTTTTGAACATCTGAATCACATTGCCGTTGCCATGATGGTCGTATTCTAGACAAACCCTTTCTTTTAAGTCGTCCTCTGCCGGGAATAAGAGTGGTTCAACTCGGAACCCTGATAGGAGCATATCATTTGACTCGTGTTGTATCTCAAGAATTGGACTGCTGGTACTTGCACCCTCGGCATTGTTTACGTTGCCCAAAATGGTGATGACTCGTCCGTCGGTGAAGAACTTCAATTTCTAATGGAGTGAGGAAGACACACCCTTGATACTGTGGATCTAAGGTCATCTGAGTAATAGGTTGAAACAAGCTGGGATGCCAATAACTTGGAATTCGACGACAGGGTTTATAGGGCCAACCCCTATTACAAGCTTTATGGATCCCATCACCTCCTGACGGGCATTATTGTAGGCACGTATAGTAGTGGAGGTTAGAGCGAGGTCACTTTCTTTCAGTCCTAAACATTTGAAGGTTCTTAGTGGGTAGACATTCAAGGTGGATCCATTATCGACAAAAGAAAGTGGCACAACCTTCTCCATAACTTTGACGGAGATGTTGAGTGCATGATTGTGGTTTATCCCAATCTTGGGGATTTATTCTTCGGAAAAGGATAGCATTTGGGTAGAGGTCAAGGATCCGACCAAATTCACTGCTTCTTCTGGTGTGGTAGAAGGAGGAACTGTGGGTCCAGTGAGTGACTTGATCAAAGCGTTTATGTGCAGCTGAGATGACATGAAAAGCCCCCATAGAGTGATTTTAGAATGAGTTTTCTTTAGTTAATCAAGGATCTTGCTTTCCTCAAGGGTCATCTCTGGCATAGGAAGGTCTTCCACGCCCTTCCCCTTGTCATTGGCTGGTAGTGAGTTTGGGATCTGGTAATACCTCCCTGATCTGGTCATATAATTTACTGAAGAAGGGAAGAAAATGAATCCCGTTTCCTTGTCAACCTCGGGTTGTTCTTCCACCTTATTTATTTCTCTGAGGAGTTCTTCAAATGATATCATCCCACACATGTCGGCTATTGGGCCATTTTTCTCTGAAGCTTGCTCTTCGTTCAAATCTTCGAATTCTTCCCACCATCTGGTGGCAACAATTCTGTCTTTCCATGTAAAGTCGATACATTCCACAACTTCAACGGCTTCTTCATACAGGTCACAATCGGTGGGGATGTGTAAGGGTGAAGGGACCAGGCGCCCTTGTAGCTTTAAAACATCGAATAACTCGGTGATACTGTAAATATTGTTGGTTTGTCTGAATAATTCTGCCATAATCTGGACAACATCATCCAGGCTGAATTCATCGGTTGATACTACCTAATTATCTGACTCTCTGTCCCATTTTCGAGCTTCCAAGAAAAGCATATTGAACCTTTGCCAATCAATGATCATCTGTGAGGGAAATTTCAGCTCGAACTCTAGGAGTTGATTTAAGATTTCTGATAATTCCACATTTCCATTTTCGGAATGGGTACGGACGACGATGCATGCTCTAGTAAGGAGTAACAGTGCCCGATTAGCGATGCTAGCGGGGTGTAGGAGGAAATATGGGCAAATTTGGAGAGGTTTAGGAGAGTATATGGGTGTGATTTGAGTTGAGGGATCAAATTATGGGTTCTCTTTTAAGGAGATGGCATTGGCGTGATTTGGGAGTGGGTTGTGAGTAGTTTTTGGCTTAGGATTGGATGGTGGGGCGATGGTACCCCGATCAGTTAGACCTTGGATTATGTTTCGAAGGTGAAAGCATTAGCTGTGGTATGGCCAGCTGTTTGGTGAAAGGTGCAATGGGCATCTGCCTTGAAGTTTTTTGGGAGTGGATTTGGCAATGGACGAGGATCCAAGGGTTTGATAAGGTTTCATCTTAGCAGGGCTTGAGAAACTTTGGATAGGGGAGCATGGAGCTCGGTGTATTCTTTTTGGACTGGGACGGGGTGACTTTTTGGTGCCCATGATGTGGTTAGTTGGGAGATGTTGTTGATGGTTGAGACTGCAGCACTGGCAGGCTTATCATATTTCCTGGGGGGCTCGATTTCTACTCCTGTTTCCCTGAGAGATCGAAAGTGGGGATAATATTGTCCTTCCATCATTGCTCGGACATGGGGTAAGAAGTTCTTCTTCACTATGCTGACTTGTTCTTCCTCGAAAGGCCGATTGGTCATGGTTGCTATTTTTTCCCTCCACCGGGCTATGAAGTTACTGACTGATTCACCAGAGTTCTATTTGAGTAGTTCTAAATCACGGAGGGTGACCTAAAGCTCTTCATTATACTTGTACTGTGACATGAATTCCCGAGCTACATCCTCCCAGCTACGAATTCTAGACTTTTCGAGAGACAAAAACCATCTGAGGGCATCCTTCAGAGTTTGCTAAAATAATTGGTCCATCACTTCTTCAGAAGCCCCTAGTAGAGTCATGGAACGGTGATTACTGTGGAGATGAACAATCGGGATTCCACTTCCTCTAAATTTCTCGATATTTGGCATCTTGAATTTCTCGGGTAACCTTGCTTTAGGATAAGGAGACATGTGCGTGTAGTCCATGTAATTCCCCGAGATTCTGACTTGGTAAAACTTCTTGGTGAGCATCTTGACATCCTCTTTGACTTTTCTTCCTTCGGATCAATGATCATAGGCAAGTTAGCTCCATGCTGGGCAAGATTCGGCATCGGAAGCTGGGCGGGCGGCGGCCCATTAGTAGGAGTGGCACGTGGAGCATGCTGATACTCTTTGAGAACCCAGATAGGCTCGGGTGGATCCATAGCATGAGGGAATAGGGCCTCAGGCTCTTGAGGAATGGTAACTTGGTTTCGTTGCATCTCTCGAACCACAGTTTTGAGGTTATCAATTTTGGACACAAGCTAAGCTAGGACTGCCGTCAGATCCGACTGCACAACTGGTACTTGATCTCTGTTATCCATGGAAAGCGGATGGATTCTGGACTCGGAAGAAGTAATAGGGGAACGGACGGAACTCTGGGGTGATCTGACAGAAGACCGAAGCCAATAAGGAGCCATGCCAAGGGTTTGCGATCGACCTGAGAAGGCACAAAAATGGGATTTATTTTTTAGAAAAAGGGATGAATTTTTTTTCTTTTTGAGATGAAAAGAATTTTTTTTTTGGATTTTTAATAAAGAGAGGAGAAATGTTTTTTGCTTTTTGATAAATAAGGGAGAAATGTTTTTGGATTTTTTTTCGGGAGACGGACCTCAGCATGATTATTATAATTATTATGTTCTCACTTGTATTAAATTATCCTAAATGCAAAAGGAAATGCCGAACGGGACCTGAGCCTGGAAAGATTGGGTTTGTAATATATGAAAAGCTATGGCTGGACTTGTGATCGGGCTCACGGATAGGGTCCCATTTTAAAAATGCACAAAAATTCGGGCGGCAGGCCGACCTGGAATTTCGACAGAGTTTCGGGTAGAAATCGGCATTCTAACATGTGTGTCCTAGGCTTGACACCTATACGTAGGTATGCAGTTGGTTGGGAAAATCAAAAAGGGTTCCCCCCTTTGGCGTGACTTCCACGATATACGTCTTGCTCTTGCGGGCAATCGGTACGTGTGGACAAGCCATTTGATATACCTGAGTGTACGTGAATTGCCTCATTTTGTACCTCGTGGGGACGGTACGTGTGAGAGCGAATTTAATATACTCGGCGTACGTGAACGAGTTCCCTGCGATATACCTCCTATCATGACTTCGGTCACGCGGTACGATGCGGGGGAACCTTTCGATATACGTCGAAGGTACTTAGCTAATGGAAGGTGAGAGACATATCGCTTAGGCTAACTGTGCCCTGCCAGACCAGCGCCCATTACGAAGTGACCCTCCAGTTATTGGGTAAAATTTGGTCAATCACAATGCTCTTTGGTGATGTCGTGTGAATCATGCATGATTCTCTTATTAGTATTTTATGAGAATGTCTTTTTCGATTATGCCAAACAAGGAGCAAAGTACAAGTACCAATGGTACACCAAGTATGGATGGGTGATGCGTGCAACATGTGGATATATATGTGACCCTAGGTGCACGTGGTGTGAAGTGTACATGGAGGATTTTCTACAAGTGTGTGAATAGAAGCATAAGCACGGGGTACACATGAGTAATAAAGGGGGGACATGAAAATAGGGGAAAATATGAAAAAACATAACACCCATGTAAATAGAGTCTAGCCCTCATAAATCCCCAGCAGAGTCGCCACTGTGCCCAACCCCGATCCTCACGGCGGGCGATCTACGTGAGGGAGGATCCTAGGTCCCGCGCGTCCCTCTCGGGAGCGCTTCGGTCGGCGTCATTTGAGTGAGGTGAAAAATGTAGAGAGATAGAGTCGTCAGTCTATTTTACTCAAAACAGACAAAAGAAAGGGAGCCATCCTGAAGGACAGCATGAAAAGACATACTGGTGTATACGAAACCAAAATGATTCGAAAAGGGTCTGGAGGCTAAGTTACGAAATGGGAAGGTGTTAGGCACCCATTCCGCCCTTACGGTCTCTCATGGGGTTTTGCTATTTTCCTTTATTTTCCCTGTGATATGTGTGCATGTGTATATATAGTGGAGATAGGAATTATCGACTTGTACCATGTAAAAGGTAAAGCGAGTCATCCGTAGGAAGGTATAAAAATATTAGAAAATATGATTTACACAATTATCCTTACGTTGACCGTTGTAATGGAACGATAATGCATGTGGAATAATACGCCACTAAGGACAAATATATGTATATATATATATATGTAATCTAGGATAATTGAATTTAGAGAGAATAGGAGATGAAAGAAAAAGTAAAAATAGGACTCGAATCTCAGATTTTACCCCGAGATGCCTACGTAGCCTATAGAGGCATCAAAGTCCACGTAGTTCGCATGCAAAATGAGGTGTGGGGTTTATCCCATAAATCCAACCGGGGACTTCTCTTATTTGTGTGCGCGTGTGTGTGTAGAAAAAGTGTTTTAGTTGTGAGAAAAGTGTAAGAAAAATGTGAGAATTCCCGTTTGGGATTTATGAGCAAACCCTATTTTTCTTGTTTTTTGGTTTTTTTATTTGTATGAAAATAAGAGATGTGCAATAATACTAAATAAAAGGTATATTAGGATATGTGAGATGAGAGAATAAAAGTGCTAAGTAATAAAACAAGTTAATGCGAATTTATGAAAATTTAACGAGAGAATTGAGAAAATTGGACCTTCTTGAAGATCTTGAGCTTGACCTTGAATGTTGGAGAGCAACCCTTGCACTTGGATGATGATGGAGAGTGATTAATTCACCAAGTTTGATGAAAAGGATGATGAAAGGTGAAGGTTGGAAAGGGATTTGGATGTGGGAATCGCGCTGACTTCATGAGAGGTTTTCTGGATTTGCTGAGAGTGATATGTTTCTGATCTGGGCTACTTTTACAATGAGGACAAGGCCTCCTTTTTTAGACCCAGGGCATTATCGAACGGTATATCCCTGTTCCTTCTAATTAGCAGGTGCGTTTGGGCACACTGCCGATAGGCAGGGTCTGGGTCCTGTCGTTTGGTAGTGTCTTTAAGGCCTTTTCGGAAAATCGGCCGCAGAGCACAAACCGTTGATCCGATTCGCCCATGGGGAGGACCATTGGAAAGGTTAGGATATTTACTTCAAAATTCTAAAGAGTTGGATCTTGTTTGGGGAGTTGATTTTTGTCAACCGGGCCCTGGAAGAATTTGGTGACCTCTCAGAGTAAAATTAATCATTCGTTCGTACCATAAGTCGGAATCACACACGGGATGGATCGTTGGAAAGGGTATTCAGTTACCTTTAAAGATTCATTCAGTCTCATTTGAGTTGAAGACTTTGACTTAGGTCAAATGGAGCCTGGGAGCATCCGGTGGCCTCTAGATCAGGTTTTGGGGAAAATAGATCGTTCGTCCGCATGATATGTCAGAATCGTGCACGGGACAGACCGTTAGAAAGGGGTTTCAGGGCCCTTCAAAGATTCATTAATTCTCGTTCGAGTTAAAGACTTTAACTTTTGGTCAAACGGAGCTTGGGAGTTCTCAATGGCTTCTAGGTTAGTACTCGAGGTATGACCTGGGTCTGTAGTGATGAAGGGAGGTGCTAAGGACTTAAGGAGAGTTTAAGAGGTAACAGAATGGGGTTTCTACACTCATCCCGACTGAGGCCGAGATGACATTGATGCTAGAGAGGGTCGAGGCCAAGTTGATGAGTCAGTCCCCTAATAGGAGTCCTCCTTGGTCTCTGTTTTCCTCGTACCGACTAAGGTCGAGATGACATTGATGTTGGAGAGGGCCGAGGTTGACGTCTTCTGGGCTGACCCCTAGGTCGAGGTACCATGTTCACTGCCTGATTATTAAGGTAGCTTCCATGATGTCTGAGGTTTACAATAAGAGACTGATGATCTTGTGCTGATAGGTACAAATGTAGTCTCGACTGAAGTGATCTGGATGACCCCGCCAATGATTAAGACATGGCCAACCTTTATCTGGATGACCCCTCCAATGATTAAACCATGACCGACCCTACTGAGGCCGACCCTTATCTGGATGACCCTGCCAATGATTAAGCCATGGCTGACCCTACTGAGGCCGACCCTAATCTGGATGACCCTTCCAATGATTAAGTCATAAATGACCCTATCGAGGCCGATCCTTATCTGGATGACCCCGCCAATGATTAAGCTATGGCCGACCCTACTAAGGCCGATCCTTATCTGGATAACCCCTAGAATGATTAAGCCATGGCCGACCGTACTGAGGCCGAACCTAATCTGGACAATCTCGTGAATGATATGTGAGGCTCTTGTGATGACTTGATTATGAGATGTGATGCTCGTCATCCTAACTGACGAGGGTACATTTTGGTCATATCAATTACCCCCTAGCCCTTAGCCTTTAATTTAGATAGAAGGATGAGGGATAAAGTATCGTTGGGCCGAGATGTTGATCAGACGTTCTTTCATGTGTCAGGCTTAAATTATTGCATGTTGTTGTCTGTCAGGTGCCAACTGTTGGCCATCCTAATATAGGCCGAGGCCGAGGCCGAGGCGATGCACTAGTCTTATGGTATGACAATTACTAGTGTTGAGTCAGATTTGTATATAAGTCTCATCCCCACTATCATGGACGAGACTGAGGGGACATGAGTCCACTGATTGTAACTACCATGCTGAGTTATCTTCAGTCGATCATCATTCTCCAGGTGGTGGACGAGGCCAAGGGTTCTTCGGACATAAGACCTCTGATGCTTAAATCCTTATCTGTACTTTGCACAAACAGATGGTACCGCTATTGGTCGGACTTAGCCAAGGGGTCCTATCTGGGATGAGACCGAGATGATAAGCTAGTCCTCTAGCAGGATAAGGTGGTCTAGGCCGAGACGATGAGTCGGTCTTTTAATAGGACATTTACTGGCAATGAGATCGTTGAATGTACTATCATGGATGAGGCCGAGGCTTCCTGTGCCGACCCCCAGGCCGAGTCATAATATCTATGTCTGATGAATTATCAAGGTCGGCCTTGTCCGAGGGGTCCCAGGCTTGGACAAGGGTATACTTGGGCATATCAATGATGTTTATCTCTAACCAAATGGTTTTTCAAATATAAGATCACCAAGTTAATGATGTTTCTTTCATATCACCAAGTTAATGATGTTTTCTTATATCACCAAGTTAATGATGTTTCAAGTGTGAGATCACCAAGTTAATGATGTTTGTCTCAATCCACCAAGTTAATGATGTTTCAAATGTGAGATCACCAAGTTAATGATGTTTGTCTCCTATCACCAAGTTAATGATGTTTATCTCATATCACCAAGTTAATGATGTTTATCTCATATCACCAAGTTAATGATGTTTAAAATGTGAGATCACAAAGTTAATGATGTTTATCTCATATCACTAAATTAATGATATTTCAGGTATGAGATCACCAAGTTAATGGTGTTTGTCTCAGATATGAGGCCACCAAGTTAATGATGTTAACTCTCATGTTACCAAGTTAATGATGTTTCAGGTATGAGATCACCAAGTTAATGATGTTTCAAATATGAGATCACCAGGTTAATGATGTTTCAGGTATGAGATCACCAAGTTAATGATGTTTGTCTCTACTCATATCGTCCTTGTCCGAGATGAGTATAACAAAATGATTTATCAAATTTAGGTTTACCAAATTATGGTGTTAGACCACATCCCCTCTCGACGTTTTGAGAGTGTATGGACAAGACGACCCTCGTCCATATACTGTCTTTTTACCGAGAGGAGCATAAAATGATTTTTGAATTTGAATTCACCAAATTATGGTGTTCTTCCACATCCACTCTCGTCGTTTTGAGAGTGTATGGATGGGGGTCGTCTCGTCGATATACTGTCTTTTTACCGAGAGGGTTTCTCACCAAAATGATGATGTTTTATAGTTTAAGATGAGTTAAAACCTGCAACTGAACACTTCGTATGAGAATTATATGAGAGAGAACAAATGAAATTTTTCGTTGACCTTTGTTGTAAGACAAATTTTTCATTGACCTTTGGTCTTGGATGCTAAGGCCGGGAAATGCACATAGAGGAAGCCTATTAGGAGGACACAGTTGGCGAAGTTGGCCAAGTTATAACGACCCAAAGATCGTCCCATGTCAAAAAGGGTTCTATCAAGCCATATGTAGAGGGATCCCAATGCGATTGCAGCGAGGGGAAGTTTGATACCCTGGTCCAAATGGAGGGATAGGTTGATGAGGTCCCTTTGAGGTTGTTCATTCGGTTTCCCCGTTAAAAAAAATGAGAAAGAATGACAAGACTGTAGGCAAAAAGTTCCAGCGATGTACCTTGATCGGGGCGGCCTAAGAGGCACTACCTTCAGAAGGATCCTTGAAGAAATAGGTGATAAAAGGAGTGAAGGTCACTTTGTTTGAAGTACCGATGCACCTTCGACATATACGGTCTAACTCCAAACAGTCAGCAGTCTCTTGGGCATCCAGGGTTTCATCAGAATAGGGCTCATGGCCTGTTGCCTCAAGGCCTAGGAGCTCGCACACGTCCTCAAACGTTATTGTAAATTTTCCCCACGCAGTAATGAAGGTATGAGTGGTAATGTTCCAGCGAGATACTATAACGGGAAGGGAAGTGTAATACCCCGTACTTTTAATTGATATTTATTTATTGGGATTAATTAAATTAAATAGGTATTAATTGAGAATTAATCCGGATAAAATACTAACGAGATGTGAGTTGGTATCTTATTATAATGTGTATACATATGACATTATGTGAATATTGAATATATTGAAATAGTCGCGAGATAGAAATACGGCAATTTGGAAATTTTGTTGGGACGCGTGTGACAGTCGCGTCAGGAATATAATTTTTTTAATTAAAAGTGAATTTTATTTTTATCCACCGTATGGTCATTTTGAGTGCGCCAATGTGTCCGGAAGGGTCGAAATAGTCAGAAAACACTAGCCGGGGGTTTAGTTTGGGTCCCGGGCGCATTTTTAGGCCATACCGGCAACTTAAAAGGGTAGTTTGGTAATTTTGGAATTTTGGGATTTATGACTAACGAATTTTGGGAGTTTAAAATAGAAAATTTAATGACCCACTAACCTATTACCAGTAATTAACTGATTAGAGGGCTACGGGGGTTTCATGAGAAGTTAGGAGAAGTTTCCCAAAGAGAGAACCTTAACCCCATCCTCAACCTTCAACCTTGGGAGAAAAGGAGAGAGCAACCTACATCCAGGATTCAACACCAAATTCAGAGAAAGATCAGAGGCAAGTGGTTTAATTACGTTATTTATAACGAATGTTTCTTCCATGCTTAGAAATTTATGAAAATTGCATTATTTTGGGAGATTGATAAAAACCCATTGAATTGGAATTAGAAATTCACATTTTGATAAGGAGATTGCATGTAGAATCATGTTTGGGTGATTATTCTGATAGAAATACATCTTTTATATCACAAAAACGGATTTAATTATGTCTATTGATGACTTTAAATTTCTAGGGTTCATGTTCATGAGATTTGGGGAAAAGTGGGGAGATTTGATGATTAGATGTGGTTTAGGATGATTTGACCCCTTATAAATGTTATATTACGATTTAAGTAGGTTTAGGAATGATTAGGAACCTTGAAATACCGTTGGGATGATGTTTAGATGAGATTAGAGGTGAATAAAATTGGGAAAAATGTATTAGGAGAATTCTGGGCTCGAACTGTCACCTCGTTAGAAGGCCTGCCCAGGTCGTTCGAACGAGCTCCTTCGAACGAGCTTCTAATGAGCTGACAGTTTGACTTCTAACGAGTGGGATGTTTGTTCGATGACTTTCATTCGAACGAGATCTCGTTAGATGCCCACTTCGTTCGAACGAACTCTCATTCGAACGACCTCGTTCGAACGAGACTTCTAACGAGTTGACAGATTGGGCTTTTTGGCCTGATTTGATTTCTAATGTCCCGTAACCTGGTTTAATTGTAGACATGACATTCCCTTGATGACTAATTGATATAGTTGGGATATATTAAGGAGTAAAAACATAGAAGTGTGATTTGAACCAAATGAAAATTATGGATTAGGACGTGAGTGACTATTGCGATGTGAGAACAAGTGACGGCTTAAATATTTGTATTAACTGGGGATGTGTGAATTGTGTAACATTATAAGTTGGTATAAGAATGAGATGTATACCACTAATAAATTATGATAATTATTAAGATGTGTGTATGCTTAGTATATGTATATGATTTTATGTGTATGACATACCTACCATACTTGCTATCACGGGAGGTTTGCGTTCGCTTAGGGCCATCTATTCTTTGTGTGCCTACGGGGGGAATATAGAGTGGTACCTCGAGGACATAGGTCAGAGAAGGACTTATTGGGAAGTTAATAAGTCTGCTGATCGTGGGAGCGTAGGTATGTGCGTGACCCATGTGATGTGACTGTGTTCGCCTCCATTGTTTGTGATTGTTGTTATCTGAGAACGATTCCTGAGAGATTCGGAATGCGTGATACTTATGTACGTGATGTACCGGGATGGATAGAAGAGTATGTGTGCACCGCAACTTAGTCTCGGGGTGCTTGTATTGTATATTTATGACGTGAACAATATACGCTTAAATAATGAGAACTTTCATGTTGGTATTGTGTGTATAACTATGGTAATGCTTTGAGAAAATAAAAAGGGATAATCTGTAGTGAATTGTATTGCTAATAATTGAGAATCCGAGTTTAAGTAAAGCCCTCTATTTAATTTATAACATTAGAATGTATAATGGGAATCGAGTAGAAAGGGGTAAAACTTATGACGGTTTAGTTAGGTATGAATGTCACTTAGATGGGTACAGTACGTTAGGAGTGCACACTTAGTCGAGAGGTGATGATTTCATGTGAGTGCACGTCCTAACATGTATTTTGCATTCATTGTTTTAATGTTATTAAAGCACTTGTTGTTTTTAAAATACTCTCCACTTTAGGGCTCTGACCCGTTTGCTTTCAAATCTATTTTTTTTTTGTAAAACATTTTTAGGTGCCCAACCACAAGGACACCATGCATAGGATTGCCATTCAGGTGATGAGCTGTAGTTGTTGTGGAAGTTACAGGGCCTTGATATTAGACGCCTCATTTTCTAGTCTTGACTCCATATTCAGTTTCATCATTTGTAGGGCATGTCGCCCATTTCTATTAGAGACATTTCGTAATTTAGTTATTCAGATTTTTGGCATGTAATTAATTCAGGATACACTGTTTTATTTATTTCAGTTTGTGGGATTATTGTGAGGAGTTTTTCCTCCGGACTTATTATTATTTGTTGGTTACTTTATTGAGGCTTTATGGTGCATGGCGATGATATTCTTTTACATTTCATTTATCGCATGTTAATCAGATTTAATTTAAAATTTGACAACTTACTTTTTAAATACTAGGTGGTTAGTAATCATTAAATGTTTTCGACAGTGATGCTATTAACTCAACCAACTTGGCATTTTGAATTAATTTAATAAAGGAGTAGCTACCCGGTATTTAATTAGTCGGGGTGTCACAGGTGGTATCGGAGCTTCAGGTTCTAGTGTCCTTTAGGATCTGTACGGCTTATTATGTTTCCGCTGAGCTTTCTTTGATGTAGAGCCCTATATTTTAGGACTGTTGTATTCCTTTATGTATGCTTCGCTCTTTAGCTATTTTAAGTTTATAACTACGAACTTATAGACTTTACTCTTATTTCAGAGATGCCTCCACGACGTGCACCACGGGTTCCTAGGAATGCACAGCCGGAGCCCCAGCCAGCACCAGTACAGGGCACCATGAATGCCGCTGAGGTTGCAGCCATTGTAGCCCAAGCGATAAATGCTGCTCTAGCAGTTGTACAGCAGGCACCACCCCAGGTGTCAGTAGCCGCGCCAGTTCAGGCACATGCATTCACGTCTGCTTGGGAACGTGTACGCGATGCTTTTCAGAAAGCGCACCCGCCGGAGTTCGTAGGTAGCTCCGATGTTGTGGTTTCAAGTCAGTGGAGGAAAGACATTCAGAGGCACTTGAGGATGTATGAGTGCACCGACGTTCAGAAGCAGTACTAGCTACTTTCAAGCTAGTGGGATCTACACTGCAGTGGTGGGAGTCTACTACCACCGTGGAGGAGAGAGATACTCTCATGATACAGGAGTTTTGGGTGCGGTTCGACCGCAAGTATTTTTCGTCATCCATTCACACGGAAATGAGGAGGAAGTTAATGAATCTCAGGCAGGAGGGTAAGACTGTGGCCGAGTATGAGCCCGAATTCACAAATTTGCTGAATATTGTCCCGGATGAGATACCGACAGAAGAGAAGAAGATCCAGAAGTTCACCGATGGATTAACATGGAGGATCCGTCATCATTTATTGGGGAACCTCTCGTTGGCCACTTATTCTGACGTGGTTAACGCTGCACTGTTACACTGCCAGGATCACCGCTTTCACATGGCTGAGAGTAAAAGATCAGGAGAGTCTAGCCATCACGGCAGGACTGGAGGAAATGGTGCCAGTGGGGCACAATCTACTCAGGGGCATAGGCAGGGTGACCAGGGTTCCCAGCAGGGGGATCATAAGAGGTTCAGATCGGGGAATTTCAGACACGGACAGGGAGGTTTTAGGCAGGGCCATCAGGGTCCGAACGGCCAGCAGAGCCAGCAGGGCCAGAATGGTCAACAACAGTTTCAGCAGGGCCATGGGAGGAATGGTAACGGCCACCATGGCCGAGGGCAGCAGGGGTAGAGAGGGGGGAACTTCTCGAGGAAGTGTTATGTTTGTGGCAAGACTGGACACAAACGCCAGGATTGTCCTGATAGGGGCAGGGCCCCGCAGGAGCAGCAGCAGGGTGCCCGACAGGAGCCGCAGAGGCCTATGTTTCCCGTCGCCCTCCCAGCACCACCACAGATGGCAGCATTATCGCCCATTCCAGCGGTCCCAGTTCAGCAGGGACAGCTGCAGTATGGGAGAGTATATCAGCTCCAGCAGGCCGCAGCCCCACAGGATCCACTAGCCATTGAGGGTATGTTCTCTATTCAGGGGACTATGGGGCATATTTTGTTTGACACGGGGGCCACACACTGTTTTATTGCTATGAGATTTGCACGCACCATTGGGTTGTTAGACACCGCCGAGAGTACGGTTACTTGTGTAGATTCGCCGTTGAGTAGGGGTTCCGTGATTTCCCTTGTATGTAGAGGCGTGGGTATAGAGATCGGTAGGTTTACTCTACCCGTGGATATGTTAGTGTTAGAGATGACCGAGTATGATGCCATTATTGGTATGGATTGGCTAGTAGCGTACCAATCCATGATTGACTATTTTAGTAGGAGTATTATCTTTGCCATTCCCGGGCAAGAGATGTTTTTAGTGGCGATGTCTCGTCCTGAGGGAGGATCGTCCACCAACTTGTACTATATAGAGGAGGAGACCTCTAAGGAAGTGGTGATACCACTTGATTCGATTCCGGTTGTTCGAGAGTTTGCCGATGTATTTCAGGATATACCTGGATTACCTCCGAGTAGAGAAATAGATTTTATGATCGACTTGACGTCGGGCACTCGGCCTATTGCCCGCGCACCTTACCGTATGGCTCCAGCTGAGATGAGAGAATTACGGGATCAGATTGAGCAGTTGTTGGGTCAGGGGTTTATTCGGAGGAGTACTTTGCCGTGGGGTGCCCCTGTGTTGTTCGTTAAGAAGAGGGATGGATCGTTGAGGTTGTGTGTGGATTACCGGGAGTTGAATAAGGTCACGATACGGAATAAGTATCTGTTGCCCCGAATCGATGACTTATTCGACCAGTTGAGAGGAGCTTCTTTCTTCTCAAAGATTGATTTACGATCGGGATATCATCAGTTGCGTATCAGGGAAGAGGACGTCTCGAAGACTGCTTTCTTAACGAGATATGGTTCCTACGAGTTTCGGGTTATGCCTTTTGGTTTGACCAATGCTCCAGCCGTGTTTATGGACTTGATGAATAGGATGTTCAGAGAGTTCCTAGATCAGTTCGTCATTGTCTTCATTGATGACATTCTGGTTTACTCCCAGACAGAGGAGGAGCACGCCAAGCATTTGAGGCAAGTTTTGCAGACGCTACGTCAGAACGAGCTGTATGCAAAATATGAGAAGTGCGGGTTTTGGCTGAAGGAGGTTCAGTTTTTGGGGCATATTATTTTCGACCGGGGGATATCTGTTGATCCGGGGAAGGTATCCGCGGTGAGGGAGTGGGGACAGCCCACGACACCGACTGAGATCCGTAGTTTCTTGGGCCTAACAGGATACTATAGGAGGTTCATTCGGGGTTTCTCCAAAATAGTGGGTCCTTTGACACATCTGACTCGTAAGGGTGTGCCGTTCATTTAGAGTGATGCCTGTCAGCTGGCATTCGATGAGTTGAACGACAAGTTGACCTCAGCACCTGTGTTAGCATTTTCGAGACCAGGAGTTGAGTATCTAGTTTACACTGATGCATCCCTACAAGTACTTGGAGGTGTATTACAGCAGGAGAGTCAGGCCATATCTTATGCTTCCCGTAAGCTTAAGCCTCACGAGAAGAATTACCCCACTCATGACTTGGAGTTAGCGGCAGTCGTATTTGCCCTACGGATTTGGAGACATTATCTTTTGGGGGAAAAGTTTCGATTGTTCACGGACCACAAGTCCCTACAGTACCTATTCATGCAGAAAGATTTGAATATGCGACAACGGAGGTGGCTTGAGTTTGTGAAGGATTATCAGTTTGATATCCAATATCACCCGGGGAAGGCTAACGTGGTAGCAGACGCGTTGAGCCGTAGACCAGTAGATGAGGTGGCAGGGGTGTGGAAGGCAAAGTGGAAAGAGTTGGGACACCAGGATGTAGTGGCCCAATCGTTCATGTCTGTGATGACTGTTACACCGCAGATTGTCACGAAGGTGGTAAAGGCCCAGGCAAATGACTCGTTCTGTCAGGAGCAGATAGTTCGATTACTAGCAGAGGGAGCCGATTCCTATACCGTTAGCTCAGACGGGGGATTACGCTTCAATGGGAGACAGGTATTTCCGGAAGGGGAGGAATTACGAAACGAGGTGATGGCAGAGTCGCACGGCTCACGGTACATCCCGGTGGGGACAAAATGTACCAAGACATGAGACGACAGTATTGGTGGAGCGGGATGAAGAGAGATATTACCGTGTTTATTTCTAAATGCGCCACTTGTCAGCTAGTAAAAGTGGATCATCAGAGACCGACAGGACTTCTACAGCCATTAGAGGTCCCGATGTGGATGTGGGAGAGCATATCCATGAACTTTATCACGGGGTTGCCTACGTCACAGAGAGGTCACGACTCCATTTAGGTAATTGTGGACAGGTTGACCAAAGTCGCTCATTTTCTACCCGTAAGGACAGACTACACTACGGGACAGTATGCCCAGCTTTTTATTGCAGAAATAGTGAGACTTCACGGCGTGCCCCTAAATATCGTGTCTGACAGAGACAAGATATTTGTTTCACGTTTTTGGGAGAGTTTTCAGGAGGCCATGGGAACGGAATTGCGATTGAGTACGGCGTATCACCCGCAGACCGATGGGCAAACCGAGCGTACAAATCAGATGTTGGAGGACATGTTGCGTATGTGCATCATTGATTTTGGGGGTGGATGGGAGCAGTATATTCCACTGGTAGAGTTTTCTTACAACAACTCCTACCCGTTCACCATTGGCATGGCTCCATTTGAGGCGTTGTACGGTAGACCTTGTCATTCCCCAGCATGTTGGTTGGAGGTGGGGGACAACAAACAACTTGGGCCGGAAGTGATTCAAGATACTTCGGCGAGGATAGAATTGATACGGAGTCGCATTCGGGTAGCTCAGGATCGGCAGAAGAGCTACGCTGATGCGAAGAGATTCTTCAGGGAGTTCCAAGTGGGGGACCAAGTTTTACTCAGAGTATCTCCTATGAAGGGGATTATGCGATTTGGGAAGAAGGGGAAGTTGGCACCGAGATATGTGGGACCATTTTCTATCATCGAGCGGATTGGGTTTGTTGCGTATAGACTTGGGTTACCGGAGCATTTACACAGGATTCATGATGTGTTTCATATTTCCTCGCTAAGAAAATATCTTAGAGATGATTTGGCTCATTCTCACATTGCTTTGGAGGACATCGATCTCCAGCCCGATAGCTCCTACGAGGAGGGGCCGATTGCTGTTTTGGACCGAAGTGAGCGGAAACTGTGGTCAAAGATAGTTCCGTTAGTACGTGTTCAGTGGCGGCATCATAATGCCGAGGAGTCCACACGGGAGCGCGAGGATGAGATGCGCGAATGTTATCCAGAGTTATTCTTACCAGGTACTTTCTAGTTCCGAATTTCGGGACGAAATTCTGTTATTAGGGGGGAAGTATGTAATACCCCGTACTTTTAATTGATATTTATTTATTGGGATTAATTAAATTAAATAGGTATTAATTGAGAATTAATCCGGATAAAATACTAACGAGATGTGAGTTGGTATTTGATTATAATGTGTATACATATGACATTATGTGAATATTGAATATATTGAAATTGTCGCGAGATAGAAATACGGCAATTTGGAAATTTTGTTGGGACACGTGTGACAGTCGCGTCAGGAATATAATTTTTTTAATTAAAAGTGAATTTTATTTTTATCCACCGTATGGTCATTTTGAGTGCGCCAACGTGTCCGGAAGGGTCAAAATAGTCAGAAAACACTAGCCGGGGGTTTAGTTTGGGTCCCGGGCGCATTTTTAGGCCATACCGGCAACTTAAAAGGGTAGTTTGGTAATTTTGGAATTTTGGGATTTATGACTAACGAATTTTGGGAGTTTAAAATAGAAAATTTAATGACCCACTAACCCATTACCAACAATTAACTTATTAGAGGGCTACGGGGGTTTCATGAGAAGTTAGGAGAAGTTTCCCAAAGAGAGAACCCTAACCCCATCCTCAACCTTCAACCTTGGGAGAAAAGGAGAGAGCAACCTACATCCAGGATTCAACACCAAATTCAGAGAAAGATTAGAGGCAAGTGGTTTAATTAAGTTATTTATAACGAATGTTTCTTCCATGCTTAGAAATTTATGAAAATTGCATTGTTTTGGGAGATTGATAAAAACCCATTGAATTGGAATTAGAAATTCACATTTTGATAAGGAGATTGCATGTAGAATCATGTTTGGGTGATTATTCTGATAGAAATACATCTTTTATATCACAAAAACGGATTTAATTATGTCTATTGATGACTTTAAATTTCTAGGGTTCATGTTCATGAGATTTGGGAAAAATTGGGGAGATTTGATGATTAGTTGTGGTTTAGGATGATTTGACCCCTTATAAATGTTATATTACGATTTAAGTAGGTTTAGGAATGATTAGAAACCTTCAAATACCGTTGGGATGATGTTTAGATGAGATTAGAGGTGAATAAAATTGGGAAAAACGTATTAGGAGAATTCTGGGCTCGAACTGTCACCTCGTTAGAAGGCCTGCCCAGGTCGTTCGAACGAGCTAGTTCGAACGAGCTCGTTCGAACGAGCTTCTAACGAGCTGACAGTTTTGACTTCTAACGAGTGGGATATTCATTCGATGACTTTCGTTCGAACGAGATCTCGTTATATGCCCACTTCGTTCGAACGAACTCTCGTTCGAACGACCTCGTTCGAACGAGACTTCTAACGAGTTGACAGATTGGCCTTTTTGGCCTGATTTGATTTCTAATGTCCCGTAACCTGGTTTAATTGTAGAGATGACATTCCCTTGATGACTAATTGATATAGTTGGGATATTTGGGATATATTGAGGAGTAAAAACATAGAAGTGTGATTTGAACCAAATGAAAATTGTGGATTAGGACGTGAGTGACTATTGCGACGTGAGAACAAGTGACGGCTTAAATATTTGTATTAACCGGGGATGTGTGAATTGTGTAACATTATAAGTTGGTATAAGAATGAGATGTATACCACTAATAAATTATGGTAATTATTAAGATGTGTGTATGCTTAGTATATGTATATGATTTTATGTGTATGACATACCTACCATACTTGCTATCACGGGAGGTTTGCGTTTGCTTAGGGCCATCTATTCTTTGTGTGCCTACGGGGGGAATATAGATTGGTACCTCGAGGACATAGGTCAGAGAAGGACTTATTGGGAAGTTAATAAGTCTGCTGATCGTGGGAGCGTAGGTATGTGTGTGACCCATGTGATGTGACTGTGTTCGCCTCCATTGTTTGTGATTGTTGTTATCTGAGAACAATTCCAGAGAGATTCGGAATGCGTGATCCTTATGTACGTGATGTACCGGGATGGATAGCAGGGTATGTGTGCACCGCAGCTTAGTCTCGGGGTTCTTGTATTGTATATTTATGACGTGAATAATATACGCTTAAATAATGAGAACTTTCATGTTGGTATTGTGTGTATAACTATGGTAATGCTTTGAGAAAATAAAAAGGGATAATCTGTAGTGAATTGTATTGCTAATAATTGAGAATCCGAGTTTAAGTAAAGCCCTCTATTTAATTGATAACATTAGAATGTATAATGGGAATCGAGTAGAAAGGGGTAAAACTTATAACGGTTTAGTTAGGTATGAATGTCACTTAGATGGGTACGGTACGTTAGGAGTGCACACTTAGTCGAGAGGTGAGGATTTCATGTGAGTGCACGTCCTAACATGTATTTTGCATTCATTACTTTAATGTTATTAAAGCACTTGATGTTTTTAAAATACTCTCCACTTTCGGGCTCTGACCCATTTTCTTTCAAATCTATTTTTTTTTTGTAAAACATTTTTAGGTGCCCAGCCACAAGGACACCATGCATAGGATTGCCATTCAGGTGACGAGCTGTAGCTGTTGTGGAAGTTACAGGGCCTTGATATTAGACGCCTCATTTTCTAGTCTTGACTCCATATTCAGTTTCATCATTTGTAGGGCATGTCGCCCATTTCTATTAGAGACATTTCATAATTTAGTTATTCAGATTTTTGGCATGTAATTAATTCACGATACACTGTTTTATTTATTTCAGTTTGTGGGATTATTGTGAGGAGTTTTTCCTCCGGACTTATTATTATTTGTTGGTTACTTTATTGAGGCTTTATGGTGTATGGCGATGATATTCTTTTACATTTCATTTATCGCATGTTAATCAGATTTAATTTAAAATTTGACAACTTACTTTTTAAATACTAGGTGGTTAGTAATCATTAAATGTTTTCGACAGTGATGCTATTAACTGAACCAACTTGGCATTTTGAATTAATTTAATGAAGGAGTAGCTACCCGGTATTTAATTAGTCGGGGTGTCACAGGAAGCATTATTCTTGGACAGGGTGAACTCACCAAACCACTTGGCCCGATGAAGCCCAATCTTGGTGAGAGTGTCAGCATGAGAACTTTACATATGGGAGTTCCAAGCAACAAAGTGAGCAAGAGAGTCCCCAGGCCCTTCGAAGTCTATATGGGACCGTGGGAAGTCCCCTCGCTCAAGATGGAATCGGAGAGTCCCATCTGGAGGTAGAAAGTCCTAGTCATCAGCACTCTCATTTTCATCACCGAGCGTTAGGGCATCATACTTGGAATTAAAAATGCAAGTCTTACAAGACCCAACAAAGTCATCACCCTTGCCGAATATTGAGGACCAGCGGTAAAAGCGCAACTAGTCCTGGCGGGCGACAGTCACTGAGGTGGCAGCAGAGGTGGTGACAATAGGGGTAGCAGTTGCAACACTAGTGGCAGGTGTGGTAGGGTTGCTTTAGGAGGCCATTGCAGACAATAACGAAGTAAAGAAAATCTTGGTAAAAGAAAGGTGGGTAATGAAGATGTAGAAGAACAACCACATGTGGTGGAAAAAAAAGGAGAGAAGGAAGAAGCTAGGTAAGAGCTTGGTAAACAATGGAGGTTTTCGCATAATTTTCTCTCTCTATAGAAGATGGGATCTTCAAGAAGAAGAAGGAAAGAGAAGGGTTTGAAAAAAGAGACGTTTAAAACCTTTTAAGGAACTCGTCCGTTGAGTTTCCCACCACCACACGTGCAAGGCCACCTATAATCATTTCAAATGAACACGTGGTACTTCAGGAAGTGTTTTGAAACCTGAAAAGACAACACCACATCATTTACGATGTGACGCTTGGGGAATAGAAAGGGTTGCCTCCTTTAGCAAGTTTGAGTTTTTGCACCAGAATTTTTGTCATACATATCCAATAATCCCCAACGGAAAAGATGTCCCAACAGTTCAAAAAAGCTACGATGTCCCCAGGCTACAAGTCCAAACGTTGTTTAAATGGTGACTCGGCTGCATCGGGGTGAATTTCTGCTTTTTCGAATATAGCAAAGCATTACAAGGGAGAATTTCACCTACCAAGAATCAAAACGAGTATTTGATAAGGTTAGAAGGCCTTTTGGGAGAATTTCAAATAATAAAGCTAGAACTGTTGAAGCGCAGTATAAGGAAAAAGTGGCGATGTCCCTTCGTCGAAACCCCAACAATTCGTAGCGCTTCAGCTCAAGTACATCGGGGAGAATTTTCCTTTTTCCTGGAGATTAAAACGTTGTGGTTCTAACGAAGAAAAGGAGGCCATAATTTTTTCACACAGAGATGGTTCATCGATTTGAGAATTTCGTGCAGACATTTCTTGTTCCAACAAATCTCTCCACAAAGGGGAAAATGTAGAGGGGGATTGAATGTAATTTTGGGATTAGAGGTAATTACACATTAGCAATAGTGTTTTGGGGATTAAGGCACCGAGGTAGCTCAAGCGTGGCAGCTCAAGCATAGCAACTCTTAATTTAGCTTGTTGTGTCAGTCAGTCATATTGTATTTTTGTTTATATTGACTATGAGCTATAACGGTTGTAATTATGTAACGGGAATAATAATGAGTTTTAGTGTGAGGTCAAACGGTACTCGCGAGAGACCAGGGATGGTAGGGACCCCTATCATATCATTATTTCATGTGGCTATGATATTTTGTCATGATTATAGGTGCTTAGATTGATCTTAACCATTTGCTTAATGGGCTTGTTTCCATCTTGATTTGCATTTTGATTCAACTATGTATATGCCATTGCACACATACATAAGCTTATTTGAATGTGTGACTTCTCATGTACATTTGAGTTTGGTGAGACATTATCCTCTCAATTTCATCATCTATGTGCATATAAGACTTATGAGGAGGTGTACATGTACAAACTGTTGGCTGTGAGGATATTTATTGTTTATCAAAAAAATATGAGTGTTCACGAGAAATGGCTATGAGAGACAAGTTGACTCGTCGTTAAAGCTACCGTTTAAAAGAGACCAAGAAAAAATTAAGGCATTAAAAAGGATCATGTGTATGCCAAAAATGGGCCAATACGAAATCTCTTGAAAAGAGATAGTATAACTTCAAAATAAGATTGCATTAGGAAAAGAATAATCATATTTGTTTTAGTTTTTGAGGGAGTTTAGTTGAACACTCAACGGGTTTGCATAATGAATTCTATGTTGCAAAAATCGTGTCATGACATTGTTGTTTAGTAGAATTGTTAAAATTCTATACTTGTGTGCACGATGTTTGTTTAGTTCATTAAGTTTAAAGTTTAATTGTCACATATGGATGATATTTAGCGGTCAATTACAGCTACTTGAACTTATCTATGTGTTTGAATTATGATTCATTTGTGTTACTTACACCCATTCATTCCATTCCATGTTTAGGCACATTGATACTATTTTAACGTGTAATTCAAATTTTTATTCTTGAGTCAGTTTTGTTACTATGTTTGTACTTTCAGATGCTTATACCAGTTATTCTTGTTTCGAGGTTGATATCTCACTATTTTTGAGCTGGAATTAAGGATTTTTCAAGTCGTTAGAACGACTTCTGGGGGTTGTTTTAATGACTTCTGCACGTCGTTTGATCTATGGATCCAACGAGATGAAATCGATGTACAGTGTTTGGTCGTTAGATGACCGTTAGATCAGAACTTGAAACGGTCCTTTAGTGTGCCCTTAAGGTAAAAATAACTTTGTTCCAATTTTTAGTTAAATCCAATTTTAACTTCTTAAACCCTAAACATGCATCTAAGTGATTAAAACCATTCCATGAATAAAGCATGCAGTAAAAGAAACAATTTCAGGAAAAATCCCCGAAGGGCAAAACCTTTTTATTTCACTATAATTTGTAAGACACAACTTGCACAGATTACAATGAAATAGGGTGACATACGAAAGACCCGCATGTGTCGGTTTCGATGTCTCGGCTGAAATCTCCCGCAGTAAGTCCAGGTGGTCAGCAGTAAAAAAGAAGACGACTTCTCCACATGTTACTTCATAACAACTCCCTCTACAATAGCGCACAACTCTCTCCTTACAAAGTTCAGAACGGTGTAGTGAATGAATTATCTTCCGGTAAACGCGTTCAAGATCACTAACTCTGGAATTGAGTAATACGATCTTGAATAAACACCGTATGAATGAAACACCATATGAGAATAAGTTTTTGAAACTTTTTTGCCTTATAAATCTTTTGCAGATACGTTCTTTATTTATAACTGAGCAGCACAGAGTCTAAGAAAATAAAAAATGAAAATCGAGGTGGAAGGTCGTTCGAGCAAGAACAGATCTCGTTCGCGCGACATGTGAATGTTGTTTGAATGACTTACTATCTCGTTCGAGCGAGCTACAGTATTTTAAATTAATATTTTTCTTTTAAATTAATCCTCGAATTTTCTTTAAACTTTTTGTAACTCAGAAATATTTTTAAAACATAAAAAGATTTAATTCCCACTTATTTAAATCACCCAAGATTTAATCAATATTCATAATTACTCAAATTCTTATAAGTATTCATACCTGAGTGATTTTAAACAAATGCAACACCTCTTGACTTGAAATCTTCTTCAACGCTTTAGATTGCACATTCTTGGACTTGAACTTTGTCGTAGGCTCAACTGAACTCATTAAACTCCATAATTAAAACTAGCCTAAACTTAATATATTTTGTCCGAAATTAAGCCAATTAAAACAAAAGTACATGATAAGAATTATGTTCTTACAAATCACCCCCTTTGGCTATTTCGGGACAAAACTAAATAGAGATGCTATATGCCAAAAACAAATACATGTCCTATTTCAAAACTCAGAAATATAAAAATACAGGATAAATGACAAGCATCTGAATCTGATTTTGTCTCTAAATGGCACTCATCTCTAAATGTGATGTATCAATAAATATCTGAATCTCTGAAAACAATACCTACGCACACGAGAGACAAACAAACACCCAAGTGAAGTGTGGAGGAATAAACAAATATAATATCATAATAAATGCTCCCCATACATCACATATCTCTCCCCCTTTTTTCCTGGAATAGACAAAGGTGGGACAAACACACTAAGTCTAGCATAAATATATTATAATGAGAAACATGGCTAGAGAAACAATATCAGTATGTTAATGGATAAGAAAATAGCAGTATCTGAAGCATAATAAGAGAATTACTAAACTTCAAACGAAACTGTATGTCCATGTCATAAAATAAGAGAGATACAACTGATCAAAAGAGTACATCATATCAGAGAGAAAAAAAATACATCAGAAACATTAGTGTTCAAATACAATGATAAAACAAATAAAACTATGAATCAGTAGGAGTATCATCATCAGTAGGAGTATCATCATCAGCATGGAGGGTTAATTTGGGTAATTGCTTTAAGTGTGCATGTGATTTGGGTGTGTCATGTGGGTAGTGAGGTGAGGGAATAAATGGTAGTAGAGGGAATAAAATCTGATATGTTAAAAGGGTATAATTGGAAGTTGGGTAAAAGGGTTTAGGTGGGTTATTTGGCATGTGGGGTTTTAATGAGTTTGGTTGGTTTTATGCAGGTGGAAGAATCCTCAAATGGGTTTGGGAGTTTCATAGGTTGAAATGGGTATGGATGTGAGATGGCTTCGGGTTAGGTAGCGATGGGTTCTGCCCGAATCGGGTTTGGTTTGCTCCGATCAAGTTTGGGTTTTTTGTGGTTGGTGAGGTAGAAAGGTGAGAGAGAGAGGGAACGCCGGAGGTTGGTGGGCCGTCGGCGCAGGTGCTGGTCGGGGCTGTCAGGCGCAGGAGGGCGAGAGAGGGGTCGTCGGCCGGAGAGATAGGAGATTGGGGCTATGGTATTCAGGCGTCGCCGGCGAGGATATTTGGGGGTCGCGGCTGTTGCCGCCGGAGGTTGACATCCTGCCGGAGGCAGCGCGCCAGAGGCTGCTCCGGTTTGGTTCGATGGCGGGGCGACAGTAGGGTTCGGTTATGGAGAGATAAGGAGATGGGTTGGTAGTGTGTGTTTGTGTGGGTGTTAATGGAGGAAAGAGAAAGATTGGGTATGGTGGTTTTGGATGAGAGAGAAGATGGGTGTAGGGAAGAAGATGAAGGGAGTGATTAGAGTGTGGTGAGGTTGTAGGTTAGTAGTATGAGGGTGAGGTGAGTGTTTGGGGTGTAGGATAAAGTGTAGGTGGGGTTGTGTGTGTGTGTTTAATTTGAACCTAAATAAAAATAACATTAAAAAAAAATTAAAACTAATAAAATTAAAAATCTAAAATAAAAATTCTACTTCTAATAATAAAATAAAGACTCAAATTAAAAATGAAAGGAAAAAAAAAGATCTAATAAAATTAAAACTAAAATCCTAAATAAATGTAAAATTAAATAAAACTAATAAATGAAATCCTAAAAAAAAATCTATTCCTAATAAAATAAGATAAAATAAAATAAAAACTAAGACTAAAAACTAATAAAAATCAATATAAAATAAAATTATATTAATAAAAATAAAATAAAAAAATAGAAAATAAAATCTAAAAATTCTAAAATAAACCTAAAATTAAAATGACACAAACTAAAATTCTAAAAATTGATAAAAGGGCACAAACTCAACACACACACGGTTTAGGCTAGGTTTAGGCTCGGTTTGGGTAGGCTAGGATACGGGACAAGGGTATTTAGCTCCATAAAATGCACAATTACCTTAAAATATGCATTTGAACACCGCAACGTGCATTCGGCCTACAAAATAAATAATTAAGCACATAAGATCCATATTACCGAGAATTAGCAACTAAAATACATCTATTTGGGGTATAAAATGTACAATTTTGGGTGCTTATCACACCACCGTCAAACAGAGCGTTGCTAGTCCTCGAGCAATAAGATAGAGAGAAAGAGACAGATAAGAAACCAAAAGTGTACCACTTTCGCGGGCACTTGCGATTGCACTTAGCATGTGCAACAAGCCTTTAAACATATAGATTACCCTACAGGACGAGTTGTGTCTCGTGAGGGTTTGCAGGGAATATACCCACAAAATTTTTTATTTGCAAAATGCTTTATTGAAAGGCAGTTAATCTCTTATTAGACGTAGAATAATCGCACAATCCATCATGAAATAAATGATTTGAGAAATATAAGCTAGAATGTGTAAAAAGATTAAGCTAGATAAATACTCAAGGCACATCCTTCCTAGAACTCAACGTGTGTAGTGTGAATCAGTCAAAATGGGTCGAGTATCACAAGAGTAATTCCTAGATTGCCTTATCGGAATCAACGTTTCAACTTCAAATCTCACGGATATATCTCTCTCTAACGAACTCTCGAGATATGGGTAAGTGTATCGCTCTTGTGTGTGAGGAGGTGAGTAAATGTAAGCAAGTTCAAACGTCTCATACACGCATAAGAAAGAACGAACAATTTGAAAGAAAATGATCTCATGAAAGAATGCTAATCACTATAGTGAGAACGTCGAGTTATTCACCACGTCGACTTTCATTTGCCCGAACGCCTAGGGGAACATGGATGTATATGGGTGAGGGAAAATGAAATGGAAAGGATGGTATAAGGTGTGGTATGATGTATGGGATGATGTATGGATGTGGTATGTAGGATATAATGGTGATATACATGATAAAGGATGATGGATTAATGTATATGATAGAAGAGTGTTCTATACTTTAGACACAAATGTCTTTATTACTAACTACAAACTCTCTTTCTTTTCTTTTCTCTCTTTTTTTCTCTCTTTTTTTTCTTTTTTATTCTATAATTTGCTATTTTTCTATTTTTTTTGTTTTTCTTTTTGTTTTTTTTTTTTGTTTTTCTCTCACTTTTCAAACCAACAGTGAAGACATTTAATATTTGGAATCAACACTCTTTTTCTCAAAATGATGAATGATATATGAGTGAAATGATAAATGGATGGTGTGGGGAATGTATATGGATGGGGAAAATATGGAAAGATGATGGGTGAGTGAATGGAAATGTGATATGAAAAAGTGGTAAGTGTATGGATGAAAATCTAGTATTCGGGAAAAATTTCAAGACACGCATTTTTTACAACTCGAAAAAGATGTCATTCTCAGTGATCAAGCCAAAAATAAAGAAAAATAATGAGATCATACCACAATTATGCGCGGACCCAAAGAAAGTTGAATCAACTTGTGACTCGGAGATTGCGTAAAACTCTCAAAAAGGTGAAAGGCACGAATCTCAGGGGCTAAAGTCTCTACTAGTGATCCTTAAGGTTCTCTTTAGAATTGTAGTACTCCTAAACTCTAAATCGTACTGACGTGATAAGTGCGTAAATTTTTGTTGAGTCTAGAAATTCATGGTGCAACATGCCTTGTTATGTATTACATAAGCTATTTAGAAAAAATATTCTCTAGCTTAATTCCTAGACTTAAAAAGATGGATGAGTGAAAATTCGCATCAATGAGTGAGATGAAAGAAACTACACGAAATTTTAAAAGTCAGGTTCAAAAATCAAAGTTTTTCAAAAGAGGCACGATTTTGATAAAATTCCCCACCCCCAAACAAAAAGGAACATCGTCCTCGATGTTAAGTAAAATGATTTTAAAAATTGAGAGCATAAGGTAGGAAAGATATTACCAGAATGAACCGCTAATGAAGTGGACAAATATCGCCAAGAATAAACCTGAATAAGAAGTGAGCAAAAATGTGTACAAGTCTATAAGCATGATAAAGCATAGGGTGATGTGAAACACCACCCCCAAACAGGATGAGACTAGTACAAGAAACGCGGGCTACGTCCCGGTAACGCTAAGTTTAATGTCTTCAGCCAGACCGAACCATTCTCACCCTAAAGATAGAAACTATGAAAGCACGTGGTGGCAAAAAAAAAATGGATGATGAGAATCACCCCCAAACAAGACTGAAGCGTTAGTCTTGTTGGACACAGGCTACAGTGGTCAATGCACTTGTATGGCAAAGTGCATCACGCAATGCAAAGCATCGGTGGACCATGGGTGGGTGGGAAAAAGGGCTAAGGTGAGGGTGGAAAGGTATCGGTCACGGGCCTTATTGAGCTTAAAGGTGAGGGCAACAAGGGCCCTATAAGAATGGTGCTCTAGTTGGTGAGGGAGGCGGAATGGTGTAGAAAGTGGAATGGGGTGGGGCTCATAAAAATCACACGACCATTCTATAAATGGGCAATGATAATGGTCGTGCCGTGACACGCCAAGGAGATGTCGAGAAGAATCAACACTACAAGGAAGTGGTGCGCATGGAGGAACAAGCTCGATGTCACGGAAGTAGAGAGTATCACCATAACTCTCGTGGATGGAGGATGGTTTCAGGTGAGGGTCTAAAAATGTTGATAGAAACTTGAAATGCGTAAAATCAAGATCCAAACCAGGTAGTGGGTGGAAAGAACAATGGGTGGGTCGGGTGGGACAAATGGTGTATCGGGTGGGATAAACGGTAGAGGAATATGATCCAACTCAAGCGTGGGAGACACACACTCATTGGGAGGAGTAAAGTAATACTCACAAGGGAGTGTGGTTTCTATAGATGGAGTGGTCAACTTCTCCATAAGAGTAGCATTGGTAAATGGGGTGGGTGGGTAAAACGAGGCACCAAGATCAGAGATAGAGGATTCGCTAGAAATATCGGGCTCAAAGGGAGCCATGCATGGTGGGACATCATCCATATCCGAATAGTTAGGAACTATCACGGATTCTATCTAGGGAAAATGGTGAGCACTCGTAGCCGGAGCTAACCTAGGATAAATTGGTTCCTCGGGAACACAAGGGTGAAACTCGATGGGTATAGACTCGGGCATTGTTTTGGATTCAGCAGGAGTGGGAATGGGAATAGCAAAGTGGGGTTCATATGGACATGGTGGGATTTGATCAGGCTCACTATATAAAGGTAAGTCAACACAAATGTCGACTTGGGACCCGGACCATGGAATGGTCTCAACATCGAGATTCTCGAGGTGGTAGGGTTGATCACACTCAGAATCCGTGTCACAAAATGACACATCATCGTCACACTCGGTGGCAACGATGGGTGGGGCCATGGGAATATTCGACTCTCACTCACACTCCAATTCATTTAACCTTTGTTCAAGCCTTTGGAGAGCTTGAGTTTGAATTTGAGTGGCTCGCTCCTGCTCGAGTATGAACTTTTGCAAGAGGATTTCGAGAGTGGAGGTGGTGGAGTGACAGGTGGTGGCGGTGGTTGAGGTGGACGCAACTCGCTATAATCGGGACTATATGGAGAATAATCATATGAAGTGTGTGGGGTGGGGCCAAGTTCATCATACACGAAAGGTTTGATTTCGTGATGGACAAATGGTTGATACTTATGGGGTGCATAGTGAGGGAACTGATCGTGAACGGGTGCATAAGGTTTCCATGACGACTGTTGGAACGTGTGAGGATCCACAACATCGGGTTGGGATTCATATTGCGTGGAAGGGTGATCAGGCCTCCACGAATAGCTCGGGTAGTCACTCAACTCGGGATTGGGTATATAGGGAGAATAGGCCGAGGTGGGTTCCGGAACAATGTCATATAGATACACATGCTCCATGGTGGGCTCGGATGGATATGACATGTAAGGGTACTCATGGGACATGTGATCGGCATAATAACAGTGGGTGCACAACAAAGGAGGAGACACGTCGACACTTGACACCGAGGGTGATGGAATAGGGGGTGCATGCATGGATGGGTCAAGAGTACCAACGGTACTCGTAAGAGAGGTGAAATCATGAAGAATATCATAAAGAGACCGCTCGAGATCACTCTCACACGTGTCACGTGTCAATGGAAAATGACCAAAGTAGTCCCGTAAAGGACGTTCTTCGGCCATGAGGAGAGAAATATTTTTTTGTTGTTTTTAAATTTTTCAAAAGGAAAGAAAATATTTTTGGATTTTTCTAAAAAGGAAAGAAAGAAAATAATTTTGGATTTTTTTTATAAAAATAATAGAAGAAAATATTTTTGGATTTTTTGTGAAAAATAAAGGAAGAAAAATATTTTTTTGATTTTTTTTTTGGAAGAAAAGGGTGGGGAAAGAAATATGGACTATTTGATTTTGGACGAACCAACTAAAACCGACTATCGAAAAATGAATTGGACACACACAAGTTAAGGAGAATCCTAACTAGCACATAACCAATTTTTATCTTTAGATTTAGTGAAAGGGGTAGTCAAATTTTAATTAAATCCGCGGGCGATAAAAAATCACGGAAATATTTGTGATCGCCTTTGCAAAATATTCTCTTAGTGGGCCACCTAGTTGATTGATTTTAAATTTAGTGATGGCTAGGGTAGCATACAATGGTAAGCGAGTGAGTCGGGTGATGAAATCCCTTCTCGAGAGTGACCGGGTGTAGGTCTTAGTAATTTAATTCATCACACCCTTCAAAAAATAAATGCGAGAATAAAATCACACAAGAGCACACAAAAGAATTGACTCGCTAACAGGAGAGGCGCGAGTGTTAGAGAAATGTACCTCCCATGGTTTTTAGGTCGTGGGGTGCCGAAAAAATTTGAGTCGACCGCGGGGAGATTACCCCAATCTCAGTCGTCCCCGGGAGTCCTACCGACCCAAGATAGAGAGACTTCTAAATCCTCGCCTTTGGACGCCCTCTCTCTACCTTGTTTGGTTTCCCAATCACGCTTGGCTTCAATTATTACAATTTTAAATGAAAAATAAATGGTGTCCTATGCACCGCAATACAAGCCAAATAATAAAAAAAAAGTCCTAATACAATCCTTCTAATAAAATGCAAAAATGGTACTAAAATGAAAAAAAGTACAATACAAGTGAATCACGAAATGGAATCCGCTCCGAGCTTCACAATCCCAAGAATGGCAACCGCAATAAATGCTCTCACTGCCTGTGGCATACGACTCTCGAAACGAGTGAAAGTATTATTATCAATAATGGCAGGCGAAGGGATACGCTGATCACCCTATAAAACAGGAACCCCGACAGAAGTGCAAATGATAGAGATGAGAATCCCATACAGAAGAGCAGGGCAGACTGGGATGGTACCACTGACGGTAACAGATGATATAACACGAAGCATGACCGTCGGTAGATCGATATCCCACCTCTTAGAAATAAGATACATGAAATAGACAATGTCAGATCCAATCTGAGTATGGTTTATCCTAGGATAAATGAATGCTGACACAAACCTATTAGGTACGCGAAAGGAAGGAAAAAGATGGCGATGGTACATAGTAGTACCTGCCTGGGGAATCTCCCAAAAGAAATGATGCAGAATATCATCATATGTAGGTCCATCATTGGTATAATGAGGAAACATAGCGTCAGGGACACGAGGAAGGTGCAAACAGGAAGCTATGAGATCAGTTGTGATGAGAACAAGAACGCCACGAACAGTAGAAAAGATCCCCTTAGCGTGAGGAAGAGCGCGAAAGAAGAACTCTCGTACAATGTCTGGATAAACAACCCCACATGGCTCAAATATATAATCCCATCCCCTATGAGACAAACAGTGCTGAAGGCCTAACCCCTGAAACTCAAAATACCGAAACACCCACTCCGGGACAACAGACCGAATTTGTAGACCCAATAAATAGTAATGATCATACTCAGCATGAGTGGCCCATCTCACTGGGGAATACGGGGGCCTACTGGCCTGAGCTCTCTGAGCTCGAGCAGAGGTAGGAGCCTTATCGAGTTGCCCGAAAGCGGCACCACGACGTCTAGGAGGCATGACTAAAAAAGTGAAATGTGTGAAGTGTAAAAGGGTACCGTCACTGAGGAACACACAAGAACCTATATCCGTACAATAGTCCAACCGAACCACCGCGAACACCAACCACAACAACATCCAAAAATCAGCAATGCAATTCTAAAAACAACAACCATTTTTTTTTAAAAAGGTGACTATTAAAAAAAATCATGAACTGTGTTACCTCAAAATCATGGGAAAATGGGAACTGCTCGCCAGAGAGTTAAGGCTCGAGAATTGGGTTGAACTTGAGAGAACCAACTGGGTTAGTCACCGGAGAAGACAATAATGGCTGGACCACTGTGAGAGAGATATCGCCTTAGAACAAATTTCAGGGGGAACACACTCTGACAAACTAATATGATGGACAAACATCGGAGAATGAATCGCCGGAGGACCACACCCTGGAGAGAAAACTCAGAAAATAACCGACGACAATGGATGATAGGGGTAGAACAATGCACCGAAGAAGAGATAAAATCCCAGAACTATGAAGCTTCAAAAACCTTGTCAATGGCGGTTTGTTAAAAAAACAATGCAGGTGCCGTTTTTCGAACTGGGAATGAGATTTGAGGGAACGACTGATGTTAAAAGAAACCCTTATCTCGTTAGATGTCGCTCGAACGACTTGAATAAGTCGCTTGAACGATTTGAGTTGTTGCTTGAATGACAGCTTTGCGCAACAAATGATGTCGTTTGAACGAGAAAATTTAAAATTCAAGAAACACCCCAAAAACATTCAGTATTTTTTCGAGTGAAAAAAATATCCCAAAATAGTACCTGGAACACAAAAATAGACTGCAAAATAGAAAATAGTGTAGAAAGAAACAATATGGATTTACATGTTAAGATGGTACTAATGTGCTCAATTATGAAAGTGGAATGATTGGGAGTGAACTACAACAAATGAGTCATCATTTCAATACGTCGAATCGATCAAAGAGTTCTAATTGATATCAAGGAATCATCAAACTTCATCAAAGCCATGTGTGACAAAATAAGTGTGAGTTTGATGAACTAAACTTAATCCACATGCATACAAGTTCGGATTGTTGACGATTCTACAAACAACAGTGTCATGATACGATGTTTCAACATAGGATTCGTGGTGCAAACCCGTTTTAATTCATTTCCCACCAAACTCCCTCATAGATATGAATTTATCAAGATCTTTAGAAATATCTATTAATCTCAACTTAGATAAAGTCCTATTGGCCGCAATTATTCGCATATGAATTTTTATCGACTTGATTTTCTTTTGGGCTCTTTTAAACGGTGAATTTCACAACGAGTTAATTTTATACTCTCGCAGCACTTTCCCGTGCACACTCATCATTTTTTCAATATCAATTCTCACAAAAAAATGGTTCTTACAAGAACACCTCCTCCTTAAGTTTACTTACACATAGATGACAAAAATTGAGATAAGAAAGTCTCACCAAACTCAAATATGCAAGAGAAGTTAAACATTCATATAAACTCGTGCATGTGTGCAAGGGTGGCATATAAGCAAAGTCGAATCAAAATGCATATCAACTTCGATACAACCCCATAGTGCAAAGGTTAAGATCATTATAAGCATCAATAATAATGACCAAATGTCCTAGCCACATGAATAATGAAAGAAGGGGGAATCAAGCACACCGATATCCCATATCAACCTGTTGGAATATGAGGCCCCAAAATTTTGAAAACAAAATTCTTATATTTCAAAAAGTAGTAATTTCCTTTTTAGATGCAGAAGCGTAAGATGATGGTTCAAATTAAAACAACTTAACAAATTTTAATTTCTTTTTCAAATTAAAATTAAACCAAAGTGAAATAAGATTAAAACACACACACAATTTAAATTTCACTTAAACTAATTTAACCCAAGTCCTAGAAATTTGCCTAAGTCATATTTTTCAATTTTACCAAATTAGGCCAAACCAATTTTATCAAATTAAATGACTTGAATTAAATTAACTAAACATTACCCAATATTTAATTTAGCACCAAATTAAACATGTAGTGATTAAAATAAAATTTTATCTTGAATTACCTAAGCATGCGTTCTAGGTGAGTTTGCACAAGATAAAATAAACAATGAAACCACTATGTCGTGATGTACGAGGAAAAACTCACAATGGGAAAAAACCTCGGACGACCCTAGCCTTAAGTCCACTAAGTATGGATTTACAAATTAACAGGCAGAAAGACTTACAACACTCGACTCGATCCCCCTCAAGCCCAGACGCTTTTTCTTGTAAACACCTCCGCCTAGTAGACAACCCCGAAGCTCCACCGGAATCTTGGCCTTCACCAATGAGACATAGGTACACCGTCAACCACACATGGTGCCTTTCACCATATGAGAATGCCGCAGCAAAACAAGTTCTTCTTCTTTATGGGATTTAGAAGCAAACCCAAACTTCTCTTGAAATGGTAGAGATCAAACCGGTTCCAAACTCCAAGCAATGATATATATATATATATATATATATATATATATATATATATATATATATAAAGAAGACTTGGAATAAACAATATGGGTGAAACAAAGTGTTTAAAGGATTTTTCTTGGAAAAATGAACACTTAAACTTGAACTTTTTATTAGGAAAGATGAACTCTCAAAACTCTCTCTAGGAGATGTAGGTTAGTGAAAAAGTTAATTAGAAAAAGTTCATTTGCGCACTTAAGAAGTTTTGTCAAAAGATAGTGGGAAAAGAAGTGGGAAAGTGGGTCAAAAACTGCTCAAAACTGCCAAAAACTGTTCCCGTCAAAACTCGTTCGAATGAGATTTTTGTTCGAACGAAGTCTCATTCGAACAAGGCTTCTAACGAAGTTCCAGTTGGAACTCGTTAGAAATCTCGTTAGAACATCATTATTTGTTCGAATGAAACTTCGAACGACATTCCAGTGGCCAATCTGGGAACTCGTTGGAAAACTCGTTCGAACGACATATTATTCGAATGAAAATCTCGTTCGAACTAACTTTCAGAAAGTTTAAAAAATTATATTTTTAGCCCAGAAACTTTATATACTTTAGATTAAAGTTTTAATAAAATCTTTCTGAAATTAAACAACAGTTTTAAATAAACGTACACCTAATATAAATTGTTCCAAGCTCCTATATGTATATATATATATATATATATATATATATATATATATATATATATATATATATATATATATATATATATATTAAAATGCATTCATACCTTAGGAGCAATGGAACCATACTGATGACGTAGAAACGAGACACTTTAAACTCAACATTTTGATGAAGCTTTAATATCTAATATCTTGGCCGCTATGTCTTCAACAAACACGTCATAGGCATGAAGGTTGATTAATTAACTATGTCCTACGATTCAAATGTTTTTGTCCAGAATTGAGATAAATCTACAAAGGACTCAATTAGAAATTTGTGTCCTTACAAATCTCCCCCTTTGGTTATTCCGGGACAAAAACTAAACAAAAATCCTAAAGGGCCGTCAAGCTCTACTGGACTGACAAAAATGTCCCACCCAAAATAAAAATATAGGGACTCAAACAACCCAAGGATCACTATCTTTGCCCGATGATGAACGTTGCCACTTATAATATAATTCCTGCACACTTAAGCAAAAACATTAAACACATAGGGAATATCAAGAATATTAAATGCATAAATGAATTAATCCCCCTAAATTAATTCTCCCCTTTATCAACTGTGATCTACCTAAGAAGGTCGCGACTCCCCTTAAGTTAAATCTTCCCCAAACTAAGATACGATTACAATACGATTAGATACCATTTTCTCCCCCTATCATTCTACCCCTTTTTGTTCAGGAATAGATAAAGGCTAAAGAATCAAAACGTTAACTTATCTTCCCCAATTAAATCATATACACCCTCTAAACTAAGCAAGGGATAAATAGAATGGGATAACAAGCTAAAAACATTCAATTGTGCATAAAGTGATGAGAACATTAAAGCACATGGGCAAAAAAAAAATAACTAATCCAATAAATAATAATGGATACCAACTAAGATGCAAGAAACAAATACCAATATGATTCATAAGTATTAAGCATGTGATATCAACAAAGAATGCAACAAAATGGATACCAATTATGAATTAAAGCATATATGGACTAGAAAGCAAGGCAAAGACCAAATAAAAACATATCAAATATATGTATATATAATATATACCAAATAGACTCAAGTACACATATATAGATATAAACACACAAATGACACAAAATAAGATAAGCTTTTCACACTCGTATGGAAAAAATGTTTCATATGGAAACGAAAGTGTTGGGGTGTGAACTAGCAACATGTAAATTTAAACCCAATCACTTAAAACATGTTCACTGAGTTATCAATTGATTGCAAACTTCATCACATTTGAATATAACCTCATGTGACAATATAGATTGAACTCAATGAACAAATATACACAATGCATACAAGCCTAGCATGTTGATGATTCTACAAACCAATAGAGTCATGACATTGAAAACGCAACTAGGATAAACGGGCATTGTGCAAACCGTTGATATACCATCCAATCTCCCTCAATAAGCATATATTAATTTTTAATGAATATATCAATCAAACATTGGCCTTGGCAAATATTTTATTTTAATGCCATTATTCTATTTTTAGGCCTTTGGACCACGTATTTCTTTTAGGTCCAAACAAACGGTGGCTTACTATTCGCAAAGGATAATAAATCCTTTGGGAGCCCTTCCCCGTGCACATTTATATTTATCATTTTTTATTGCTCGCAAATCTCATGTGCAATAGATTTTGACATGCACTAGTCCTCCTAGGTCACAAATATGTAAATGACAAGATTGGTAGGAGAACACCTCACAAAGCTCAAATATACATATGAAGTTAAAATTTCATGTGAGCTCGTGCATGTGTGAAAAGAGGCATATAAAAAATAGAATCCGTTATATCAACACAAAATCCAACTACTCCATGTAAGCATGGTAAAGAACATAATAATGATTGACAACCTAAACCAAAAGTTCTAGCCACATGGTAGCGTAAAAGATGGGATTCAAACACAATTATACGCCACATAAAGTGTGTCAAACTAAAATACACACAAAATAAAAACCTTTTTGCGTTTTTGAAAATTTTTAACCAAAAATAAAATTTTATACTCAAAAGACAAACAAAAATCATTTGAAGTTTTTCATTAAGCTTAAATTACCAAGAGATAAAAACCTAAATGATAAACAAAAATCTTTTTGTATTTTTCATTTAATGCACAAAAAAATGAAAGAAATAAAATACAAAAGATAAACAAGTCATGATTTCTAGCATGAGATATGAAATAAAGCAATGACTAGAAAATGACTAAACAAGCATACTTTTAGCATGAGAATATAGCATGAAGTACAAAAGCTAAAGTATACAAACAAAACTAATACATTCAACCTTTAGATTTTGCATGGGAGGAAGCATGTGAAAATAAATGATAATCAAATGCCCTATCTTGTAAAGCTACCAAGTCGGATCTCCTAACCCAAACTAATGACGAATGACAATCTCGGGGTGTAGGAATCTGGGCTACCTTGGTTGCCTTACGTTGGGATTTTCTAAGAACTCGTTTAAGATCAAAACAAAATTTCCTAAGATGACCTTTTCGACCACAATGTCAACACTTAAAGTCAGGATGAAAAGATTTACCTAAGGAGTGATCTCTAAAGGCTTTCCTAGGCGATTCTCCTAAAACATTGGTTTTGGCTTTTTGAGTTGATTCATTACACGTATCGAACCCTAAACCACAAGTGTCATTTTTAATTTGGACCGTTCCTAATATTTTATCTAATTGTTTCGAACGACACTCCAAATTAAATTTGACTTTACTAGAGTCTTTTAATTTATTTTCTAATTCTAGAATGTTAGACTCTAATAACACATTTCTCTCTTCAAACTCGAGAAGCTCATTTTTTCAAGGATTCCATTAAACCTCTAAGGCTATCTCTCTCGCATTCTACATATTCAAGATTCTCTTGAAGAGTTCTCTCTCGTGTCCTAAGGTCTTCCACTAATGTATTATTATCAACGACCTTGACACGCTCTCTTAAACAAACTTCTAACTTCAAATTAGCTCTTTTTAATTTAATAGATTCTTCATAAAGTTCTTGAAAATCATTTTGAAGTTGACTCACATCAACCTCTTCTTCATTTTCACTCTCTCTTTCTTCTTCACTCTCACTACCATAAAAAATAAGGGAATCATAAACTATGACCTTGGAAGTGTCATGTGTTAATGTTTCATCCATAGATGAGTTCTCACTATCACTCACATGACTAGCCATAAAAGTCACAAAGTTGGGCTTAGTGGGGGAATCGCTTCCCTCTTCATAATCACTATCACTAAGGGTTGCATTAAAAGAAATTGGTTTCTTACCTTCTCTGCTTAGTTTAGTGGGGAACTCAAATGCCCTATGGCCATACCCTTCACAACCAACACATTTTTTCGACTCGTCCCTATTTACATTTTCATTAGATGTTTTATGTATCTTCTCGACTTTGTCATGCCTAGATTTTTCAAATTTCTTAAAATCATTTTTAAATCTATCTTTGTTAAATTTAAGAAATTTTCGAAATTTCCTAGCAAACATAGACATATCCTCCAAGTCACTATCACTCTCGCTCTCTACTACTTATTTTTCCTCTTTCCGAGCTTTTAAAGCAATGCCCTTTTCAATTTTCTTTTCAATTTTAGAGGGAAACATGTCTAGTTCATAGGCTTGTAAATCACATACGAGCTCTTCTAACTTCATAGAGGCTAAAGTTGGTAAAGAATTTAAAACGGTCACTTTTGGAATAAATCTATCGGGTAGAGACCTTAAAATTTTCTTTACTATTCGGTTGTCGGGTATTTTTTTCTCCCAAGTTAAAAGACGAATTAACAATATCAGAAAGTCTAGCATAAAATTCATCAAAAGTTTCTTTATCGGTCATTTTAATGGTTTCAAATTGAGTGGTGAGGTTTTGGAGTTTCGAAGTTTTAACGACACTTGTACCTTCATGAGTGTTGATGTACAAAATTAGATTATCTCTAATTATTCAATCACAGATAAATATAAATGAGACAAAGAATTTTTAAAGTGGCTCAGCCGTATAAGAATGGCCTACGTCCACTATTTTGTTATTGCTGAGTGTTTGGGAATTCTCGATTACAAGTTCTATCAAGAAATTCCGGTCTGGTCCCTTTACAATGAGGATTGTATAATGTATTTATAGCCTTGAGGCTGTCATGTGAAAGGGTAATACATTAAATGATGCACATATGAAAGGGTAATACATTCAATGCCGCTTTAGCGTGTGCGTCTGAATGATAAGCATTTAATGAATAGTCAAACTGTTGGTATCCTACTGTTAATGCTTTGTTCGAGATGCAGCTCAGACTGCCTGAGTTGCTCGGACCGCCTAAGCTTCTCGGTATTCAAGAGTTCCTCGGAGAGGTTTAGTTCCTCGGAGCGTATGAGTTCCTCGGAGAGCTCTTGTTCCTCGGAGCGTATGAGTTCCTCGGAAATGACTGTGGTTGCAATGTAGATTGCCATGTGTCTTCATATGATTGGGCCATGTCAGCAGACTAAATTTGGTATCAACAGAAGCCCCCAATGTTTCATAGTTCGAAATTTGAGGAGTTTGGAACATTCTTTCTCGGAATATGATATTTTTAAATGGTCCTCCTTATATTTAGGAGTCTTTGTATTTATTTCTCCTTCCAAATTCGTAGAATAATGCTTTTTTGAGCTTTTCTGCTTGCTTCGATTCCCGCATCCTTTTTATCTTTTTAGCCGCCGACAGCGTAATCATTTCTTTTTGTAATCAACTTTTCTGCTTGCTTCGATTCCCGCGTCCTTTTAAGCCGCCGGTAGCGTAATCGTTTATTTTTGTAATCATTACTTTTTCCTTTTCCCAAGGCAAGGTATTTAAGCATCACAGACAATCCCATCATCTTCTACTTTTTAAATTTGTATCTTCGAATTTTCTACTGTTTTACTCTCTTGTGCGTTCATCTTTTCCATCATTCGTTGTCAACAGATCCAATCTTCTTCTGTAAGATCTTCTTCCTTCTTCATTTCTTTCATCATGGTTTATCCTATAGTATCTCTTGATAAGTTTCGCTCTGATTTCTCCATTCCCTCCTGGGTTGTTTTGGAAGAGCTTTCTGAGCCTTCTGATTATTTTCGTTTGGCTGAGGGACATTGGTTCCCCAGTCTCTTTATTGCTGAGTGTGGATTTTCTTTTCCACCCAATCATTTATGTCTGGAATTCTGTCAGTACTTTGACGTTGTTCCTGCAAAAATAGCCCCCAATACATGGAGAATAGTTAATGGGGTTCATAGGTTAAATCAAATCCATGAAACTCGAATAGGAATTCCAGAAATCATGTACTGCTATAGATGGGCAGTTGGTGATAACACCTTTTATTTAAAAACTAGATTTTTAAATAGGGCCTTAGTAGTCAATCTCCCGGATGCCAATAGGGATTATTTTGAATATGGGGTTGTCATAAAAAATTGGCAACATGCTCCTTTATCAGGAGATGAAGTTTATCAGGGTCCCAGATGCCCTCCTTATGGCAATGGGATAGGTTATTTTTATTTCATTTTACTTATTTTAAAATCATGTTTCTTTTGTGTTTGATAAAATGTGCCACTGATATTTCAATGTTTATTTATTTATTTGCAGTTGACAGTAAAAGAAAGTGTCCAAAGGAAACAGACGTTAACATAAGACACTTGAAACTTATCTGGAGTCTGCATCAAAGTGTTGTCGACGAGCACATTAGGTCGGCTTCGTATCTGCTGCAATATAAGAGCTACACCACCTCTTTTACTGCTCGTCCACTAATAAGTGAATCAGAGCCAGTACCAGCTTCCATCAGCTCCTCGCCTGAATCTCACGTCCCTTTAAGCGAAAGGATGAAGTGAAGAAGACCTCCCACTCTCTTTGAGAAACCTGCCTCTGGTTCTTGAGAGGCCAAAAAGAGTAAAACTGATGTCCCAAAAGGGACAAAGAAAATTGATGCGCCTTCCTCGACTGCTGCAATTGTGAAGGTTGTAGAGAAGCCCGCAGTGGCTCCAAGCAGGTCTGCTGCTCCTGGAGAGGTGATTGTTATATCACCGACCAATGGTTCTTCCTTGGTTGAATCTATCCCTGTTCCCCCGAGGAGGCTGAAGAAGAGTTCCTCGATCAATTTTGCTGACACCATCACTCAGCCCCCAACTACTGGAACTGGGGTTCCTACCTTTGTTCCTTCGAGCTCTGCCATGAGCTCGGTAAAATCCTGGATCATTCCCGAGGTCCAAGGTACTGAAGAAAACTTTACTCGGGATATGGTTACTTCGTTAGCTGCTCATCACCTTGCTTCTGTAAGTCTTCTTACTTTGAACTTTTCATATTTCCCTTATCATTTTTGTTTCTGACTTGCTTTCTTTTTACTTTTCACAGTTGACGAGCTGCTTCAATATAATTCTGAAGAAGGATGAAGAAATTAAGTCTTCATGCTCCTCGTCCAGTGTGGAGGGAGCTCTGGAAGAAGCTGTTAAGTCTCTGGAGGATTCTCGCCAGAAGTATGCTACTGACAAGGCAATCTGGGAGAAGAAGATTGCTTCCACTGAGCAAGAGAAAGCTCGGGTTGTTGAAGTCTCCCAAGGGTTGGAGAACAAAATGAATGCCTTGAAGAAGGCAAATAAAGAGCTCGAAGAGAAGCTCAAAACTGCTAGGGAGCTTGAAGATAAGCTCAAGATTGCTGAGGACAAGTTGGGCCAACTTCAGGAAGTAACTCAACAGAAGGAGGAGGTTGAAAATAAATTGAAGGCTGCTGAGAACCTTCTGTCCAAGAAGCTTTCCTCGGAGAAGTTGAAGAGGAAGATGGCTGTGAAGAAGTCCTTCAGCGCTGGCTGGGACAAGGGGTGGAATAAGGGGTTGGCTGCCATGATGTCACAAGTTGAATATGGCAGCCTAAAGTACTTCAGAGATGGATGGGTTGCAGCTCTCCAGGAGATGAAGGTTGATGAATCTTCTGAGCTCTTCCAGCAACACATTCCTGGTCCCCCTCCAACTCATGAAGAGGAAGAAGAGGACGAAGCCGCCTCTGAAGAATCTTCTATGGTGATGGGAGATCATCCCCCAGACATCCAGCCTGCTGCCGAGGAACCTCAACAAATCGTTACTTCCTCCGAGCAATTTCCTGTTCTCCCCGAGCAACCTACCTCTTCATCCCAGCCTCCCAAGAAGGTTTTGGGAGACAAGGAGAAGGTGTAGAGTTGTTCATGTTTATCTTTATATTTTTCTTTTGTCATATGTAATTGTCAACATGTAATTCTGAACCTTATGATCTAATAAAACTTGGACTTTTTTGCATACTGTTGTCTCTTCTTCATACTCTGTCTTGATTCTTATTAATTATTGCTTTTTCTTTCTCTGCTAGTTTCTGGCCAGGATGGAATTTTTTATCTGCCCACGATACTATGCTGCTGAGGCAATGCAATAATTATTTTAAAGCTGGTCACACAGACCTGAGTGCAGCACAAGTTGTCGACATCCTCGGCCACGATGCTTCAGAACAGGCAGTTGAGGCGTATCAATATCTGAAGTGTCTACTTGATCGAGCAGTGGCCAATAATGTGGCCTATTATGATATGATCGAGGATCTCCAAGGCACCCTCGAAGACCTTCAGCTATAATACAAAGAATCAACTGCCCTGTTGCATGAGGGTTACGAGAAGAAGTACCAGCAGATCATTGTCGATAAGGGCTATGAGAACCTTTTTGCTGGGTATGATGTGAGGGAGAGAATTCTGAAGGGCGAGGTTGAGGAGTGCAGGCAAATCACTGAACTATTAGAACAAGAGAACAACAACCTGCAAAGGGAGTTGTCACAGCTGAAGTCGGCAGCTTCCACTTCAAAAGCCTTAATCCCAGTGACTGATGAGGGATTTTCATTCTTGGAGATTGAGAACGCCAACTTGAGGGACGAGTTAGAAACCTTAAGAAGATCGGGCCCTTCTTCTTCTACTGCTCGCGGACGAGCAAGAGCTCCTCGGGGATGAGCAAGAGCAGCTCGGATTCCTGTCGAGGAATAAAGGACTCAGTCTGCCTTAGAGAACCAGGCCTTCCAGTTAATGGCAAAGAACCAGGCGTTGGCTGAGATGTCAAAGAAAATCAGAGACCTGGAAGAGCAGCTCTCCGAGCAAAATTCTACCTTGGAGAACAAAGATATCATCATTAAAAATCTCCATGAGCAGCTAGAAAGACTAACATATCAGTTCCACAAACAGCCCAGGGAGTTCTGGATGGCTGGATACAATGAAGCGCTCTACCACTTAGACGATCGTATCCAGAATGCCAACAATGAGGGCTACAAGCAAGGCTGATTGAACGCCTTAGGTGTGCTGCAACTTGAACAGGGTCATTACCTGTGGGACTACCATGATACCGGGCTGCTCGACTTACCTGTTCCACCCTACAAGCTGGATATGAGTTGGATACCTACTCGGGCTATTCCTCAGAGCTTAATTTCCAAGTATCTCGGTGACTACAATCTCCATTCTAATGCTGAGATATCTCATCCCGAGCACCTCTTAGATCGACCATCCTTGATGAATGTCAGGATGTTGAAGGATCTCAATTTTATAAATTCTCCTCTGGCTTTAAATGATCCGCCTGCTGGCGAGGAACCTGTGTCAAAAGCATAGGGGAAAAAACCAGTAGAATAGGAATTTTGATGTAATAGTTAGCATACATTTCAATGTCAATGTAACTTTCATTTTATTATCAATGTAATTTATTTTTGGATTTAATGAAAGAATTTCATTTTTGTTTGCAATCTTAATTGCTATTGTCTTGTAATACTTTTCATCTTTGCATGTGTATCTGTTAAAAAGATAATCATATTGTGTTGTTTGTCGACCAACTATCTGTCGAGTAGTTTGAATTTGTGGTAATCATTTGGAAAAATGAAGTTTTGTTTCTCGACCAACTTAATAATAATTTTTAAAAGGTTACGAGTATAAAAAATGTTACTCGATTACTTTCTTGTCTTCATAAAATGTTTCCGACCAACCAAGGTTTGTAAATTTTCCTTGTCGACCAACTACAGTTAGTGGGTTTTTATCCCCGACCAACTTCAGTTGGCCTTTTTGGAATAGTTGTAGCTCCCGACCAACTCAACTTGTCATTTTCGAGAATATATTTCTAACCAGCACAAATTGGCATATAATTTTACTTCCCGAAGGAATAAAAGTTTTAGAATAAAAGCTTAACTTCCCGGAGGAATACAAGTAGTTTTACTTCCCGGAGGAATAGAAGTAGCTTTACTTCCCGGAGGAATATAGGTAGCTTTACTTCCCGGAGGAATATTGGTAGCTTTACTTCCCGGAGGAATATAGGTTTCTCGACCAACCTTAGCTGGCATTTTCGAGAAGGTAGTTTTACTTCCCAGAGGAATATAGGTTTCTCGACCAACCTTAGTTGACGTTTTTGAGAAAAAATTTAAGTCGTCTGAGCTTTTCCGAGTTAAGCTCTGCCCGAGTTGAGATTTGCCGAGTAGTGTGTAGCACTTGTATTCCCCGAAAAACTTTCAATAAAAAGAAAGAATTCGGCAGAATATCTTCATTTTATTCATCACTGATAATATTTACGCAGGTGCTCTGCGTTCCATGCATTTTTGAACTCCTCCCCTTCTAGAGTTCCTATTCGGTAAGTTCCTGGTCGAACAACTTCTGTAACTCGGTATGGATCATGCCAGTTTGCCTCCAATTTATTGTGCTTTTGAATGACTTTCTTCAGCACATAGTCTCCTTCTTTCAGGTCGCACTTCTTCACCCTCTTGTTGTAAAACAAAGTTGTTCGCTGCTGGTAAGCAGCATTTCTAATGGCTGCTTCTTATCTAACTTCCTCGAGCATGTCTAAATCCAATCTTCTCATTAAGTCGTTTACAGGGGAATTGAAATTCAGGACCCTGTGTGTTGGGAGGCCCAACTCGGCAGGTATAACATCTTCACTTCCAAACGCCAGCATATATGGTGATTCTCCTGTTGCTACTCGGGGAGTAGTTCGGTAAGCCCATAGTACTGATTGTAGCTCGTTGATCCAGTTTGCTTTCGCATCATTCAGTCTTTTCTTCAAGCCATTTAGCAGCGTTCTGTTTGTCACTTCAGTTTTTCCATTGCTTTGAGGATGGCCTGGTGCTCAGTGGACCTTCAAAATGTTTGACTGATGACAATAGGCAGCGAACTCCTCGTTATCAAATTGTGTTCCATGGTCTGTGATGAAGGCATATGGAAGACCATATCGACAAATGATGTTCTTCCAAACAAATTTGTACACCTTGTCGTACGTCATATCGATGAGAGGCTCAACTTCAACCCATTTAGTAAAATAATCCACTGCGATGACGAGGTACTTGAACCTTCCTCTGGTCGTTGGCAGTGGTCCGACCAAGTCTATTCCCCACATGGCAAATGGCCAAGGGGAAGTGATGGGTGTCAACAATGCTTGTGGAGTTCTTCGGATGGAGGAAAAGAGTTGGCACTTGTCACATTTCTTGGCATAGGCTATACAATCAGCCCTCATCGTCGGCCAGTAGTATCCCTGCGTCATCACCCTTTACAAAAGCGTCCGACTGGCTACATGTGCTCCACAAGACCCTTCATGGATCTCTTCAATTAATTCTTTCATCTCGGAGGGATGTACACATCTCTGCAAACCTGCCATAATTCCTCGTCTATATAAAACACCGTTAGTTAATACATATCGAGCAACTTTAAACTTTAACTTCTTGGCTACGAGCTTATCAACTGGTAATTCTCCCTCTTCAATATATGCCCTGATGGGATCCATCCAAGATGGTCCTAAATCAAGGGTAATAAAGTTAATCGTCAGTTCTTCATCTATGCTCCGACCAGCTAAAACTTCAATTGGGATTGTTCTTCGTAGCTCGGTACGAGTAGCTGATGCTAGTCGAGCTGAGGCGTTTGCTCTTGCATTCTCCATTCTTGGTATTTTGATCAGCTGAATAGCAGTAAATTCTGATACCAGCTCCATCACCTTTGCATGGTACTTGATCATTAATTCTCCTTTGACTGCATATACTCCCATCATTTGGTTCATGATCAATTGAGAATCACTGAAAACAATAACCTGCTGCGCCTCCATAATTTTTGCCAAATGAAGACCTGCAATCATAGCCTCATACTCAGCCTCATTATTGGAAGCTTTGAATTGGAAACGTAAGGCGTATTCCATGTCGACCTCATCTCAAGTGCTCAAAACTATCCTCGCGCCACATCCCGCAGTGCAAGATGAGCCATCTACATATAGCCTCCATATGGGTAACTCGTCTTCAAATTTCTGATCAGTCAGAGTTCCTCGGTGAAGTATTTTTTGCTTCTTTTTATCTTCCCCGGATATTTCTTGCTCTTCATCGATCATCTCTTCTTGCTCTTTTACCAATCGAAATTGGTCTGAGCTCGAATTTGATGATCCTTCAACATCCACTTGCCCTTTTACCAACCGGAGTTGGTCTGAGCTAGTGTTTGTTGTTCCTGTAACATCCATAGGTTGATAAGAGAGCAACTTTTGCTCCTCGGGGGTATCAGGATAGGTGAACTCTGCTATAAAATTTGCCACAGCTTGCCCTTTTAGCGATGATCTGGGTTCATAGACTATATCATACTCACCGAGCTCTACTGCCCAGTACATCAATCTCCCTGACTTTTCTGGCTTATGAAGGGCTTGCCTCAATGGCATATCGATATATACGACTATAGTATGAGCTTGGAAGTATGGCCTCATTCTCCTACTCGCCTTAATCAACGCCAGTGCTAATTTTTCCAGCCTTGGATATCTAATTTCTGCTCCTCGAAAGGCCTTACTTGTGTAGTAGATTGGTTTTTATACTCCATTCTCCACTCTGATCAACGCCAAGCTAACCGCATTCTCCGATACTGCTAGATACAAGTATAATTTTTCTCCCATCATCGGCATGGACAGCAGTGGAGGTGCTCCCAAGTATTTCTTTAAGTCTTGAAAAGCCTTCTCACATTCATCATTCCACTCAAAAGTCTTTCTAAGCATCTTGAATAATGGGAGACATCGGTCAGTTGCTCGTGACACAAATCTGTTGAGTGCTGCTAGTCGTCCTGTAAGACTTTGCACCTCTTTCTTCGTCGTCGGAGATCGCAGGCCTAATAGAGCTTTGATCTTTTCAGGATTTGCCTCAATACCTCGTTGATTGACGATGAACCCGAGAAACATCCCTTCTCGTACTCCAAATATGCACTTCGTCGGGTTTAGTTTCATTTGATATTTATCCAGTTGATCAAAAGTCTGGCTTAAGTCAACTAGATGATCGGCAGCTTTCTTGCTCTTTGTCAGCATATCGTCAACATAGACTTCCATATTGTCACTGATTTGCTCAGCCAAGACTTTGTTCATCAGCCTCTGATATGTTGCACCTGCATTTTTCAAACCAAAAGGCATAACATTATAATAATAAGTTCCCCTAGGGGTAATAAAAGAAGTACTTTCCCTGTCTTCAGATTTCATTTTAATCTGATTGTAGCCAGAGTAAGCATCCATGAAGCTTAGCAGCTCGTGTCCCGAGGTAGCATCCACCAGTTGATCAATTCGGGGAAGTGGAAAGTGATCCTTTGGGCATGCTTTGTTGAGGTCGGTGAAGTCTAAACACATCCTCCACTTGTTGTTTTTCTTCTTTACCATCACCACATTGGCTAACCAATCTGGATATTTAACATCTTCAATGAAACAAGCTTTCTGGAGCTTCTCGACTTCCTCCTGTATAGCTTGATTCTTCTCGGGGCTGAATACACTTCTTCTCTGCTTCACTGGCTTGATCTCCTTATTCACATTGAGCTCGTGACATAAGAAATTTGGATCTATCCCAGGCATATCTTCATGAGTCCAAGCAAAAGTTTGCTTTCTGTTTCTTAGGAAAGTTATCAATTCATGTTTCAATGAGGCTTCCAACGACGAACCTACTTGAGTAGTTCGTTCAGGGTGCTCGTCGTCCAGAATGATGTTTTCAGTAGCTTCCACCACTTGACCCTTCATGAGTTGCGACTCATCTCTAGAATCCAATGATTCAATTTCTGCACCTTCATCCACTTGATAGGAAGTAGTCTTTTTCCTTGATTCCTCAAGTTCCTCTTGCTCGGCGGATGAATAATAGCATTCCCGAGCTACTTTCTGATCACCTTTCATAACTCCAACTCCAAAATTTGTTGGAAATTTTAGGCATTGATGCACTGTAGATGGTACAGCCTCGAATTTCTTCAATCTTACTCTTCCCATGATGATATTGTATGATGATTGAACATTATTATCCATCACGAAGAAGCGTATTCTTTCTGTTCGACAAACAGGCCATGTACCAATGAATATATCCAACTTGATCGTCCCAAGTGGAAAAACTTTCTAGCCAGCAAAACCGAGGAGGGGTCTGTGATAAGGTTCCAATTGAGATAGCTTTAAGTTTAAACTGTCGAAGCACGAGTAGAACATGATGTCTGCCGAGCTACCATTGTCGACCAATACTCTTGAAATCATTACCTCCTTCATTCTCATCTTGATCACAAGTGGGTCATCATGACGATATAGAATACCTGCAAGGTCATTCTTTGAGAAACCAATGACCAGTTTCTCTTTGTTCACCTTTCTCAGGCGATCATCCTCAGCTAGATTTATTCGCTGAATGTACGAGCAAGCTTGAGCCTCACCGAGGTAAGCTTTTCTCTCTGTAGCAAGGTCTCCTCCTCCTGCATCTCCCCCTATGATAACATTACAGTCAAATGACCCAAAATGTATTGAAAATACCTCTCGTTCTGGCTGCCTTGGTCTCTTGGGAAGATCGGGGTCGTCTTCTGGATCAACTTCATGGTTCCTTTTCTTGTTCTCCTCTGTTCGACGAGGAGATCTAGACCTCTCTCTTGCTCGATCATTGTTTCTTCTTTCGTTTCCCCGATCAACATACTTTGCCAGCTTTCCTAGTCTGATGAGTGTTTCAATCTCATTCTGAAGAGCTATGTAATTTTTGGTCATATGGCCATGATCTTTATGAAACTCGCAATACTTTGCCTTATTCCTCTTGTCAGGGTCTGCCTTCATTTTCTCTGGCCAGTTTAGTTCCTCGTTGCTCTTGATTTCTTCTAGAACATGGTTTATATCCTTCTACAAAGGAGTATAATTATCATATTTCTTCATTACGTCCCATACCGTCCTATTTTTTGAATGTTTGTCATTACCATTGTTCTTATGCTCTTTCTTCTTAGTTTTATCACCTTCCACCTTGGTTTCTTTAGCATCCATGTTCTTCTTCGCAGCCATAGCCTCCTCAGCATTCATAATCTTGGACGCTTTTCCCATCAGGTCTGACATGGTTCTCGATGGATCTTTGGCCAAAGTGTAGTACAACTTGTTCGACAGTAGTGCACTCATCAAAGTAGTAATCGCTGTCTTCTCCTCATAATCAATGACTTCGAGCTTCTCGTTATTAAAATGAGTTATATAATCTCTGGTATACTCCCCAGCCTTTTGTCTAACACTTAACAAATGTGCTACTCGTTTAACTGGCTTTGCCCCAAAACAAAAATTCCCAATGAATAACTCGGCCAGTTGAAGAAAAGTTGAGATCTTACCCCGAGGAAGATTATTATACCATATTTGAGCAGATCCGGTAAGAGTTCCCGAGAATGCTTTGCATCTCATCTCATCTGGAACAGCATAGATGTCGGCTGCAGCTTGGTATTGCTCTATATGAAGGACAGGGTCAGTATTTCCATCATACTTTGGGGTCACAACAGGTGCTTTGAACTTTGATGGTGTTGGAAAATCTACAATGGACTGGAAAAAAGGTGTTCCTCGAACAAAGGTTCGCTGTAAAGGGTTCTTGGCTTTAGCCATTTCCCCTATTCTATCCTCCAGCCTCTGAATAGATCCTTTCCACGCATCATTTCCTTCCTCGGGCATGTTGGTTCGAGCAGCTGATCGCGTTGAAGTGGCTTCCTGAGATCTATCTTGACGAGCAGCTGGTCGCGACTGGGCATATCCTTCCCTTAAATATGATGGTCATCGAAAACTCCTCAATACGACCTTAGGAGGACTTCTACTCCTTCTAGGTCCTAATCGATTGAAAGGTGATACCCTGCTTAACCTCTCTAGCGCACTAGTCCTTTCTAGAGAGAGAGTGACACGTTGTTCAGTATCTGTGGCTCGTACTGATGAAGTTCATCCAGTTTGGTAAGAAAAATCTTCAAATTCATCATTACGATATGAATTGGTACGCCTAGTACGCGAAGAATGTGCACGGGTATTTCTTTGAATGCTTCGTGGTCCTGAATAGGTGGGTGCACCGCCATGGAGGGTTTGGATCAATTGTCGCATTGTTTCTTGCATGACGGTCTGGCCCTGAGCCAGATTTGTCATTATTCCAGCCAGATCTAGAATATTTGGCGGAGCAGATGGATTTGGAGGGCTTCCAGCGTTTCGATGGTTGGATTCTGGAAAATCAGCCATTTGTGATGAATTGTTTTTGGTGAGAAAACGATATTACCAATCGTTCCCACAAACGACGCCAATCTATTGATGTAAAAAATTAGATTATCTCTAATTATTCAATCACAGATAAATATAAATGAGACAAAGAATTTTTAAAGTGGCTCAGCCGTATAAGAATGGCCTACGTCCACTGTTTTGTTATTGCTGAGTGTTTGGGAATTCTCGATTACAAGTTCTATCAAGAAATTCCGGTCTGGTCCCTTTACAATGAGGATTGTACAATGTATTTATAGCCTTGAGGCTGTCATGTGAAAGGGTAATACATTAAATGACGCACATATGAAAGGGTAATACATTCAATGCCCCTTTAGCGTGTGCGTCTGAATGATAAGCATTTAATGAACAGTCAAACTGTTGGTATCCTGCTGTTAATGCTTTGTTCGAGATGCAGCTCGGACTGCCTGAGTTGCTCGGACCGCCTAAGCTTCTCGGTATTCAAGAGTTCCTCGGAGAGGTTTAGTTCCTCGGAGCGTATGAGTTCCTCGGAGAGCTCTTGTTCCTCGGAGCGTATGAGTTCCTCAGAAATGACTGTGGTTGCCATGTAGATTGCCACGTGTCTTCATATGATTGGGCCATGTCAGCAGACTAAATTTGGTATCAACAATGAGTGTGTTGTAAAATATCCCACGCTTCTTTAGCGGTCTCACACGTCATAATGCATCGGAATTCATCCGGTGTGACAACGCTAAACAAGGTGTTTAAACCTCGGGAATTAAAATTTGAAAGTTTAAACTCATTCTCACTCCATCTATCGACCGGTTTGGGAACACTTTCATTATCTACTAAATGAGTTGGTGGAGACCACCCATTAACTACAGATAACCAAACCCTCTCGTCGATAGATTTAAGTGCCGATTTCATTCGCGCTTTCCAGTACGCATAGTTAGAACCGTAAAAAATAGGAAATTTTGAGAATGGGAAAAATTCCATTTTACCCAAAAAAAATTTAAAGGATCTTAACGAAGTAATTTATCGTCGTTGGCTCTGATACCACTTGTTGGAACATGAGGCCACCAAATTTTGAAAACAAAATTCTTATACTTCAAAAAGTAGAAATTTTCTTTTTAGATGAGGAAGCGTAAGATGATGGTTGAAATTAAAACAACTTACCAAATTTTAATTTCTTTTTCAAATTAAAATTAAACCAAAGTGAAATAAGATTAAAACACACACAATTTAAATTTCACTTAAACCAATTTAACCCAAGTCCTAGAAATTTGCCTAAGTCATATTTTTCAATTTTTCCAAATTAGGCCAAACCAATTTTATCAAATTAAATTAAATGACTTAAATTAAATTAACTAAACATTACCCAATATTTAATTTAGCACCAAATTAAACATGTAGTGATTAAAACAAAATTTTATCTTGAATTACCTAAGCATGTGTTCTAGGTGAGTTTGCACAAGATAAAATAAACAATGAAACCACTACGCCGCGATGTACGAGAAAAAACCCACAACGGAAAAAAATCTCTGACGGCCCTAGCCATAAGTCCACTAAGTATGGATTTACAAATTACAAGACAGAAAGACTTACAACAGTCGACTCGATCCCTCTCAAGCCCTGACGCTTCTTCTTATAAATACCTCCGCCTAGTAGACAACCCCGGAGCTCCACCGGAATCTTGTCCTTCACCAATGAGACATAGGTACACCGTCAACCACACATGGTGCCTTTCACCATATGAGAATGCCGTAGCAAAATAAGTTCTTCTTCTTTATGGGATTTAGAAGCAAACCCAAACTTCTCTTGAAATGGTAGAGATCAAGCCGGTGCCAAACTCCAAGGAATGATATATATATATATATATATATATATATATATATATATATATATATATAGAAGACTTGGAATAAACAATATGGGTGAAACAAAGTGTTTAAAGGATTTTTCTTGGAAAAATGAACACTTAAACTTGAACTTTTTCGTAGGAAAGACGAACTCTCAAAACTCTCTCTAGGAGATGTAGGTTAGTGAAAAAGTTAATTAGAAAAAGTTCATTTTCGCACTTAAGAAGTTCTGTCAAAAGATAGTGGGAAAAGAAGTGGGAAAGTGGGTCAAAAACTTCTCAAAATTGCCAAAAACTGTTCCGGCCAAAACTCGTTTGAAACGAGATTTTCGTTCGAACGAAGTCTCGTTCAAACGATGCTTCTAACGAAGTTCTAGAGTGAACTCGTTAGAAATCTCATTAGAACATCATTTTTCGTTCGAACGAAGCTTCGAACGACATTCCAGTGGCCAATCTGGGAACTCGTTGGCAAAACTCGTTCGAACGACATATTGTTCGAACGAAAATCTCGTTCGAACGAACTTCTAGAAACTTTAAAAAATTATATTTTCAGCCCAGAAACTTTATATACTTTATATTAAAGTTTTAATAAAATCTTTCTGAAATTAAACAACAGTTTTAAACAAACGTACACCCAATATAAATTGTTCCAAGCTCCTATATATATATATATATTAAAATGCATTCATACCTTAGGAGCAATGAAACATGTTGATGGCTTAGAAACGAGGCACCTTAAATTCAGCATTTTGATGAAGCTTATATATCTTGGCCTCTACGTCTTCAACAAACACGTCATAGGCTTGAAGGATGATTAAGTAACTCTATCCTATGAATCAAACGTTTTTGTTCGGAATTAAGCCAAAACTACAAAGGACTCAATTGGAAATTTGTGTCCTTACACCACCATGTAACCTTACGACTCAAAAACCAAAAATCTTTTTGTATTTTCAAAAGTTTTTATAAAAAACAAAATCTTTTTGTATTTTTTGAAAAGACTCAAATAAATAAAAAGAACTAGAAACATGCCATAACACTAGAAAAATATAACGCATGATGTATATACTAGTGTATGACAAACCAACCAACAACCTCAATTGAAAGATGAAAGATGAGGAGAACCAGGAGCAATGATGCGAGAATCACCAATCTTAATACCTAACGCTTCTAAATCCGACGTCCTAACCCAAGTAGGTGTGAACTAATGAGTAGGGGCATTTGGAAATGGAATGACATTAGACTTTCTAGGAGCGTTCTTAAGATCGTAGAAAAACTTTCTAAGATGACCTCTCCTACCGCAATGAGTGCAAGTGTAGATACGGCGAGGAGCGTGTCCTATAGGCCGATTATACCTCACGTTCCTAGGTGGCTCTCTCCTAAAGTTCCTAGGCGGCTCTCTTTTTTGCACAGTTTTGGATTTGGGAGCAGGTGCGACATGATTATTGAAGCCAATACCACGCCGATTATCTTTGATTTTGATGGTTCCTAAGATATTGTCTAACTTTTCAGACCTAGCCTCCAAAGCAAACTTAACTTTACTCGAATCTCTCAGTTTTTCCTCAAGCTCACCTATCCTTGACTCAAGTAAATGTCTAGAATTTTCAAACACCAAAATTTCTTTTTTCATAGTCTCCATCAACCCCTGAAGACTATCTCTCTCACCCTCGACATATTCTAGCTTCTCTCGAATTTTCATTTCTTGTGCCCTAAGATCCTCAATTAAAGCATGGGAATTATTTAATTCTATGGCACGTTCTTTCAACATAGCTCATAATTTCACGTTTGCTTTCTTTGCTTTTAATGTTTCTCCATACAATTCTTTGAAAGAAGTTTGCAAATCTCTCTCGTCTTCATTGTCATCCTCACTCACCTCCTCCTCACTCGCAGGAGTATCAACGTCTATGGCTGCAGAAGAATCATGCAAAGGTAAGTCTTTATCACTTACATGACTAGCCACAAAGGTGGGAAGTTAACGCTTACTAGAAAAAAAGTTTTCTTCTTCTGGGTCACTATCACTAAGGGTAGAAACACGATTTATCAGTTTATTAAAATTCTCCCTAAGTTTAATGGGACACTCATCTATCATGTGACCAAAACCTTCGCAGCAAAGACACTTTTTACAATCACCCTTATTAACCAGTTTTGTAAGAGCAGTTTTCATGTGAGATTTCCAATTAGATGATTCAAATAAGTGAATTCTAAATTCATCAAAACCACCGAAAGGCATACCTAAAGACACGGGATCACAAACACAATAAGATAGTGCAATAAGCTCTGATACCAATTTGAAACGGTCCTTTAGTGTGCCCTTTAGGTAAAAACAACTTTGTTCCAATTTTTAGTTAAAACCAATTTTAACTTCTTAAACCCTAAACATGCATCTAAGTGTTTAAAACCATTCCATGAATAAAGCATGCGGTAAAAGAAACAATTTCAGGAAAAATCCCCGAAGGGCAAAGCCTTTTTATTTCACTATAATTTGTAAGACACAACTTACACGGATTACAATGAAATAGGGTGACATACGAAATACCCGCAGGTGTCCGTTTCGATGTCTCGACTGAAATCTCCCGCAGGAACTCCAGGTGGTCTGCAGTAGAAAAGAAGACGGCTCTCCATAAGTTACTTTATAAGAACTCCCTCTACGATAGTGTGCAACTCTTCAGTTGTAGATTTCTCCTCACAAAGTTTAGAACGATGTAGTGAATGAATTATCTTCTGGTAAACGCGTACAAGATCACTAACTTTGGAATTGAGTAATACGATCTTGAATAAACACCGGATGAATGAAACACTGTATGGGAATAAGTTTTTGAAACTGTTCTTCCTTATAAAACTTTTGCAGATATATTTTTTTATTTATAAGTGAGCAGCACAGAGTCCAAGAAGACCAAAACATGTAAATTGAGGTGACATGTCATTCGAGAGAGAAGAGATCTCATTCGCGGGATATGTGAATGTCTTTTGAATGACTTACTATCTCGTTCGAGCGAGTTACAGTATTTTAAATTAATATTTTTCTTTTAAATTAATCCTTGAATTTTCTTTAAACGTTTTGCAACTCAGAAATATTTTTAAAACAAAAAAATATTTAATTCCCAATTTTTTAAATCACCCATCATTTAATCAATATTCACAATTACTCATATGCTTATAAGTATTCATACCTGAGTGATCTTAAACAAATGCAACACCTCTTGACTTAAAATCTTCTTCAACGCTTTAGATTGCACATTCTTGGACTTGAACTTTGTCGTAGGCTCAACTGAACTCATTAAACTCCATAATTAAAACTAGCCTAGACTTAATATATTTTGTCCGGAATTAAGCCAATTAAAACAAAAGTACATGATAAGAATTATGTTCTTACAGAACTTTCGAACGAGGGTCTACTGTTTTGCGTCGCTAATAGAGAGATGTTTCATGGTTCGAACGAGGGCTCTATATCATTTGAACGACTTCTCTTAATCGTTCAAATGACCTATTTTGGTATTTTGAGATTTCTGATCTGTTTCAGTACCTATTTGAAACATATTCTTCTGATAGACTACTTCTAGACTATTCTTGACAATTTATACACTGCATTATTGGATGATATTTTTTTAGTCACATCATTCGTTTTATTAATGATTCATTCACGTGACTGTTTACTAGCTATACTTTGTCATATATTGATTCTCTATTACTGGTTACTTATGTTTATCTAGTTATGCTTCTCATGCTAGATATTGCGTTCTCTGTTTATTTGTCCCACTAGTTGTCTATTCCAGGAAAAAGGGGGAGATATAGATATGTGATGTAGGAGGATATTTGAGATTTGATCATATTATTTTTATATATAATTTGTTCTTTCATAATTCACTTGGTTTTATTTTTTTGGTTTTTAGTGATCGTTCAGAGATTCAGGCTTTACATTTACATCACATTCGGACAACTCATGCTTGCCGGTCCTATATATTCTAGTATGTGTCCTGTAATTTTAATTCTGGGTTTATGGGATGGGATTTAGTTGTGATTCGTCTTGACGTCCCAGCTTAGCATTTCACTATTTTTAGTTTTGTCATGGAATAGACAAAGATGGAGATTTGTAAGGACAAACTTCCAAATAGTGTCAATATGTAGGTATTGTCATTATTCCGAAAAAAAACCACTTTGAGTCATATGATAGTCTTTTTATGTCACAATTCCATTAAGCCTATGATGCTGTGTTGAAGACGTAGCGACCAAGATTCAAAGAAAGATCATGTCGTATTTTTGGTGCACGTTTCACGTCTTCATATTATGTTCCGAGATTCTCTCAGGTATGAACGTATAATGGTTTACAGTTCTCGAAATTTTTCTAAGGATGTTATTTTATTTAAAATTGATTTTGAAATATTTTTAAAATGTTTTTTCGAGTTATCTCGTGTTTAGAGTCGTATGAACTTTACCTTGCATTTTATATGGTTCTAAGGACTTTACAGATCGTTCAAACGACATTGGACTGTCGTTCAAATGACATATCTCTCTCGTTCAAACGACATGCCGTGTTCGTTCAAACGACATGCTAGTTTCGTTAGAACAACGCACCTCCTCAAAAATATTATTTAAGGCGTCAGTCGCTCAGAAAAATGGGTGGGTGGAGCATACAAAACATTACTGAACCTATATGTTTTCTAAAATTATTTACAAAATTTTTCCAAAGCAAAAACATCCTCCCTTGTTTATAAGATTCGAGTTTATATAACCATATGTCATAGATATCTTGTGTTTGCACCCTCATTAGATCCTTCCATCATTTGAAGAACTATTTTCGTACAGTGGACTCCGTACGTGATGATTGCAGTGAAGAAATAATGGATTATTTGTTTGCGAATCATAGACGACTGCTGACGTTGTATCGATGGACACCGAGGCATATGTGGACTCGTGTGTTATGGACCTGACATTGGTGGACTCCTATGTTGCACTGTGGAGGAGCGGTAAAGGAGAAGAAGACGTGTCAAGGCTTGTGGAGTCGAGTCGTTATGCAAGAATAATTACACTCTTTGTAATTTCCGTATTGTGGTATAAAAAATATCACAATAAAGAATTTACGAGGAACAATCACAATCAAGAAAGAAAGCATACAATCGCACACACAATACCACTATGTACGTGGTTTGACAACTTGTCTATGTCCGCGGAGAGGTCTACTATTTTATTAAGTATCTCTCAATATTCTTCGTTACATGCCCTTATGCTCCGAGCCTGGGTTTACAATTTATAGATGTATAATTTTAATTGTGAAAGTAACTCCACGATGGACACAATGGGATGAACCAAGAATCCCTTGAATATCTCCACGAGATCATTGGGGATTGACTTGGTCCTATCCCATTGTTGTTTAGATATTACACGTGCGTATATTGATCCCATGATTTGGGCCGAAGAACCTCTTAGGTATGTTGGGCTTGATCAGCTACTCCTGTGGGTTAAGAATAAATGGGTTCCTACACGTATCATAGTGATTGTTTGGCCTCGTCCATTCGAGGGTTTTCCCTTAGTGGTTTACTCGTACATCACTGTTATGTGTTTGATTTATTTACTTTATCTCCTTAATCTCCTTAGATGCATGCTACATGATTAACTAGATAAAATTTGGTAAATCAAATTGATGTCACTTGATAAATTTTGTTGGTGTTGAATTAAAATTGAGAATTTTTTTAAAAGATTGTATTTGCCTAAAACACATACATGTTGAGGTTTTCTCATGAACTAGATTGTGCACATCTTTCTTGGTACTCGTGAAAAATAAATATCTAACTATATATTTTCTACTTTTTATACCATGTCATCTCATGTAATACTAATCCTTACCTACTTGTCCCCCAAGCTTCTCTTACAAGAGTGTGTGGCTAAGTAAGTATTTTGGGCTTCATTTTTGTGAGTGAGTGTAAGTGTGATTTTGTTTATTCTTTGTAGACACAATATTTTTGCTAAAAGTTTCTTTTCCACAAGAATCACTTTAGGATATAATTTTTTTTAAGATTAAAAACTTCTTTGGTGTTAAATATTTTATTTTTCCAAGTTTTAAATCTTATTTTTCTCTTCAAATATATATTTGAGATACTTTGATTTTAAACACTCTTAAAATCTAAAAATATTTTGAAGTAAACTTGTTTAATTTAAAATCTTTTCAAAACATTGAACAAATATCTTTCTAATTTGTTCTTGTGCTATTTTTAGATTTAATATATCTCAAAGATATATTTTGTGAGTTAAGCAATTATTTTTAGAAACACTTTCACCCTGGGTCATCACAGTTAGAAAGTGGGACCACACTCATCAGAGGCTTGTCACCAATTTTCTATATTGGAACACATGTTTTCTTCTTCAAACTCAAAATGAACAAAGTTTACTTTAAACATAAAACGAAGACTTTCTTTGGCCAGAGAACTTTACGACATTGGTTGTGAGCATGACTTGTTACGATTGTGTAGCATACTCCAACTATTGGCGCTCTCTACAGAGGATATGGTGAGAAAGAGTGTCTAGTCGGTTATAGCATCGTGAGGGTTGTAATTATACTTATCTAGCTTTAAAACTCTATCGTAGTATATTTTTCGTTCTGTCAACCAGATTTTTTTTTCCATTGTGGGTTTTTTCCCGTACACCTTAGTGCTGTGCTATATTGTTTATCTTTTCAAATTTTAATAAAGTCCCCTAAATATTAAAGATAAAATCTGGTGGAATCTAATTGGTAAAAAATCTGTCAGATAGACCTTAGGCTTTACATTTGTTGCCTAATATTGAACTTGAAAAGAAAACCTCATCTCTTTTTGTCACATAGACCTTAGGCGCTCTGAAGGCTTGGAGATGAAGCGATTGAGTGCGGTAAGAATGCCAGTGAGCTTATGGAAATCCCTAATCTTCGGAGGGGGCTAGACCTTTCTGATAGCATTGAGCTGATCAGGGTTTGCTTCAATGCCTCTTTTAATGACCAAATACCTTAGGAACTTACCTGAATGAACACTGAATGAGCACTTTCTTGCATTAAGTTTCATCAAATACTTCCTGAAGATCTCAAAGGTTCCTTCTAGGTCTGAGAGGTGGTAGCCCTTATTTTTTATTTTGACGAGCATGTCATCATGTATACTTCCATTGTTTGTCCCATCAGTTTGTTGGACATCCCGGTGACCAACCGCTGATAAGTCGCTCCTATGTTCTTGAGGCCGAATGACATGACTTTGTAACAATATAACCCAATAGGGGTTATGAAGGAGGTCTTATCCTAGTCTGGTTCATAAAGTGGGATCTGGTGGTAACTGGAGTAAGCATTTAGAAAACTCATCCTTTCATGCATTATTGTGGCATCGACCAACTGATTTATCTTTAGGAGGGGGAAACTATCTTTCGGACAAGCCCTATTGAGGTCGGTAAAGTCAATACATAACCTTCAGTTTTTGGTTCTCTTGGTCACTACGACTGTGTTGGATACCCATTTGGGGATCTGGACTTCCCGAATCGAACCTGCATCCAATAGCTTTTCAACCTCTTTCTCTGCTGTCTTTGCCTTTTCAGGGGCTATTCGGCGAGCCTTTTGAGTGATTGGTTTAAAATCTGGGTTGACGTGCAATAGACGACATGCTATAGTGAGATCTATCTAGGGTAGATCGTATGGTTCCCAAGAGAAGATATCTATATTGCTTCGTAGGAACATTGTTAGCTCCTTAGTTTCTCGATCGGTGAGGGAGGCACCAATTAAAACCTCCTTTCGAGTGAGTTGCTCTCAGCTGCAACCTCTTTCATCTCATTTTGGTTGCTATTTAGGTCAATTTCCCTCTAAATTGTCATCATCTTGAATTTTCTTGGGTTGAGCCTATTTTTATTTTATGGTGGTCCAAAAATAGTTGTGTGCCATTAACTGATATCCTCTTATGATCCCATGGTCACTCACAAACTTGAGTTTCTGATGGAGTGAATACTGTACAAGTCTAATAGTATGGAATCACCATTTGCCTAAGATAGCATTATAGGATGAATTTGACTGGATCATGTGAAACTCAATTTCATAATTAACAGGGCCAACCTTGACCTACAACTTAATATTTCTGAGTGGATTCTCCACATCACCATTAAAAGTAATTAGAGGACATACCTTCTTATCTAAATCCTATTTATTGTATACAAGTTTGTGGAGCAAATTTGCATACGAGCTCTAATGAACTTCCTAATTCGCATAGTATTGTTTTTATGTCAAAGTTTTCCACATGGAGTGTAAGGATCAAGAAATCTTTATGGGGCAGGTTGACACCCATCAGATCTTCATCGTTGAACATGATCACCTGATCAAGATCAATGTCTTTTCATCCTTTATTGGTAAGGATGAGCTTTAATATATTCTCCAGAAAAGATTCATACAAGCTATATACAATACTCACTCTCTCCACTATCTTTTTCCTAAGGCATTAGGAGTGATGATTATAGCCATGCATGGTTACAACCATTCTAAATTGTGGGATGTCATCGTTCTCATTTTTATTTTGTATTGTATTGACTCGTACTGAGGATGTTTTTTGGTCAACATCAATGTTCTCTTTAAGATGCATGGACTGGACAAGACTTCGAGGTGTCAATTGAACATCTTGTAGTTATATGTTCGGTGACTAAGATCTAAGTGATAAGTGAAACTAGATTGGTCTCTATCATTCGGGTTGCTAGCTATCATTGGTGGATTCTTAAAGAATAACTTATCCTTCATCTTGGGAAGGATATTATAAATTATCTCTTTGAAGAAAGTGTCAACGACCTGATAAGCATTATCATTAGCTAGCATCTTTTGCCATCCCTTAGAGTTGTTAGCTTTTGTCTCTTTCTTGGAAGAATTTGACTGAGTTCCGCCAACTCCCTAAAAGAGAGCCATAATGGTGTTCTGATGACTCCACAGTGACATGGATTGAATGTACTATCTGATGTGATGAGTTGGGTCTGTCTTTCCATTGCACATGGCGATTTATGAAACAGGGTATTTTTTTGAGGACTTTGACATCTGTATGTCAATAGCGAATGGGGATGCTGAAACATTACCCAAAAGTCTCCTACCAAGGTCCGTTGGGGTGCATGCCAAGTTTGGACTCAGGTATCTGTCCAATTCTTTCTTGATGAATTCTTAAAGATCGTAATTGCTGAATTTGTTAGTTGGAGGCCCAATCTTTGGCTTAATAATTATAGTGTTTGGATTCTGTAGGGAGAAAGGTCCTTTAGGGTGCATGTAAAGTTAGGATTCAGTCACCCCTCTAATAATTTCATGACAAATTCTTAAAGATATTCATTCCTGACTTTATTCGTTAAAGGAGGCCTAATCTTTGGCCGAACTATTACCGTAGTTTGATTTTACTGGTCGAACTGGTGCTAGAACGTGACAAGCAGTTTTTTCGATTGAAACATATTCCAGACGAGAGAGATTAGATCACATTGCAGAGGACTTCTTGATCTAGAGTCTTTGCCGTTAAGACTAACCCATGGTGTCTAGAAGATCGGTTCCCTAACTTTTATGACACTCAAGGTTGTGGGAACTAGACCTATCTTCTTTAGACTGATCGGTTAGTTGACTTTTAAAAATATTTATTTCTTTATCTCGCTCGTTCAGTTGTTCCATATAGAGACTGACTACACATGATGTTGCCTTCATAGTAGGGGCTCCGCAAAATGGGTGTAATGTCGATAACTAGGTCAAGATCTCTGCAGTGTGGATCCTTAGACTTTGTATCATTGGGAGGTGGAAGGGACTGTGGATGAGTTTGCTCCCTCCCTATAACTCATATTTTAGATTGGATGCGGATCCTCGCAGAGGAACGATGAGACTAGTGAGCACTCATATCGAATAAGGGTTAGTTTTATCTAAAGATGGTGATGCAGTTATCTTTTCCCATCAATGACACCAAATTATAGGGGACATCAATCCTACAATAAGGTTAAATACCAGTTTAGCGCCATATATATGTGTAGTATCAAAATTAACACACATGTTTGCTTTGTTTGATAGGTTAGATTATTTACATCACTAAAAGAAAAAATGATTATAAGGGACAGTATTACTTGGGACGACCGTATCAATTTGTCCCTTAAAAGGACCATTTGGGATGGATTTTAATTATTGACCCTTAAATTTGATATATTATTTTTTTACTTGGGATGATTTTTATTTACCATCCTTTATGCGAGTTAAATTTTTAGTGCTTTTTTGTGAACACATACAAAGCACATATTTTAATAACCTTACCGTTTTAGTCACTTTATACCACATATTTATAAAACTTTCTCAATTGATTAATTACAGAAGGGACGGACTTTAAAAACTGTCCCATTTGATTATTTTATACCACAAAAAATTGTCCCATTTGATAAATTATAAAAGGGAAGGAAGTGAAACCATCCCATTTGATAAACTAGTTTTTTTGGGACAGTTTTTATTTACTGTCCTTTATGTGAGTTAAATTTTTAGCGCTCTTTTTTACAGACAAATACAAAGTATGAATTTTAAGAACTATGACATTTGAGTCACTTTATACCATGAATTTATAAAACCGTCCCATTTGATAAATTACAAATTGTACAGACTTTAATAATCGTCCCATTTGGTATAGCTTATACCACGAAAAATTGTCCCATTTGATAAATTGTAAAAGGGACGAAAGTGAGACCGTCCCCTTTGATAAACTAGGTTTTTTTTTTCTTATTCCTTTAAAAAATGACTTCCATCTCTCTCTAGTCCCCATTTATCTTCTCGTTCTCCCTCCCCCTCCAACGACTCCACCCCTGCTCTACCCCGCCCTTCCCCAATCAGCCCCTGCCCCTGCATCTCTCTCCCCTGCCCTTCCACTCTCCCTGCCGATGCTATCGACTTCAACACCTTTCTCGCTCGCTAGTAACTCTTCTTCCTCATCTCCATTAGTTTACAAATTAGTTTGATGTCAGTTTATGTTGATTTTATGGTTTACAAATTAGATTTTTAATTGATGTTAGTTTTAGTAAGATTAGCTTGTGTATATTTGTTTGTTCCTATTTTACAGATATTTGTTTATGGCTACATTTTATACAGATTTAAGAAAAGATTACTTTTTTTTAATAGATAACGTATTATTTTATTAAATTATTGTTAGTTTAACAGATTGGTTTGTTTGTTTGTTTATTGCGTAAATTAGTTTATTATTTTTTATAGATAAGTTTGTTGTTTCTTGTGTAAATTAGTTTGCGCAGATTAGTTTGTTTGTTTTGTTGTGTATATTAGTTTAATTCTTTGTGCATATATAACTCTTGACATATGGTTTATATGTTTTTTATGAAATATTTGACGGCGGCAGTTTAGATAATTAGTTTGACTAAAAAGATTAAACTATAGATGAAATTTTAAAAAAAATATTTATTTGTATCCAAGTCCTGGAGTGTCGTGTCTTATTTTTTGAGATTTGGCATATCGGTGTGACCATGCCATGTCGGACAAAACACCCGTATCTGTGCTTTATGGGTTTAAATTAATCTTTTGTTCAAGTGTATTTTGAGTCATTTATGTAAAAACAATTGAAACTCGACTTTTAGGGTTAGTTGTAATGGATTAAAAGATGAGCGGTGCACTTTGTTGGGTTAATCAAAATGAGGGGGTGACCTTTAAACTTGAAATAAAATAGGAAGTTTAATGAAATTACCGTTAAGTTAATTAATCAATCTCATTGCAAAACCTAATGTGATTGAGCTGGATGTATATAAAACCTCATTTAGTATGGGTTTGAATTGTTTTGTGTTTCAATAAACCTCGTTTAGTATTTATTGTAATGTATGTGATTGACCATGTACAGAAAAAATTCGCTCACGGTTTAAATTCACCGTTTTAGCGTTTGAATCTTTTTTTAATGTGCTTATTATATTTGCCTCCATTTTTTCGATGTGTTATCGGGGTTCAATAAGATGAATATGGACAAGAGTTGTATCAAAGGAGATGGTACCATAAGAGCATATGACGATGGAGTTGGAATGTATATTGATTTTTCATTTATAAATAAGGATATTCTTACTTCTAGTATCAAACGCCCACGGCGTAGAAGTGTAAAATGTGTCTACTACAACTCACAAACTGTGAGGGATGAATAGAGATGTATGGTTTTGAAAAGATTTACAAGAATTGGATTTATTATGGGGAATCATTTGGTGATTTTAATACCAACATAAATATTTTGAGCAATGGTATGGTTATTGATGATGCAATATCCGATCTGAACTCGGGGGCAAACATGATTGCAATGGTTTAAGAAGGAAGGGGGTTCCAAGTAGAGAGGAAAATATGAGTAATGATGAAGAATATAACATCGAAGATCATAACGTGCCTGACATATACTTGCCATAATATTTTAGACTTTTAAAAGATGCATAAAGTGAGTTGTATGAGAATTTTCCTGAGGAAATATCGAGTTGGTATTTGTTGTTGAACTATTGCAACTGAAAAAACTAAATGGATGGAAATATCGTTCTTTTCAAATGTTGATGGCATTCTTGCAGAAGGTGTTACCTAAAGCCAAGATTTTAAAATCCTTCTATCAAGCCAATAAATTAAAAAAAGAGTTAGGATTTAAGTATTAAATGTGGGATGCATGTCCTAATAGTTGTATGTTGTTTCCAAATGAGAGAGGGAATCTTCAGAAATGCGAAATTTGTGGGGTTTCCAAGTTTAAAAATGTCTTTAATAGTGGTGAGGGTATAAAAGTGGTAGCGAAAAAGTTAATGTATTTTCCTTTGAAGCCATTATTAAAAAGATTGTATTTGTCATTCCATACTGATCCACTAATGAAATGGCACACTAGTGAACAAATCGATGATGGCGTGATGAGCATCTTGCTGACTCCCTTGTATGGAAGACATTTGATGAGAAAAATCCATCTTTTGTGAGTGATTATCACAACGTTAGACTTGCACTATAAACTTAGGTATGCAATAAGTTTGGTATTATGAACATTGCCCATAGTTTTTGGCTTATTGTGCTAATGATATTAAACTCACCCCCACGGTTTTGTATGAAGTAACCCCACTTAATTGTGTCTTTTCTTATTGACAAAACAATAGGACCCGGTAATAAAAGTAATGTATATTTATAGCCACTAATTGATGAGTTGAAAGAGTTATGTGCTAATGGGGTACGTCCTTATGATGAATTAACAAAATATTTTTTTTCCAGTTACATGTTGAATTATTGCTGATAATTAGCGATTTTCCTTCTTATGTCATGCTTTTATGATGGAGCACAAAAGGTGATTTTGGTTTACCTTGTTGCAATAAGGATTATCAACTATACGATTGAAGAACAATCGTAAGTATTGTTACTGGGGTCATCGTTCATTCTTACCAATATGACATAATTTTCAAAAAGAAAAAATTACATTTAATAGTAAGGTTAATATGAATCCATTACCATTGAAACAAACTGGATCACGTGTTCTGCGACAATTAAATGAGCTTGACGTTCTAACCGAATATAATAAAGAAGACATGTTTAAAATAAGGATAAGAGACCAAAAGAAAATTGAGCATGCAAAACAAACTAAAGGTAATTTATTGAAAAAAAGCTGAACTAGAAGAAGAAAAGTATATTTTTTGAATTGCAATATTGAGAGCATAATTTGATCCGCCATAATCTTGATGTAATGAATATTGAGAAACATTTTTACGACAATGTTCTTTTTTCAATATTGGGCACAAAAGGCAAAATAAAGGATAATTTAGATACTCGAAAATACCTCAAAGAGATGAGTATTAGGGGAGATCTATATCGTCGACCACGAGGAACAAATCTACAGTACATGTCCCCATAAGAGTTTACGATGAGCAATAAAGAGAAGGATAGTTTCTTGAAAGTGTTGAATCTCAAAGTTCTAGATGGTTATTCATCGAATATTTCACGATATGTTCACCCTCGAGAGAGAAGCATTTGGGTACTTAAGAGTCATGATGATCATATTCTAATGCAATTATTAATCCTGATAATTGTGCATAGGGAATCACTAGAGCATGTTGCCAAAGCTTTAAATGAATTAAGTAATTGTTTTGCGATGTTATGCTCGAATGTAAATACTTTAGCTGACTTGGAAAAATTTAAAGATCGCATGCCTCTTACTTTATGCAGTGTCGAGAATATGTTCCCTCCATGATTTTTTATATGATGGAACATTTTTCCATACATTTGACCGATAAACTATTAGCTGATGGGTCGGTACTTTATCTTTGGATGTATCCAATGGAAATGTATCTACACATATTAAAAATCTATGTGCGGAATCATGCTCATCCATAAGCCTCAATTTCTAAGTCTATCCTCTTAAAAGAGTTCATGACCTTTTTAGTTGACCTATTAGAACAGATGATAAAGGTAATGACTCTGGTTGCCTTAATGGGAAAAAAATTCAAAATCATCTTGATCAAGAAACATTGGTCCATGCCCATCGTTATGTGCTTTTTAACACTGATGCAATGGAGCCATTCATTAAGTAAGTTGATTTTTTTACCTTAATAATGTGGACAAATTTATTACTTATAGGTTTTGTTATATTCACTATGAAATTGACGTGTGCATTTTTATAGAAAATATCTTGTGGAACCTTTAAAACAGTATCCTCAACTTTCACGACATCATGTCCAATGCCTTCACAACTAAAAATTCAGCACATGGTTAAGAATAATGTAAGTTGGTTTATTCCTTGTTAATATTCATAGTGCTCCAGTATATTAGATATAAAAATTTTTATTACCTTTTCTATTGGGTAGATATTAGGTGCACATATTAACAAATAACGCCCAATGATCCGACGAAATTATGAGTTTTTCTTTAAGCCCTCTAAAAGGATATTTTTAGATTCCATACTTATATTATTTGTGGGTTTCAGTTACAAACAAAGGCAGTTGATCAATATAGAAGACTTCAGAATAGTGGTGTTGTTTTAAAAGCTACACATATGAGTTATTCTAGTCGTAAATGCATAAATTCTATTTTAGGGAATGTTACTTTATATGGACAAATTACAGACATCATTGAGATTTTTTACATCGATGACATGAAATTTGTCATACTCAAATGAGATTGGATCAAGAATCGTATGGGTAAAAAATTAGATGAATTTAACTTTATGCTAGTTAACTTCAATCATTTGCTATACAAAGATAATCGAGTTGATGATGAAACTTACATCCTAGCATCTCAAGCAGAACAAGTTTAGTATGTGGAAGACCCGTTAGAATAAGATTGGCATGTTATTGTTTTGATGACACCAAGAGACCGATTCGATGAATATTAAATCGTTGAAGACTTTAGATATACATGAAGTTAAGCCATCTAACATGAAACAAATAGATTATGATCATAATGTATGTTAGGTGAGGCACGGATAAATGGCTCCATAGTTGACATAGTCGTTCTTGATGATGACAATGGTATGGAGAAAAAAAGGGATGATGATTGAAGTGTGTCAAATGATGATTGAAGTGGTTACAATTTAATGGTACGGGGAATGACGAGATAATGGCTAGATAGTTGAACTCTTTTACCTTTGTGTTATGTTTGTGAAACGTATTGGAAGTACAAATTGATGATTGAAATGAATGTTTTATTAAATATTTGTTTTTGTATTCATGCTTTGCCTTTTATTTTTTTAATATTACCGGTCGCCTTTATATGTTGTGTTTAAATGGTTTTGATATTGTGATAGGAAATAATATGGCCTTATGTAAATTTTAATCATAATATTAGGAGGGCATCAGAAGAATTTGAAAATACACATTTTAAAGAGGTCACTTCAATAACGATGTATGGATTCCAAAAAATTGAGTTGTGTCATTACTTGCAAAAATGTGGGAAATAACTCTCAAAATAATATTTGTTTAATAAAATAGTCCAGACTCTACCATCGTATTGTGATGAGGAAAAAGAAATGATATTTCAAAAACATAATCCAACATGTGGAGATAAATTAGTAGAGCTACTAGAGGAGGAAGAGCGAGAGTTGAATTTTATTGATTAGAACTCGAGCAACATAAAATGAGACCAAATTTAAAATGTGCGAGATCATATGCATAAGAAATAACGAGTATACAATAATCTAAAGATGAGAGGCTTTTGTCTTAACATAATTGTTCTCGTGCACGCGATTGTGAAGTCTCTTCCACCCGCATGAACAATTTCATCCATTCACAAAAGTATAAAATGTGGTTGGATAAATATGAGGGATTTAGCATATTTTCTAGAATAAATAGAAAGGTATTGAAAATGCATACAATTAAAGAAATATGATGTAAAATAACTTTTCATTTTATGTTCCATGTATAGTATTTATCCATATGTATTTTGACATATATGTATTCTATAAAAAACTATCATGACACTAAATGCCCTTATCATCAGTGGGAGTAGGAGGGTCACAAAATTATCAAGCCTAAATGATCCCCCATGTGCTCGTACGTTAGTAGCATCACATCAGTCCCAATTAGAGTCATCTCAGTAAATGATATACCAACCCTCAGCTAATATGATTGCACATGAACGTATGTATCTACCTATCTAGTAGAGAAACCATCACATCTTACTTATTTTCTCTTCCATTTTGCCTTATATGATTATCCTATTAGTTGGTAAAAAGTTCTGTCATAAATCTACACAAAAATCTGCCAAAAAAACTGCTACAATGAAATTCTTCTTTAAACATTCTACTAGAAATGTGAAAATATAACCAAAAATTTGTCTAAATTGTTAAAATCTTCCAAAAATGTTTAACTTTGGTAATTATTCATGTCAAATTTTCTTTTGGATTTTGATAAGGTAATACAGAGGCTATCCCATCATCAATTTAAAGTGGACCCGCTTTAGTAAGAAGCGTAATGGGTTTGCCAAACCATGGAAAGAATGGGACAGTGGTAAAAAATTAAATATTGGGTGGAACCCTGACTGCCAACTAATTAAACCCAACGTGACAAAGTTTGCGAGTCAGTTGGGATACTTCGTTCGACAAGGGTCGTTATTTCCTTTGTAATTGGAAGACTAGAGAAAAGTGTCGGAGGAAAATATCTCTATAGTTTGGAAGAGTGAGAAGGTACTTTTTCATTTTCATGAAGTAAATACATCATTCACATGAATTTTTTATTATTTATTTCTAATATTTTTTATAGGACAATACAAATGTCCCCGAAGGCTTTAAGCCGATTTGTTTTCAAGTGGTGGACAATGCTTGGAGGTTCTTTAAGTATCGTATGAAAAAGGACTATTAAGATACGTATGACAACGGTGATGAGCGACTTGCAAATGCATCTCTCCAATTTGATCCCAATATATGGCATAAATTGGTTACTCATTGCGGTGAAGAAGATATGGTGGTATGATATATGTAGAAATACTTTCTATTTATTTACATTGATTATTTATATGTATCAAAATTGCAACATGGTTTAACTTATTATATAGCGAGTGATTATCTAAAACACTGAAAATAGGGCAAAACCTTTGTGCCCACCCAAGGAATTGGAAGAACGTCAATTCCTTAAGTTGTAGAAAAGGTTAACATCATATTTTATATTCATTACATATTATTTTATTTTTCTAGTTTGAGGACGATTATGTTGAATTTCATCATTACAAGTATTAGCATAATATGTTGTTTTTTCTTATCTTACTTCAAAAACAATAGATGAAAGCAAGCCATCTTGCATGCGAACAAGCTTAATGCATATAAAGAGACTTGAAAGTTGAAGGATTAGACATATAGTATGAAGGATGGAGCGCCTAGTTCAGAGGTAGTATATCTTAGTGTCCATTCTTAGTGTCGAGTGCAAAAAATATTACAATAAGAACTTCTTGGTATTGCGCATTATTTAAAACTATATTATTAATATGTTGGAAAGCGTACAAAGACAGTTGGATGCGATACCCGAAGATAAGCCTAATGACCCTGAAGTGAGAGATCAAATCTTTAAAATTGTCATTAGTTGTGACGGACATAGATGAACATTATTTAGGGGAGTTGTTATTCGACCGACATCCGTAAGGTCCAGGACTTCTCACTTTTATGAGAGTGATATAAAACGGTTGCAAAAGAGTATTGAGGAGAGAGAGAGAATCGTCATAGTCAAGAGATGGACAATACGATTTAGGAGGTAGAGAATTGTCATCATCCCGAGGAAGATGACATGAAAGAACTAATGTCACATAGCACCAAAAAACTATTTTGTATGATGTAAAATGCACAATTCCCAGTACCACCTATAAGGACATGATTTTATAAATGTCTGAGTTAGAATCTAGGAATTTTCTGTTTGTCCTAGATCACAGTTAGTATGTCTGATACCTCTACATTCGACACGTCAACACGATCATCCACGACGGCCTTGAACCAAATCCACACATCCATCATCTTCATACGTACATCATGCAACACACAACCTACTCTTCAACCGTTCCCACTACTCTACTCACGATTATGGTAAAATAATTTATTTGGAGTGCTTATTATTTAATACTTGGGAAATTTTTATAAAATATTTTTAAAGGGATCGATCATTTTTACTTCGAAATATGAATTTTTTCTAAGTGTAGAGGCGAAAGGAAAAATCTCGCTGACATTATTTGAGCGAGATTGGCTGGTCGTTCTCGCGACATAGCCATCTCGCGCCAAGTCTTTCGAGCGACGTGGCCTGACGTTCGAGCGACACCTGTACTTCGTTCGACCGACGCACTGTCCTCATTTTTATATTTAAAGTAGTTCCCATTCTACATGTTTTTCAAGTCTTTTGGCACTAGCGTTTCTGCAATTATTCTGCCCTGAAACAGACTTCGTTTTTTTCCAGGGTTTATTGCCTTTTTGATTCACAAATCCTTCCCAAACATTTGTGTAAATATTTAAACCCTAGATACATTGTTCTACTCATCTTGGAGTAACCTTGTGGAGAAGAAGGGTCTTTATTCACTGCTAATATTGGAGTTTTTGCGGGACCACTTGCTGACAAACGCCGACGATGATGAACTGATACCTGAGAGTATTCGTGCGTCAAAATTGTATTTTGCTGTGATTGTAAGTCATTACATATTATAGTGAAATAAATGAATTTTCCCTTTTGGTTGATGTTCCCACATATTATTATTGACTTTGCATGCTTGGTTTGATTTATTTAGTCTCTCACAATTTGGTTGCAAGAGTTAGAATTTTTGGGATTAAAAATTAGAATTTAATTAAACAAGTTAATCATTGATTGATGGCGCATTCTCAAATTGGTATCAGACCCTATTACACAATTATACCGTGTAATATTTTTCGCAAAATTTTTTTAGATATCAATTTTGGTTTAAAAATTGATTTTTGAAAAAGCGCAATTTCAATGGAAAACTTGTATAATCAAGTGCCAATTTTGGACGGGTCAAATTACACATATTAGAAGGACCGTATGAGATCTCACTTAAAAGCCATTGATGAACGTGTTTGGGTTATTTGTGAAAGAGGGTGGACGCCTCTCACTATCACTGTAGATAACGTAACTAGTTTAAAATCTGTGACTGCATGGACTGAGTTAGGGTTTTACTGGAGCAGATTTAACTAATGTGGGCTTAGTGCAATTTTCGGAAATGTCACCCCCGGCGAGTTCTGATGCATCATGACATGTACCACATCTAAAGAAGCATGGGATGTTCTTCAACTTACCCATGAAGGCACTAATGTAGTTAAAGAATCAAAATTACAAAATTTAATTACACAATTTGAGACAATCACTATGCTTGAATCTGAGTGTTTTGATGAATTCTATGCATGCTCATCTGATATTGTTAACACTAGTTAAAAAGATTCTGAGGTCACTGCCTAAGCGTTTTATCCCTAAATTCACTGTGCTAAATTCATTAGAAAATTTGAGTAGTCTGAAATTAGAAGAATTGGTAGGAGACCTCCAGACATATGAAATTGTCATGTTTCCTAAGATGATAAAATCAAAAGATAAAGGGTTAGCACTTAAACCTAGGCTAGGAAGAGTGAGGGTTTAACAAGAAAGAAAGGCGATTCATGTAGGAAAAGAGAGGAAGAGTTGTCGAATTCTGAGTTTGATTTTGACATAGACGATTTGGCCTTATTTGCTAAAAATTTCAAGAAATTTCTCAAATTAAAGACAAATGGAAATTTCAAAGATAAAAATAATTTTCAAAAAAATAATTTTGAAAAGAAAAATAAAAAAGAATAAAAAGGACGCGCCTAAGAAAGATGAGGATAGATGTTATGAGTGTGACAGTAAAAGTCATAAGACATTTGAGTGTCCTAATAGGTTGCGACATCAAGGCAAAGGAAGATATGCTCTTAATGCCTATCTTAGTGATGACCGTGAGTTCAAGTCGGTGGATTCGGGAGACGAGTCACCAAATGAATGTAACTTCACCGCATTCATGGCTAGTCATGTGAGTTTTGATAGTGCACCTCACGACGATGAGGATGCTACCTCATAGGGACACCTCGACAGTGGAAGCGATATGAGTGAGGGGGAGGATGTTGCAAGTGAGAGCGAGAGTGATTTATGACACACATACGCTGATTTATGTGTTGATTCTTTTAAAACTAAAAAGCGTAACAAAGCATTAACACTTAGGATAGTTGCCTTAGAGAAAGATTTAGGAGAGACAGGAGAGAGAGAGAGAGAGAGAGAGAGAGAGAGAGAGAGAGAGAGAGAGAGAGAGAGAGAGAGAGTCAGTTTGGTGAGAGATAGAGATGTTTAGAGAAAGAGAAAGGGGACTTGACCAATAATGTGGATAGTCTTACGAGTGAGCTCTAGACCTCCAGAGACACTTGAAAAAAACTTGAAGCCCTTGTAGCCCAGTTTACTCATGAACTTGAGATAGCCAGGGAGACCAAGGTAAAGATTGAGGATAGATCTGGAAAGATGGGAAATATGATCCTCCCCCTGCTTTAGGTTTTGGTGAAAGGCGGGGAATTGGTTTTAATGGTGCCTCCACATCCCATGTGACACCGAAACCGGTTCCTGAGTTTACTACAAACCTATGTGGCCATCGCCAAAAACCCTGAAGAAGAGTTCGACCCAGAAAAGAAAACCAAGGTCGACCAAAGCCTGTGTACTTCTGTACCTACTGCAAAAGAAAGGTACACCTTAGGGAGTTTTGCTATAGTTTGGATCATAAATGACGTATATTTTCTCCACCACATGACACTAGCTATTTTTTGAGTCTTAGAGAGGAGGTTGAGTTTCTAGTCGCCACTTCTTAGAGTCTAATGGAAGAGTTCCAACGAATTTCTATGTCATCAGTGGATACTTCTAATATTTCGACTAGAGACAAAAATGACAAGGGAAAACTGAAGGTTACCTCATATTGGGTGCCTAAACTTGACGCAAAGGCCTTTATTGTTCATGTTTCTCTCAAAGCACATAACACTTCTTAGTGGTACTTCGGCAGTGGGTGATCCAGACACATGACAAGTTATGCCTCATTTTTTACCTACCTAGAGGATCACAAGGAAGGTAAAGTAACCTTTGGAGATGGGAGAAAATCTAGCATAGTAGGATGAGGTACAGTAGAAATACCGAGATTTCCTAAGCTAGAGGATGTTTTGTACGTCAAAGGTTTGAAAGCAAACCTTCTCAGCATTAGCCAGCTGTGCGACGCTGACTTTGCCGTAAAGTTTGACCAGAACGAATGCAATGTTTAAGATCAAGTCAATAAACTTCTATTGCAATGGGTGAGGATTGAAGATAATTGTTATGGGATTATGCCCAAGTCCTTATTTGTCTATAACAATGACACGATCACTCCTATGGATCTATGGCATCAACATCCAGGTCATGTGAACTCAAAAGATTTGGAGAAATTAGCTAAAGAGGATCAAGTACGTGGCTTGCCATCACTTGGAAAGCCGACTTCCAGAGTTTGTGGACCCTATCAGTTGGGAAAGCTAGTCCATATCCCCCAGAGGAAGTTGAATTCCATTACCACTTCATAAGTGATTGAGTTGATACACATGGATCTTATGGGTCTTACACGTACTGAGATTTTGAGCAGTAAGCGGTATATCCTTGTGATGATAGATGATTTCTCTCATTACTCGATTATAGGTTTTCTAAGAGAGAAATTCGATGCTGTGGAATTTCTTACGACTAAGTGTTGTGTCCTACAAAATCAACACGGAGTCACTATCAATAGAATACGTAGTGATAATAGCACTGAGTTTAAGTAAATCTTTACTGTGATAGCCTCAGGATCAAACATGAATTTTCGACCGTGAAGACTCCTCAACAAAATGGGATTGTTGAGAGGAAGAATCAAACGATACATGAGATGGATAGATCTATGCTTCTAGGTTATAGAGTTGCTAGGAGAATTGGGAAAATGTGTTGTGTACCGCATGCCACATGGTGAATAGGGGTTACCTACGTCCACACATACTTAAGACGCCCTATAAATTATGGACTGGAAAGAAGCTCAACTATTCATATTTTAGTGTCTTTGGGAGTAAATGCTACATCCAATGGGATAGAGAGCAATTAGAAAAGTTCAACTACCGGAGCGACTAGGGAATATTATTAGGATATTCATCGTCTATTAGAGCATATCGGGTTTTTAACCTGAGTATCTCGAAGGTTATGGAATCAATAAACGTCACTGTGCAAGATGATGAACTGTCTATATTTGTTGATTCTAATATTTTGTGTGAGGATGACGCACTTTCTAGTGATGATCCCATTGTGCCTTCCACATCCAGAGTGGACCATATTACTGACTTAGGGGACACTCCTATTTGGGTTCGTAAGAGTCATGATCCTACTACTATTCTAGGAGATCACACCCTAGGGGTAAAGACTCGTGCTCATCTAGAGAACATTATTTTCCATGTTTGTTACACATCCAAAGTCGAGCCCAAGGACTCTAAGGAAGAACTCAAAGATGAACATTGGATATGTGCTATGCAAGATGAGTTGCTTTAGTTTAGAAATAATGATGTCTGTGAACTGGTCCCCCAACCTAGTGAGATAAATGTGATAGGTACCAAGTGGATCTTCAAGAATAAGGTCGATGAGACTGGTATTATTATTCAAAATAAGGCTAGGTTGGTCGCTCAAGGCTACACACAGATAGAGGGTGTAAAATTTGAGAAGACATTCGCTCCTATTGTGAGGCTTGAGTCCATCTGCTTACTACTCGCCTTCGCATCTCATATTTGCTTCAAGTTATATCAGATGGATGTCAAGAGTGCCTTTCTGAATGGAATTCTGTAGGAGGAGTTCTACGTGGAACAACCAAAAGGGTTTAAAGACCCTAAGCACCCTGATCACGTCTACTATCTGAGGAAAGCCTTGTATGGTTTGAAGCAAGCACCCCGTGTTTGGTACGGGAGGCTTACTTCCTATCTCTTAGCCCGTGGCTTCAAGAGAGGGGGAGTTGATATAATGTTGTTCATTATGAGAGATGACGGTGCTATTTTAGTTGCCCAAGTCTATGTGGACGACATAGTTTTTTAATCCACATGCTCGCAGCATGCATATCACTTTGAGGAGGAGATAAAGAGTGAGTTTGAGATGAGCATGGTAGGTGAGCTTACTTTCTTCCTTGGTCTTCAGGTTCGTCAGCTAGAGGATGGGATGTTCATCTCCCCATCCAAGTATGCTAGAGACATTATGAAGAAATTTGGTTTAGACTCCGTTAAGAATGCACGTACACCGATGGATACCTCAACAAAGCTTAGCAAGGACACTTTAGGCAAGAATGTAGAGCAAACCTTGTATTAGAGTATGATAGGCAGTCTTCTCTACTTGACTTCCAGTCATCCCGACATCGCCTTTAGTGTTGGAGTTTGTGCATGATATTAGGCATCCTCAAAAGAGTCACACTTACTTGCTCTTAAATGTATTATCAAATACGTGAGTGGGACTCTCTCACTTAACATTTGGAATTCCCTTGATACAAATAACCGTTTATCCGCCTATTCGGATGCCGATTGGGTCAGGGATGCAAATGGATGTAGGAGCACTTCTCGTGGGTATTTCTTCTTTGGTTCTGCTCTTGTCTCTTGGTTGAGAAAGAAGGAAAACTCCATCTATTTGTCCACTGCAGAGGCTTAGTACATAGTCTCCGGGAGTTGTTGCATGCAACTTCTATGGATGAAGCATATGTTGGAGGATTATGGGATTTCACTGGACACCATACAATTTCTTGTGATAACATGAACGCGATACACATATACCGTATCCAATCCAGCATTCGTGCACAAAGCACATTAGGATACGCGTGAACTTTATCCATGATCTTGAAGAGGAAAAGGTCATATCCTTGAGTTTTGTATTTACCGACCTTCAGTTAATTGATATTTTCAGGAAGCCTTTAAATGCCTTTAGATTCGAGAGTCTTAGGAAGTCTTTAGGAATTTGTACAATTGACTGAGGGGTTGTCACCATGACTTGAGTAGGATGCATTTTTCATGTTCATATCATCTGATTCCTATCTCTAGACTGTATCATTTGTATTATTATTACTATTTTTTTTGTCTCTTTTTCGTTGTTTGGAAAAATTGAAAAGTCCAAAAAGATTTTATTTTTTGAAAATTTTTAGAAAAAGCTAAAAAGATTTTCTTTCTATAATTTTTTTAAAAAACACAAAAAGAGTATTGTATTTAGTTTCACCATTTATGGATGAACATTTAAGATAACCATAGTCACAACTTCATTCCATATTCCACGTGATTGTTTGATAGTGATTTGAGATGCTACATCATTTCATCCATGTGATTTACATTGTTTGGAGCCTTTGAGATGTGATTAGTGATATATTCTACATGTTTGGATCCTTATATCCTTTATTGCACAAATGCACGATATTATTTGAGTATTGTAATTGTCTATATCATATTGGCTTGAGTGTTTTCATCTCAATTTTGTATATACAATGACCAAAATGCGATAAAACTTAACCAGATAGTAGTGCATATAAAAACCATTTACCGTGAGGACTTAATTGCAACAAAATATGATGAATGAATCATGGGAAAAGGCTGCAAGAGTTCAAAATTAACTCGTCATGCAAGCCACCGTTCGAAAAGAGCCCGAAAATATTAATAGGCAATAAAAAGAAAAACATGCCAAATCAAATGTCCCAATAGGTTTTAGTTTCATCACCTCAAAAGAAAAATATAATGCATAATTATTTATGAGGGAGTTTAGATAGAAGGAAATGAAAAGGCGTTAAATATTTTACACCTAAGGAAGACAATTGTACATATGTTATGGTTGTATGTACTGATTTTTTGTCGAATTTGTTCACATCCCTATATTTCCTCTATCACCAACTTGGTTGTTTTGGTGTTCTTTCATGGTATGATTATGTGTTGTATATTTGGTGAGAACAATTTTGAAAAATTCAAAAAGAGAAAGTTTGATTAACTTATGACATTCTCCACTTTGCATTTGATTTATGTTCTTCATATTTTTTTATCTGGGGACATCATAAAAAGGGGGAGAACTAATTATGGGGGAGAATTCTATTTGATTTTATAGTGATTTGCTTGACCATAAATTGATACTTACTTTTGCTTATCATTATATTTAACATTGTCGCGCGTCACGGGGGTTGTTTCTTGTCTCATGTGTGTAGGTACTTAATTGATGATTATTTTTTCACACCCTGATGATGACAAAGAAAGATTGAATAGTTGTAGATTTGAAGATGTTGAAGTTTGTTTGTAGACATGTCATTCAGTATTTCCCATTTTTGGATTTAATGGGGATATTAACTTGTATGTCAGTTGGTTTTTGATTGCATAGCATAATTTGGATTTTTTTATATATGTACCGACATAAACATATGGGGATATTTGTAAGGACATCATTTGTTAAATGCCTGAGTTAGAATCTAGGAATTTTCTGTTTGTCCTAGATCACAGTTAGTATGTCGGATACCGCAACATTCGGCATATCAACATGATCATCCATGACGGACTTGATCCGAACCAATGCATCCATCATCTTCATATGTACATCATACAACACGCAACGTACTCTTCAACCATTCCCACTACTCCACTCACGATTATGGTAAAATAATTTATTTGGAGTGTTTATTATTTACATAAATATTTGGGAAATTTTATAAAATATTTTTAAAGTTCAGGATCGTTTTTACTTCGAAATATGATTTTTTTCTAAGTATAGAGGTGAAAGGAAAAATCTCGCTGACGTCATTCGAGCGAGATTGTCTGGTCATTCACGTGACATAGCCATCTCGTGCGAAGTTGTTTGAGCAACTTGGCCTGACGTTCGAGTGACATGTATACTTCGTTCGAGCGACATGCTGCCTCAATTTTTGTATTTAAAGCAGTTCCCATTCTACATATTTTTGAAGTCTTTTGGCACTAACATTTCTGCAATTATTCTGCCCAGAAACAGACTTCATTTTTTCAAGGTTTAATGCCTTTTTGATTCACAAATCATTCCCAAACATTTGTGTGAATCTTTAAACCCTAGATACAATTGTTCTACTCATTGTAACACCCCGTATTTTTGTACATTTAATATTTAATTAATTCGGGAATTTTAAATTACTTGTGTGTTGCAATTTTAATTGAATTAATTATGGCAATATATATATTTAAATATTAATCGAGGAGTGAATGGTTAATGTTTAGGAAAATTTATTTACTAAGTGAATAGTAATAATTTAATTACGTCATTTCGAGTATTAATGACGAGGTATACACTTATCCCAGCCGGGAGTCGGTATAGACTAAATTGGGTGTGAGATAAGAATTTTTATAAATTAATTCGGATGCTAATTCTGAGTGCGCGATTGAGTCCGGATGGGTCGAGATAGTCAGAAAAGAGTACCCGGGGGTAGTAATTGGGTCTCGGGGTATTTTTGGGCATAGTCGGGCCCACACGGGGTGAGTTGGGCCACTTTAATTAAGCCCATTAGGTGAAAAACGGGATGAAGGGTTTTTAACCTAGTTGGGAGATTAAGGAATGATAGCCAACATAACTCTAAACCTAGGGTTTGAGAGGGGATTTGGGGGAAAGCAAAGCAAGAGCAAATTGGAGGTTATTGGAGCCAAATTAAGGGACATCAACAACGGATCAGACACTACGAACACTTATAGGCAAGTGGTTAACTGTTTTTACTCCTAAAGCGTGATATCCAATTCATATTCTAGTGATGTGTATACTAAAATTCGTTTTGGGGATAAATGGGTACAAAAATGGGTTTTTGTTAATGGAACCATTGAATGGAAATTAAGGGAAGAATTAGTTGTGCTATATAATTCTGAATATGATTATCTGGTTTGAATGAGAAAAATCGGAATATAAAAAGATGAAATTTGAATTTGAAATTGGGATTGTACCCTAGAAATTTTGTGTTCTTGAGTGGGTCAAGATTTATACTATTAATGATGTTAAAAGGTTTAGATGATATTTTTAGTTCATGAGTAATGATATAAGATGATTAACATGCTGATTAGAGGTTGGTTTTTGAGGAAAAGAAACCTTAAAGCTCGTTAATGGTGGAAATTTTCGTGGGGAAGAAGAGCTGTCACGAAGGGATCGATCGATCGATCGGGGGCCATCGATCGATCGACGATGGAAAATTTTGGGCAGTTCGGCCAAGTTGTTTATAATGAGGGTTTTATTTAAGTTTTAATTCCCTTAATTTTATTTGGTGAGAAATTTATATGGGACACATATTTCCTTAACAATTATAGGGTGATATAATTGGGTTTAGGAGGGGGTGAATGGTATGTCAGGAGACGAACGGATTTGGAGAAATAATTCAATTATCGATATTGGGTCGAGGAATGATATTCAGGTATTGTAATTGGGTGACACTATATTATTAAAGGAATTTAGGCGAAATATTTAATTGTGGACCAAGTGGGTGAGTCCAGGTGTGCTAACAATTATAGGTAAAAATAATTGGGGAAATTATGAAAATAAATGTGTGACACATTGTGGGTGAAAATGTGAGAATGAAATTATGAGATGTAGAATGGACCGAGTGAGTGAGTCCGGGAATATTGGTTAAGTGGTATCAAAGTAGTAAATTAATTATTGAGAGAAAATAATTAATTTGGAGTTGGAACATAGACTCGAGAAATATTAAGTTACGGGCCAAGTAAGTGAGTCCGGGGATAATGGTTGGGTGACACCAAGTTATTAAATTAATAAATGTGATAATTAATTTAATTAGAGTCGGATTGTAGACTCGGGTAGGATTAAATTTATAAATGTGATAATTAATTTAATTAGAGTCGAATTGTAGACTCGGGTAGGATTAAATTAATAAATGTGATAATTAATTTAATTAGAGTCGGATTGTAGACTCGAGGAGGATTAGATTAATAGGTGTGTTAATTAATTTAATTAGAGTCGGACGATAGACTTGGGGAGGTATTAAATTAATAAGTGTGTTAATTAATTTAATTGGAGTCAGACCATAGACTCGGGGAAAGTATTATATAAATTGAGGTGTGAGTTGAATATATTAGAGTCGGACCATAGACTCGGGAAGATGATAAATTATTAAGTGAGAAAATTAATTACGTTGAGTCGGGCCACAGACTCAGGAAATTACAGGTAGTGTACGGGATTTTGAGTACACGGTAAAGTCGGGATTAATTTTATATATATACGGTACAGTGATAGTATATATATACGTGTTTATATTATGTGGGATATTAAATATCAGTGACTAGATATTTATTCAATTTATTTACTCTACTGCTATCAAGGGAGGTTGCGCGATGTGGGTGAATCCCCTAGCTTGAGGAGTAGGGCGAGTATATCCCCAGGTCATAGCGTCCGGTATATATGGGTGAGGGATTTATCTCACTTTCAGGGAAGGAATATGACCGCCTCCACTACGTTTGTATTTTGGACCAAGTTGGTGAGCGATTCCAACTTGGGGAACTAGGCTTTGTGAGCACACCTAGTGAGATAGCATTTTAGAGGGAATCATCCGGCGAGGGTATACTCGGGGATGGATATACGTATGTTATATGTGTGGATTTTGTGGCAAGGGTACGTATATAATGGTAGTAAATATTATATACAGATAATAATACAGTGTGTGATGTATTTACTTTATATAACTTGTGATACGGTTATATGTTACTATTTAAGAGGAATTAATTAAGTTAATTGTGAAAAAACTTATAATTCAGGAAATCATTATACTCGGGTTAGAGTAGTATGGCAAGGGAAGGTTATACCAGGACTAGTTGGACGGGGTAGCACAACTAGGTGGGGTTAAGATAACCGGTAGGTGTGCACAATAATGGAGGGGTGAGAATGTCCACAAGGGAGTGCGATACTAACTTAAATATGAAGCGCATTCATGCATTTTAAATTACTGCAGTTAATTCACTTGCTAAATATTTTCAAAATGTTTTGGGTTCTAACCCTTGCTATAAAAATATTTTCAAAACCTTTGAGGTGTCCAGCCACAGGGACGCCAAGATTGATATTCTATTCCAGGGACACGGAGCTGCGGCATATGGTGATGCTAGCAGGAGTTTGGATTAGATGCATCATTCATTCATTCCTAGAGTAGGAATCTTGTATCAGTTTCAGTTTTATTTAGGGCTCATCGCCCAGACTTCTCGGTACAGTTTTCAGGGGTAATTTATTCAGGTGTTGAATATTTGTATTGGATTATTTCTTTGGTGGCCGGTGATTTATTCGGTAAGTTGTGTAAATATGATTCAGTTTATTTTCATTCAGTTGTGTGAACGGTTTATATTTTAATTCCGCATGTAATGTTTTGGTTTAATTAAAAAGTTAAAATTGGCACCAGCTTTTGGAATACTAGGTGGTTAGTAAGTCTTAAAAATTTTTCGACAGTGATGCTAAGGATTATCCAACTGGGAATCTTGTTTTAATTTGGTATAGGACTGATCACCCGGTATTTTATTAGGCGGGGGTGTCACACTCATCTTGGAGTAACCTTGTGGAGAAGAAGGGTCTTTATCCATTGCTGATATTGGAGTTCTTTCGGGACCTCTTACTGAAAAATACCGATGACGAACTGATGCTTGCGATTATTCGTGCGTCAAAATTATATTATGCTATGATTGTAAGTCGTTACATATTATAGTGAAATAAATGGTTTTTCCCCTTTGGGGGATTTTTCCACATATTGTGATGACTTTGCATGCTTGGTTTGATTTATTTAGTCTATCATAATTTGGTTGCAAGAGTTAGGATTTTTGGGATTAAAAGTTGGAATTTAATTAAATAAGTTAATCATTGATTGCTGGAGCACTCTCACCACCAGATGACTTCCCAATTACTCCCAATACGCATTCCAATTATCTTGCATAGTGTTGAAACTTGGACATGAGTCCGGTATAACTACTTTAATATTAAAACTTACATTTAAAAATATTGTTGTATTGAATTAGTGGAAGGGATTAAAAACATGTCATTAAAGGGTGAAATAAAAAATAACCCCTAAACGGCCCCATAAGAGGCATGAACACCTCGAGCGGGACCCATGTAACTCATACGAACTGATCGCATTATCACAGAACTACCGGCTTGAGTATATAATGATAATGTTCAAATATTTAGACTCAAACTTAAAACATGTTGTTGAAATGCAACAATACAAAACAACCACCAAAAGGTGAATACCTCTCACGGGACCAATGTAACTTATAGGAATTGACCGTGTAGCCACATCACACTGGCTTGAGAATATGATGATAATTTGTAAATCTCAAGACTTGGTCCTAAAAATGTTCCGTTAAAGGATGAAAATATAATAAAAGCACCAAATAGCCCTGTAAGAGGCACAATGACTTGCATGTAACCAATGTAACTCATAGGAACTGACCGCATAGTCAAGGGACTGATGCTTTGAGAATATGATGATAATTTGCAAAAATCAAGAATTTAAGTTAAAAACATGTTGTTATAAGGCGAAAACCCAAAATAACTCTCAAACAACCCTGTAAGAGACACAAACACCTCAATCAGGACCAATGTAACTCATAGGAACTAACCGCGTATTCATAGGACTCCCTGTTTGGGAATATGATGATAATTTGAAATTATTTAGAGTTAGACTTAAAAACATCATGTTAAAGGGCGAAAATGCAAAGCAATCACCAAATGAACCCGTAGGAGGTACGGACACCTCGCATGGGACCAATGTAACTTGTAACAACTAGCCATGTAGCCATGTGACATCCGACTTGAGAATATAAAAATAATTTAAAAATATTAAGACTTAGTATCTACAACTTATAGCTAGAGGGAGAAGCACCAAATAGCCACGAAACGGCATAAGAGGCACGAACACTCTGCACGTGACCAATGTAACTCGTACTAACTGAGCAGGTAGTCACGGGAGTCCCGGTTTAAGAATATGATGATAATTAGGAAATATCAAGACTTTGACTTAAAAATGTGTTGTTATCAGGCAAAAACACAAAACATGATAGTTTTGCCCTTTAACAACATATTTTGCCCTCTAATAGGGCCATTTAGAGGCATGAGCACCTCGCACGGGACAAATGTAACTCGAAAGAAACTAATTGCACAATTATGAGACTCATGGTTTTAGCATATGCTAATAATTTACAAATATCTAGAATTGGGCTTAAATTATGTCGTTAAAGGGAGAAAATCCAAAACAGCCACCAAACGGCCCCATAAGAAACACGAACACCTTGCATAAGACCAATGAAATTCATAGGAACTGAAAAATAATCACGGGACTCCCGGTTTGAGAATATGATGATGATTTGAAAATATTTAGGCTTTAACTAAAAAATATGTTGTTAAAGGGCGAAAACCCAAAAACTAGAATTTAGAATTCTATTGTGTTCCCTACTAGTTTAGAGGCTTGTATTTATACCAAGGAGGAAATACAATTGGTGAAAAAATTAAGTTTATGGTCAATTACATAAATAACACACAAATATCATAACATATTACAACTCCTTCTCAATATGGAGAGTTGATATCGACCATGCCAAGATTTCCAATAGAAGTACGAAAAAGAGAAGGACTAACGGGTTTGGTAAGAACATCTGCAACATGTTCTCCTAAAGAAGCAAATGATGGAATGATGATCTCACGAAAAACCTTTTCTTAGATAAAATGAACGTCGATCTTAATGTGATTTGTCCCCTCATGAAGAACTAAATCAGAAGCAAGTTGAATAATTGACTTTTATCGCAGTGCAGAATAGAAGAAATCTTCTTAGAAAATTCTAACTCCCCAAGAATAGAACAAATCCATATAATCTCACACCTGCCCAAGGCCATGGCCATATATTCCTCTTCTGTAGAGGAATGAACAATGCCATCTTGTATTTTCTTTTCTAGGAGATGATATGACTACCATGAAAGTTATAAAAACTTGTAGTAAAGCAGCCATTTCAAGCTCCTCCATAATCTGAATCAATGTAGCTCTGTAATCCTCGAGGCAGAGGGACTGCTATATAAAATAACCTAAGTCTAGTAAAATAATTAAGATACCACAAAATGTGATATACTGCATCTAAATGAGTTTGACTAGGTTTGTTCATAAACTAAGTAACTCTCCCAACAACAAATGATATATCCAATCTAGTATTTGCTATATAAATTAAAAGGCCTATTAAACGTTGATGCCTAGACGAATATTTCAAAGGCTGACCACTATCAACCACAAGCTTTAATTTAGGAACCATAGGAGATGAATCTCATTTACACCCAATAATCCATGTATCCTCAAGAAGATGAAAAACATACTTTCTCTATGTGAGAGAGAAATCCCATGATGAAACCAGAATACATCAATGCCCAGGAAATATTAAAGTTGATTGAGGTGTTTCACATCGAATGTCTTTCCCAAATCAGCCTTAACTTGTGTAATTCTAACATATTCATCTCCAGTAATAATACCATCATTAATGTACACAAGTAATATCACACTCTTCCCATATGAATCGCGTCTGATAAAATAAGTATGATCAGAATATCATCTAGTAAATCTGAATCCAATGATAGCCTCATTAAATGTAGAGAACTAGGCTCATGGTGATTGTTTAAGTCCATATAGAGATTTTCATAGGTGATAGACTTTTACACTATACTCATTCTCACCATAAAAGTCTGGTAGAGGATCCACATGAATGACCGCATCAAGGTTGACATGAAGATAAGCATTTTTGACATCAAGTTAGTAGAGTGTCCAAGAGGATGAGGTAGCCAAAGAGATCAATAAGTGGACAGTGTTGAGTTTTGAAACTGGAGCAAAGGTATCACCAAAATCTTTTCTCAGAATTTGAGTAAAGCCCTTCACAACAAGGAGGGCCTTATGCTTATTAACTGTCCCATAAGTTAAGAACTTGGGCGTATAGGACCATCTATTGCCAACTGTCTTTGTCCCTTTAGTTAAAGTAACCATGTCCTAAGTATGATTACATTGTAAAGCATCCATCTTAAACTGTATAACTTTAAACCAATATGAATCATGTAAATCTTCACAAATAGTCCATGGGAGCCAAGTGGAGTAGGTAGCCATAATAAAAGTGTGATAAGGACCTGACAACCCATCAAAAGAAATAAACTTTGAGATATGATGTTTTGTAAAAAAATCATGACCATATTGAATCATCTCTCTATGCTCTTAAGAGGATGTACCAAGGCTCATGGTCTAGAGCAACAGGGTCATCATTTTCAAGCTCATTAGTAGTCTTAAGAACATGATCAATAATATGTTCAATTGAATGAGAAGTGTTACCTAGGGAGGAGGAGATAATGACAGGATATATATATATGAGTGAAGGTGTTGGGAATATACCTAAACAGGTTGATTAGCTGGAGAGACAAGATTAGTATAATTAAACACATGTACAAGGTAAATAATGTGTGAGTCCTTAATGGACAGAGTAAAAGAATGCACATAATTAGAGCCACTAAAGAATCACGTATTTTCAATAACTGTGGCATTTAAAGTATGATTCATACGACGTGTTACATGATCATAAAAATGATACCCTTTAGAAATAATACAATGTCCTACAAAAGTTCAACGAATAGCTTTATCATCAAGCTTAGTGTGAGTAGGAGATCTATTATGAACAAAGTAGGCGCAACTAGTAATGGAATTATAAAAAAAAATCTAATCAGGATAAATAAGCTGTAATGGGGCTTTAAACTGAATGAACCGACATGGAGTACGATTTAAAAGATAAGCGCCTGTTAAGACAACTAAGTGCTATTAAGATTGAGGATCGTTCATTCCCCTTAATAGACAATGAACCACTCCCAAGAGACTTAATTTTTTTCCTTTTAGCAACCCTATTTTATTCAGAAGTAGATGGTCAAGTGAGATGCTAAATAATACCATGTTAGTTAAGACGAGAAACAAACTCATTTGAGATGCACTCTTTGGCATTATCAAACCAAATTTATTTGACAATGAAATTAAATTGAGTTTTGACAAGTTATAAGAACTGCGTAAAAAGGAATAGCACATTAGATTTTTACAAAGCCAATAAATCCATGTACACCTCGAGTAGTCATCAATAAAAGTGACATAATATCGATGCCCAAAAAAATCAATTGCAAGTGAAGGGCCACAAACATTAGAGTGTATTGGATAAAAACAAAAGGGGTCCAAGGCATGGTGGGGATATAATTAGTTCTTGTATGCTTAAATAAATAACGAATAACATTTTGGAATTTTGAAGAATTGCAAGATTTAGTTAATTCGGGGAATAAAATAGAGAGATATTGAAAATTGACATGTCCTAAATGACCATGCCATTAATGTAATGTCTAAAAAGAAAAAAACATAATGGCCTGAATCAGGCAATAGACTAACATGAAAAATGAAAGCGAAAGGTGGAACTAGGGGAGGATCCCCAAAGTGGAAGACCCTATCTCACTCACATCCCTTGCTAAAAATCCTCTCCGTACGCAGGTACTGAAGATAACACTAATAAGATAAGAAAACAACAACATAGTTAGAACTTTTTGCTTAACTATTAACATATAATAAGTTCATAACATGATTAGGTACATGTAAAATTGAGTATAAAGTAATATATGTAGAGATAAATATATATCACTTTTACTAAGAATAGGAATAAAACTCCCATCACAAAGATGAACTTGTTTATGGAATGGTTGGGTAGAAGAAATACATATACATTTCACCCATCATATGATCACTAGCACCAGAATCCATCCCATGGTATGCTAGAGGAGTACCTAAGTTCCATGAAGTCATTGTAGTAGGCTTACTAGAAGGAGTTTGATGATTACTCAACTGATTGCTCAATATTGTCATTCAGATCATTAGCGGTGGCTTTGGCAATGAAAGCTATATGAGTTCTACCCTTCTTATTTTTTTAACTCTAAATACAATTTGAAGAATGTGAGATTTTCATACCCCTCTCTACGATAATGCTCACAGACCATCTTCTTCTTTTCAAGACACGTACCCCGAGACAGAGGAGAAGAAGAACCTAAAAACTGATTCCCTATATTAGCTAAAAAAAAAGCCATCTGATCATCTACAAAAGGAGACTCGGAAACCACCACAAATGAGGATGTAAGATTGAGGCACCACTAATGCTTCTCATGCACTTCATACACTTCATCTAGTGGAGAAAGTGGGGAAGTATTAAAAATTTATGTCCGGGGAAGCTCAAAAGTAGACCCATGACCCATCAAGAACTGGCAAAGTTTTTTCTTTTCTTATCGAGATTTAAGTGATTCTGCAGTCTGTGCGGTAAGCCCCACTATATCAGTTAAGGGACGACATAAAGAATAATCCTCCCATCTATGAGTTAGATAGATATAAATGTCCAAACTGAATCGTTGCCTTAAGAGGAATGAGATATCTCTTTACAAAGTCCAAAACCATCATTTTATTTTATGACAACTCATTGTCTTATGGGATAGGAATAGGCTCATAAAATTGAAAATTCCCATAAACACTCGGCTCCATAAAGTTGAACATCCGTCCTAGAATAGTGCAATTGGTAAAAAAAATAATAATTGAAAGTTCGATCAGATTCCTTCGGCATTGGGATCTTCCCAGTAATCCAATCAATTTTTTCCTTTGTATTGAAAATAAATGAAATTATCTGGCCCAGGGAAAATTATTTTACCCATAAAGTAACTGAGTCGTAACTTTTTGTGAGGGCGAATGGTGAGCGGTCATCTGAAGGGTTCTTTACTTCGATAATTCCCCCATCAGAAGTTATGCACCAAATCAGCAGTAATACCAATAGGTATGAACTCACAAGTAATAATAATTGCTCAAAGAAATCCACAAAAATAGACAATAAAAAATTATCACGTGGCCACCGAAAAATTCATTGAGTAGCAATAAATAAATCTGTAGATCACAAGAGATAAAAAATGAGTAAATTATACCTTCAATTGCATATAATTAATAAAGAAAGAATCCCAAATGCTCATAAAATATTGATTCTCCAAATGATAAAAAATTGTACCGACAATCTACCACATCATAAGTTGATAATAAGAGTCTCTTTAATCAAGAGAAATTATCCCCCCAAATAAAGAAACATGCTCCAAAATAAAACTCTAGGCATCTTGAACCTTGAACCCAAGACCAAGGGAAGGGGCCACACCCTTAAATAAGTCAACATGGGGGTTGGGAAACCTTATGGTTGGTCACCTAGGGTTTGTGCTGTTGAGGGTAGTATCCAGTGGTGAGGATGGTTTGGGTGGCTGAGTTGAGGATGAAGGAGCTTGAAGAAGGTTATGATTTTGGGAGAAGAAGGTTACGAATAATTTTTTTTGTTTTCTAGCTCTGATACCTATTATAATTACAAAATTCTATTACGGTCCTTACTAGTTTAGAGGCTTGTATTTATACCAAGGAGGAAATACATTGGGGGACTAAATTACCCTTACGATCAATTACATAAATAACACACAAATCAGATAAAATATTCCAATAAAATATGACATCTAAAGTATGATGCATACTACGCATAACAGGATCTTAACAACGATACCCCTTGGAAATGTTATAATATCCTATAAAAATGCAACTAAAAGCTTTATCATCAAGATTAGTGAGAGTAGGAGATTTATTATGAAAAACACAAGTGTAGCCTATGCGTGGAATTACACAAAAAAGAATCTTGTTAGGATAAAAAAGATGCAATGGGTTCTGAATGACCGGACATGGAGTACGATTCAAATGATAAGTGCCCATTAAGACAACTAAGTGCCAATAAGATTGAGGAACTTGGATCCCGTTAATAGATAATGAATTACTCTTATGAGAGTTATATTTTTTCTTTTAGTAGTCGCATTTTGTTTTGGGGTATATAGGCAAGTGAGTTGTTAAAAAATAATCTGTTGGTTAAGACGAGAGAAAAAAACATTTGAGTTGTACTCTTTAGCATTATCAGACTGAATCCCTTTAAAAATAACATGAAATTGATTTTTGACAAGTTATAAGAACTGTGTAGAAGGGGGTAGAACATCATATTTTTACGAAGAAAATAAACCAAGTGCACCTAGAGTAGTCATCAATAAAAGTGACATAATATCGATGCTCTGAAAAAGTTGTAACGTGATGGTCCTCAAATATCATAATGTATTATATCAAAAACACAAAGGTATCGATGTATGCGAGGGATATATTTAGTTCTAGTATGCTTAGATAAAGAGCACACAATATATTAGAATTTTGAAGAACTTTGAGAAAGCACGGGTTATATGGATTTACTTATATATTAGGTTACTCACAAAAAAATTCACTTTTTACCAAATTTTATCTTGATTTAATTTTAAATGAGCATGCAACGATGATGTGAAGCCAAATTCCAAACCAAACAAGAAGAATAAGAAATAGAGGAAAAATCTCTTTCGGAGAAAACTTTTAATTCAACACTGTTAAAGATAAGACAGACATGTAATGACTTATAACTACTTAGAGATCTACTAAATTTAACAGACAAGAGTCTTCGAATACTTAACAGAAAATGATGTAGTCCAGTATTGCCTATAGGAAAAAGAGCTTCCCTCGATATCCACCGATCAACCTTTAGAATATAAAATCCCATTCTTCTTTAGTCATAGAGCCTCAAATCCACAAATCAGCAGTATAATATTTATCTACAAGGGTTTAGAACTTTTGATTTTGTTCTTCTTGGTTTAGAAAAATAATCTTAAAATATCCAAGGGGTTTGGATGAAAAAATTATAGAGTTTGATCACGAAAGGAACTCTGAAAAGTCTTGTTAAAAATTCAAATCCTGCATCTCTATTTATAGGGAATGTTATTGCAAAGAGATAGGAATTAGAGATTTGGAAAAGATTTTTTACAAAAATATAAACACGTGTACTCGTTCGATTAGCCTGACACCTCATTCGAATGATGTACCCATTCTCGTTCGAACATCATTCCAACAAAAGATTAAACCAAATTCCGATGCTTGCGAATTTCAGATTTTTTTTGAATAGTTTGGAACAAAACTTTGAATGACATTCTAGAGATGGCGAGTTCTAAACTTCATTCAAACGTACGAATATCGTTCTAACGATACTACCTAACTTGTTTGAACAACATATCAAACTCGTTCTAACGAGTTAGAGACTTTTGCAAAAAAAAATTAGAAAATCCTTAAAAAATAATTTGAAAACTTTTAAATGCAAAATCTTTTAAAAACAATCCTTGAAGCTCTAAGGATTTAACAAACCGCTTCATAATACTTATTGAATGATGTTATGATGAACGGTATTCATTCTTCCAAATGTTACCAACTTCTTCTCTTCGAATACTTGAAAGTCATCATGAAGGTATAGTGGGGTGTAGCAGGATAAGCCAAATAAAAATAAAATGAGCAATTATAAAACTGGCTCTTACAAATATCCGCCTTTGGCTATTCCAGTACAAAACACAAACTGAAGCAATACAACTAATTCACTCCCATACCAATAAATGGATACTCATAAATTTATAAGTCTTCAACTAAAATTCTTCATCTCCTGGGGTCTATGAAATCATCATTGAGGTGGAATGATCTATACACATGAGACCAATTAAATAACTTGAGACATACGAGAGTTTAAAACAAAATAAAACTCTCCCTCAATTTATTCTCCCTTTTTTTATCCGTAATAGACAAAGGGTTAGACATTAAGCATGAAATATTAGCATCACGTGAATCCAAAAGAATTAGCATCACAAAGATAATCAAGACAGGACATGCGATGGATATCGAATAAGCATACCAACTATTTTTTAAATTATTCAATGTTCACGAATATAAAATGTATATGTATAAGAAGGTACATATAGGTATAAATACAATAAGCCATGGATTAACATTAAAATGTCCGAATCATGGAAGCGATATGAAATTTTGTGAACAAGTTCCATGAGAAAATCAATATAGGTGTTCATAACAAAGGCACACGAAGTCAATGAGATACTTATAATAAAGAAAGAACTAAATTTTAACCTTAGGTGTAATAACAGTGAAAGTTTTGAAATTGACTTGACTTATGCAACACGTCATGAATTTAAATGCTTCTCAAAACAATAACGCCAAACTATTTAATATTTTTTATTAGAGTCCGTTGTGCAAACACATTGATCTTCTAGTTTATAACACCCTCAAAATCTCACATTTTTAAGAATTCACTCTCAAAATTTTAAAGATATCATAATGCTCAGGTGTATCGAAGCATCATTAAAAAATATGGCATTGGCACTTCTGTTTTAGTGTGCCGTTAATCTTGTAGGCTCTTTTTACAAATTGTATCTCTTAACGCTAAGAGGTTTTTTTTTTCTTTCATAGCCCCTTTCCATTGCTTAACATAAAATAAACTTTTTGGGAAATAAAATTCGGGCAATAGTTCTTATAAGCAAAACTTATCTCTATTACATTTGGTTCGTTATTAAACACTATTGAGATGAGGACACTGTATTCAACATATGATAAGCAAGTACAGTGTTCAAAAAGTCCAAGAATGTGTGAAATAAAGGTGATAAAGTCTAGGATGAAGAAATTAATCATTAATGAATAATGGAATGCTAGCCACACATTATTAAGCACAATAATAATGAAGCCATGTCTCAAAAGACCATAAAAAGTTACATAAATGGATGGAATGTATAGGTGATTCGAACATCTCAAATGCACATCCACATATGGTGAAAAATAAAAATATAAAAATCTTTTTGTCTTTTTCAAAAAATTCATCAAAATTAAAATCCTTTTGGAATTTTTCAAACTTTTTCATAAAGACTGGAAATCTTAATGGATTTTTCAAAATAAAGGCATATGTAAACATAGAAATACAATATAGTAATTTGGACAAATGACATGAACATGATAATCACCCTATACTAGACAAAGTGCCCAAACTCAATCAACAGAAAAAAAATATACAAAAACTTCCTAAGATTATTGAACCTAAGTGCATCTAAAGGTTTCGTGAAAATATCAGCTAATTGGCGTTCGATGCTTATAAAGCTCAATGACATGGACTTTTCCTCAATATGGTCGCCAATGAAATGCTCACGTATCCTAATGTGCTACGTGATGGGATGTTGGATCGGATTATGGGAATTGCACTCGTATTATCACATGAAATAGTCATTATGCCTTAGGTGATCCCATAATATTCCAACATTTTCTTCATTTATTAGAGTTGTGTTCAATAACTCCCGAGAGCTATATACTCAGCCTCAACCGTGAATAAAGATATAGAGTTTTTCTTCTTGACTATCCAAGAGACAAGAGCACTCACAAAGTAAAAGCAAACACTCGAGGTTCCTACAACAATCAAAATCTCGACACAATCGGCATGCGAATAGGCAGACAAATGGTCATCGATATAAAAAGAAGACAAAATCCCATAGGAAAGAGTACCAATCACATATTTGATGGTACTTTTAAGTACGAGAAAGTGAGACTCTTTCAGGGATGCTTGGTAACACAAAAAAACTCTAACGCTAAAGGCAATGTCAGGACGACTAACGATCAAATAGAGAAGACTACCTATCATGCTCCTATAAAGGGTTTGTACTACGTATTTGCCTAAAATGTATTTGATAAGCTTAGTCAATGTATTGATAGGGGTGCATCAGTCCTTAGAGAATTCTAAACCAAATTTCTTCACTAGGTCCCAAGCATATCTATAATTAAGCTTAAAATATGTCGTTAAAGGGTAAATACCCAAAATATCCCCCAAACGGCTCCATAAGAGATGCATACACCCTTACGGGACCAATGTAACTGGTACGAACTAACTGCATAGTCATGGGACTCTCAGGTTAATTCTATGATAATAATTTGTAAATATATAGACTTAGATTTAAGAACATGTCGTTAAAAGGAAAAAAAACCCAAAATAGCCCCTAAACGGCCTAATAAGAGATAGAAACACATTGAAAGTGACCAATGTAACTCATAGGAACTGACCGGGTAGTCACGAGACTCCCAATTAGAGAATATGTCAATAAGTTTTTAATATGTAGACTTAGGCTTAAAATATGCCAATAAAAGACGAAAACACATGATGCTTGAACTAGCACCATCGGGTTAATGTAATAATGAGCTAAAGCAGGTATACCAATGGGAAAATGGAACAAACAATGTAATAGTAAGAGAATGGGATGAGTCAAAGAGAAGATTAGACAACAATTTAAGTGGTTCAGCCAATCAAGCCTACATCCACTTGACATGTGAGTGATCAACTAAATAAGGGCACTAATGGCCATGGATACAATCACTCAAGCTTTTCTTTCTCTTATAATCAGTTTAATAGAGTTCTACGCGAGTTTTTAATATTCGATCCCCTCTCAAGGAGAAAATGAAGTGCATATATAGGGCTTGGGGGTGTAGTGTACCCCCCAAGCATGAAATCAACATGCACATGAGGAGGCTCCCAATCAGGAGGAGACACATGTCCCTAGTGCATGGATACGATGATGAGGTAATATTCCCTCACGTCAGGGGATGATCTTATTGTAAAGTTTTTCCTCACGCCAGACCTTCCATGTTGGAACCTTATATTGCTCGTATTGTAGTTGTCATATTGTAGAGCATCAGCTTGTCTTGGTACGATGTTGCTAATATAACGGATGCTCCATTGTAGGAAATTATAAAGTGTGTCCTTTGCTGAGTGCCTCTGGCCGAGATTGTCTGGTTGGCCATCTCCTAGTATCAACTATACGAGAGGACGAGTGATACTTTTGATGACCAGGGTTTTTAGCTGATGCATCGGCCCATGAAGTGGCTAAAGTTGTACATATGCTTATGAGGTCGACCCTATGACTGGACGAGTATTGGAAACATCTTGCTAACCCCTTTGATAGGGTCAGTTGTCTAGTGTTAGGTGGCCTCATAAATAGATGAGGTTATACTTTGGTATATCAATCACCCCTTTATCCCTCAGCCATCTATGTGAAGAGATGACTTGGGGGTACGAGTTAGGAGGGTCCTTTAACGGGTATAGGCTATTTACATATTTATTAGTTTTGATTGGGTAGCGTCTGTCCTAAGCCTGAGCTAACGGATGGGCGCTTCGAGACTTGTGCCCTAATTGATGATGTGTATGGGGAATCGTACCTAATCATTAGGTGATATTTAAACCACCAAATCAAGTTTTATCTTCTTCTTATTTTCCAAACACATTCTCGCTCGTATCTTCTCAAACCTCCATAGACAAACTTCACCCGCTCCTTATTAACTTGCTTTCTAGACTTCGCTCAGGTCCCTTCTTCTTCCGAAGGCCCATCTTCTTCTAGGTATCATTATTTCATTAACTTTTTTTCCATTTTTAGATAGGATTTCTTGATTTTTTATTTTTTTCGTGATTGCTTAGCTTTTCGGTGAGGCACTGGGGTAGCTTTTAGGGTTTAGAATGTTATGTTTCTTGCCTTCGTCATCTAGTTTGCAGTGGTAAGGGTGGTTATTGGTGGATTCAAGCACTGAACCACCACTTTTAGGTTTTGTAGATGATCTCCAGTCACCTTCTCTAGCAAGTTTCTTGGATGTTCTTCATCAAGAATGGTTGAGATTCTTGCCTTTGATCTTTTGGTCAACAAAAGTCAGCCTTTCTATTTTTCTATCCTTCTTCACAATTTAGTCAAGTGTAACCTCATCTTGTTTATGTTAAAACGTTTGTATGAACTTGCTGAAGAGTTTCCAAACCTTAGGGAGAGGTATTTTCAGGAGATTAGGCGGATTGAGCTTGAGGAATACTAAAGAAGGAAGGCCGAGGCTTTTCCCCTCTGACCTATATTTCCACCCCAATAGTTGTTGTCCCTTCTACACCTGCCGAACCAAGTGATCCCATTCCTATGTCAATTTCTTCTAAAGATGAGAGTATGTCCATCTGTGAACCGTCTAATAGTGCTGACTCTTCTGACGAGTCTATGGCCCAATCACCATATTATGATGAAGGGTTTGAGGACGATGAGCTTTCCTCTTGCGCCTCGTCTACTCAGAGGGTCGAGTCATCGAATCGGTCTGATGAATCTATTGATATTGATGAGCTTAATGTTTCCATTCCTCCCCCACTTGATTCCATTCCTGTATCAGAAGTAACAAAAGATGAGTTTATGAAATACTTTTTAAGTGGTGATCCTAACCAACCCCAGGATGAAGAGTCTGATAATGATAGTGAGGAGAGCATTATAGATTTATCCATAGCTGAGTCATATAAGAGTTCTGTTATCGAGGTCAATTTGTTAATTTGAAGACATTTGTGCATCAATCCATCTATTTCCATGAGGAAACCATCTGCGGATGAGAGAGCCTATGACGGTTGAGAGGGTGAGTTATGTGTTTATAAGTAGATGTTCAAGGTCATCTTTCAACTACCTATCCACCCCGTCATGCGCGTAATTCTATCCCGTCTAGGAGTTTCCCCATCCCAGCTTTCTCCCCATGCCTAGAGGGTTATCCTCATCTTTTTCTCTCTCTCGAAGATAGTTCCTCAAATCGACCTTCCAATTGGTATTTTTATGGCTTATTATACCCTGTCGTCACCCAAAACTTAGCATGGATACCATCATAGCGTAGCCAAGAAATCTTCCAGAAAGGTCTTGTTGGTTACCCAGACTTCCAATCATGACTAGAAACCCCGATATTTATTTATCTCGGGAGCTTGGGAATTCGGCCCCACTGAAGCTTGTGGTACCTCTGAGCCTAGGGTTCCTCAAAGGTGGGCCAAAGTTTCATTTTCTGCCAAGATTGAGTCCTGATGCTGCTGAAAAGTTGAGAAGCTTAGGGATCAGGGGGACCAAGGTCTTGTCATGAAATTCGAGCAGTTGATGACCCCTTACTACCTGTCTCAGACAGGTTTAGGGGTTGACCCTTTAACCGAGCTACGTGAGCGGCCTCTTTTGTTGAACTGATGTCTAGTATTTTTTAAACTTTTCAATACTAACCTTGTTTTATTTTTTCATATTGTCCAAACGACATATTAGATTATCTTTGGGAGATGATGGCCAAAAATTTAAGCAAGTTTGTTAGCAAACATGGCAAGGGAGCTAACCCCTCTTCTCTTACTACCCTAAGATGACTACGAACGAACTACGGAGGCCACAAAGAAGAGGAAGAGAGGAGAGGAAGAAATAATTTCCTCTCATCAGTCAAAGCATATTTGTTCTAATCAAGCCATTCCAATTTCCACGGATGAGGCTCTTGTAGCTCGTCCATCCCTACTGAAATTAGACGATGAGAGCGTCTTCGATAATACTAGGAAACCGTGTGATGGTGTCGACTCTTTGATATCTGAGGCTGACAAACATTTTCTGTAAGCCACGGACATCTCCCTTCTAACTGAATTTTCCATCAACAGGGACGTTCAGGTATATTTTCTAAAATTCAGTTAGAAACTGCCAAGTGTTCTCTCATACTTTTCTTCATATACTGATTAACTTTTCTCTGGTTGTAAGGTCTTATTTCCCTCTATCGACTGGGGGACTGGATTAACAAGAAGATCCCCTTGATCCATAAGGGGAGAGAAGCCGAGATGACTGAAGAAATCTGAATAAGGAGATTAAGGATTCCCAGAAAGCCCTCAATATATCTCAGGATGAGGTAGCCTACCTCAAGGTAGAGCATGACAAAGCTTTGAAAAATCTCTCTGACAACAAGAATGTTGAGATTGACACTGCAGTTCAGGCTACTGTTGATGGATATAAGGAGTCGAAGGAGTACAATGATCATGCCTTCGATTACCTAGAGAGGGGCATCAGAACTGCTTGCCGATGCGCTGCTTTGAGGCAGGCAAAAAATGGGAGCCTAACCTCTCGGGTCTTCATGGGTCTGGACTTTAGCGACCCTCTCCTCGAGACTACTCTTGCCGATGTGGAGATTCCAGTTGGAGGTTCCGAGGTTGACCTTGATGCTCATAATACTCAAGATGAGATGGCTGAGTTGGATGCCGATGCTAAGAGGACTGAGGTTGTTTATGCGGTCAAGGATTCAGTTGCTGACGGGTTGGCTCTCGGAGATGCCGACACTACACTTGATCAGTGAATGCAACATTAAGTTTTTTTTTCAGGGTGATCATCTGTGACTTATTGCCCTTTTTTCAATGTAACACGAACACTTTTATCTTATTTTCTTTTGATCAATTCTTGAAATACAAATGCCTGCTTTCTTGAATGTTTGCTTGCTTGAATATTTTCTTGCTTGAATATTTACTTCTTTGAATATTTGCTTGTTTCTTCTATTACATGTTGTGTTTTAGTGGTAATGTCAACAACAAATTTCATAATTCAGACTCACCAAATTATGGTGTTATGCTATACCCCATCTCGTCATTTTGAGAGTGCATGGTTAATAATCGTCTCGTCCATGCACTGTCGTCTCAGCCAAGAGAGGTATTTATTTTTCACCAAATATTCACCAAATTAATGATGTTTATGTAATGAACCACACCCAAGTTATTTTCAATTTGGACTCACCAAATTATGGTGTTATGCCATACCCCCTCTCGTCGTTTTGAGAGTGCATGGTTGGGCATCGTCTCATCTATGCACTATCATCTCGATCGAGAGAGGTATTTATTTTTCACCAAATTAATAATGTTTAAGATCACCAAACTAATGATGTTTTATCTCTCATTCACCAAATTAATGATGTTTTAAGGTTTGAGATCACCAAACTAATGATGTTTTATCTCTCATTCACCAAACTAATGATGTTTAATAATTAAGTTGTCCCTTATTTATGTTATTGAGAGTCCATGGATGGGGTCGGCCCCCTTTCCAAGTTATCTTTTCACCAAGGTTGGGTTTGTTGCTATCTCACCACCAATGATGTTTTATAGCTTTTTAGGGTACTTTAAACGAATCATCCAAAATAATGTATATAAGATATGAGGGAACGGACCATTTTCACTTTTCTCATTTATAATAAGCCCTTTTATAATGATTCATAATGAAAACTCTCCTATACAATCATCTATTTATAGTACGTTTTTAAGTGGTCTGCATTCCAAGGATTGGAGAATGGTTCCCCTTCTAGGTTCTCTACCCGATAGGTGTCCAGGGCTACCTCATCAGTAATCATGTAAGGACCAAGCTAGTTGGCATGAAGCTTGTTCGTCTTTTGCTTAGTCTTTTTCAAAACAAGGTCTCCCACTGCTATCGACCTCAGATTTATCCTCCTACTATAAAACATAGCCGTCCTCTGCTGATACACTACCACTATGATCTCAGCATCCTCTCTTCTTTCCTTAATAAGATCTAGGTTAAGTCTTCTCTCTTCCAAGTTTCTTTTAGGGTCACACGTATGAACTCTATGTAGAGTCAAACCAATATCGGTAGCGACTACTACCTCTGAGCCATATGTTAACATAAAGGGGGTATTTCCTGTCGGCGTCTTGGCTATCGTCCTATAGGCCCATAGTAAAATATTTACCTCTTCAATCCATTTCCCCTTAGCCTCTTCCAACCTTTTCTTGATTCCATCAAGAATAGTTCTATTGGTGACCTCAGTTTGACCATTGTCCTGGGGTCATCCAGGCGACGAGAAGAACTGTTTGTTGCCAACCCTTGTATAATACTTTTCTAAAGAAATGTTCTTGAACTGGGTACTATTGTCTGAGATGATTTTATTAGGAAAGCGTTACATGCGAATAATGTTCTTCTATATGAACTGAAAGGTCTTCTTTTCCGTGATCTTGATCATAGCCTCAGCCTTTACCCACTTTGAAAATAAGTCTATCACCATAATCAAATATCTGTAGTTTCCCATAGCCCTTGGCATAGGTCCAACCAAATCAATACCATATACTAAAAATGGCCATGGTGAGGTGATAGACATCAGAGGTTTATGGGGCTGGTGAGGAATGGTGGCAAACAACTGTCATTTATCGCACTTCTTTACGTACTCGGCTAAATCCTTGGCCAGGGCCGTCCACTAATATCCTTAAGTGATGATCCGCTTTGCCAATGATCTACCCCCAATATGGCTTGAGCAAGATCCTTCATGAACATCCTTCAAAATGTAATCTACCTCGGTTGAGTGGACACATCTGAGAAGAGGCAAAATAAACCCCTTCTTGTACAACCCGTCCCCTAGGATAGAGAACTTGGTTGCTTTGTATCTCAACTTCCTTCTTTTAGCCTTAGACTCCGGTAAGTTACCCTCTTTAATATACTGAATAACGGGGTCCATTTAAGACGGTCCCAAGTTCAAATGGAAGCAAAAAAATTTCTTCGCACGGTCCTCCTCTATCGTCGGCCGAGAAAGGATTTCTATTGGCACCATTCCCTTAATCTTTATTATCTATTGCTGAGCCTAACCTTGCCAGTGTGTCGACTCCACTATTATCTAGCAGAGGAACCCTTTTGACTTTGATATCACCGAAGTCCTTCATTATCTTCTTCATTTTTGCTAGGTATCTTGCCATTATCTCGTATTTGGCTTCATAAATCCACATGAGCTGATTAACCACAAGCTGAGAGTTGCTATGGACTAGAAGTTCTTCGACGTTGAGATCTATGGTGAGGGAGATTATGGCTATGAGGGCCTCATACTCTGACTCGTTATTAGAAGCCTGAAAACTGAACCTCAGTGCATACTCTATATCTGTTGTGTCTGGGGATGACACAATCAGACCGTATCCAGTCCTATTCTCAAAGGATGAACCATCAACAAATAAGTTCCATACTGCCCCTTCAAAAAATGGCCCCTCTTCAATGACTCTGTTTCTAAGCAAAAACTTATCTGTCTCGGCCGTTGGATATCTCACCACTCTTGTCTCAGCCTTTGTTAGCTCAATACGGGTTTCTTTCGACCCTTCTAGGTCATCCACTTTTTCACTATCGGCATCGTCCCAGGTGAACTCTGTCACAAAGTCTATTGAGACCTGCCCCTTGATTGCAGCCCTCAGCTGATAGACTATATCATACTCTCCAAGCTCAATGGCCCAGGTTATCAATCTACCTGATTTCTCGGGTTTATGGATGACTTGCCTAAGGGGAGGGTCTATTAAGACAACCCTTGTATGAGCTTAAAAATAAGGTTTCATCTTTCTTGAAGCCTTGATGAGGTCATAGGGAAATTTTTCCATCCTACGATACCTCTGCTGAACCACTTGGAGGGCCTTGTTGTTGAAATACACTGGTCTTTGTACACCCTCACATCTCGTACTATCACCGCGCTATTAGACGATTCAGACACGACCAAGTAAAGGTAAAGCTTCTCTTTTTGGATAGGACGAGATAGTAAGAGTGGTGAGCCGAGATATGACTTCATCTCTAAAAATACTTTTTTGCATTCCTTGTCCCATTCAAAATATTTTATAAGAATCTTAAAAAATGGAAGACACTTATTAGTGGCTCTAAAGATAAACCTGTTTAGAGCAACCACTCGTCCAGTGAGCCTATGAACATCCTTGATGATCTTTGGGGTCTTCATCTTTAAAAGGGACTTTATTTTCCCTGGGTTGGCTTCTATACCCCTATAATTGACGATAAAATCCAAGAATTTTCAAACTCCGATGCCAATAACGCATTTTGTTGGGTTGAGCTTCATCTTGTACTTGTCCATGGTGTTGAAAGTTTTTTCAAGTTTGGTCGTGGGAGTGTCGGCCCTCAGACTCTTGGTCAACATATCATCTACATAAACTTCCATAAACTTTTCAATCTGGTCTTCAAACATCTTGTTCACCAACCGCTGAAAGGTAGCCCCAGCGTTTTTCAAGCCAAAGGGCATAATCTTATAACAAGACGTCCCCTTATCGGTGATGAAGGTCGTTTTCTCTACATCGGTCGAGTCCATAAAAAATTGATTGTAGCTAGAGTATGTGTCCATGAATCTCATCAATTCATGCCCTTCCCTAGCGTCTACCATCTGATCAATACGAGGGAGAGGGGAGTAGTCCTTGGGGCAAGACTTGTTCAAATCAGTGAAGTCCACACACATTCTCACCTTTCCGTTGGCCTTGGGCACTATGACTGCATTTGATAACCATTCAGGGCACATGACCTCCCTGATGAAATCGACCTCTTCCATATTTTTAACCTCGTCTCTTATAACCTCGTATTTCTCACGAGAGTAAATTCTTCTTCTATGCTTTATCGACTTTGAATCTTCCTCCACATCGAGTTTATGACACATTATCTTCGGGTCAATGCCTGCCATATTAGCATGACTCCGAGCAAATATGTTATGTCTTCTCTTCAACATCTTGAACATCTCATCTTTAATATCTGGACTTAGGGCTTTGCCAACTGGGATGGTTTTTTTCGGCTCATCCTCATTGAGGATGATGGATTCTACCTCTTCCGCGGATTCCCCTTTCTTGAGATTTGTCTCGTATATAGGATAAAGGGTATCGATATTATACGTGGTTATTACTTTCTTGTGTGCTTCTCTCTCCTTAGCTGAGTTGAAGTAGCACTCTCGCGCCGATGTTTGGTCACCTTGAACTTCCCCTACCGCATATGAAGACTGGAATTTTATCATTTGGTGTACTGTCGAAGGCACAACATTAAACTCTTTGAGGGTCTCCCATCCTAATATGAGGTTATAGGCTGAGAAGATGTTCTCGTCCATTAGAAAGAGTTAGTCTTCTTAGTGAACCTCTTCGTCCATTCGTCTCCCATTCTGACATCGATGTCATACATCCCCAGAGGGTGAACCTTCTCTCCACTGAATACTATCATAGGATGATGATATTGGACAGGGATGGCCTTGCTAAGTCCTAAGCCTTTTAAGCATGGATAAAACATAACATCTGTAGAGATTTCTCCATTAACTAAGATTCTCGGTACTTCACATCCATGTGCTCTAGTTGTTATGACGAGTGGGTCATCATGTGGAGCTAGGATACCCTTAAAATCTAGTCTTAAAAAGCCGACTATGAGGGTTTACATATCCACTTTCTTCCTTTTCTTGGGCTTATCATCAATATAGGTTGAGTTTACAACCTCAGCCTTAGTTATCGCCTTTGCCTCGGCCACATGCACTTTTTGATCAATAACCTCAGAACCTCCCCCTGAAAGGAAAACAAAAATCATGCCTACCCCAAATGAAATCATGTTGAGCTTCTTCACTGGAACATCATCGTCTTTTGGTGGGAGATCCGAATCATCATTATCGTCATGTGAGGAGTCATCCCGCCTTGCTGGAGCGTCCTCTCTACATTTACCGTTTCTCCTCTTTCCAGGGTTATCTCGGCCTTGCCCTGAACCATTCCCATCACCATACTTTTGTAACTTTCCAGATTGTAACATTTTTTCGATTTCATCTTTGAGGGCGAAGCATTTGTCTGTAATGTGGCCATGATGTTGGTGAAACTCACACCAAAGATTTCTATTTCTCTTCTCTGGGGTAGTCTTCAATTTTTTTGGCCAACTAAGAGACCGGTCATTTTTTTATCTCATTTAGAATGTGCTCGCAACTAACTATTAGGGGCGTATAGTTTGCAAAAACTATAGGAATTTTGTTTTTTCCCGGCATAAATTAAATGCCGAGAAAAGCACTAAAAATGTCGGTAAAACTTTTGGCGGCATTTTCACAAGTGCGGTAATAGCCAATGTGGTAAAAGAATAACGACAGTTTAAAAAATGCCGCAAAAATTTAGCGGCACTTTTGGCGTCATTTCCACAAGTGCGGTAGCCAATGTGGTAAAAGAACAACGACATTTTAAAAAATGCCGCAAAACCTTAGCGGCCTTTTTAGCAGCATTGCTGCAAAAAAACTCTTGGGGGAATTTATATTAATGCTGGTAATGACCTTTTCACGGCATTAAAAAATGTTGATAATAACCTTTTGCAACACCTATTAAATGTTCAACACACTTTTAACGCCACTAAAAAATGCTGAGAATGACAGTAGCAGCATTAAACAAAATTTTGATATTATTTTGCAATATATAACTAGGAACAAGTGTTAAAAAAAATCATTTATAACAATTATTATATTTATGTGCAAATACATTACCATAACATTAAATTAAGAGGGAGGTAATCGAATTAAAACGTCATTAAATTAAAACCAATAGCATTCATCGTAAATAAATATAATTGTGCTTGGAACAATTATCCATCCACAAAATAAAATGTATCATATGTCCAATAAGAAAAAGCGAGGAAATATGAAGCGAAACAAAATTTTATATAATGTATGATCCTTCTTCATCAAAGTCAAGCATCCCCTTCGACCTATAAATAAAAAAGTTAATCATTAATCATTGATACTTATTTTTTAGTATTTTAATTAAAAAATAGTACATTAGCAATATGCCACGCAACAGTTGAATGATATGCATCTCCAATTGTGAACTTGTTTCCTTAAGGTCTAGGTAATGGTTCATTTGTTACCAATATTTTCTCAATATATACTTCCCAAAAGTCTTCAGCCAGGGGCGTACCACCTACTTTTGTGAAGGGTACTTGCTCACAATGAATCCATGTACCATAACCAGTTTTGGAAGTTCGAAAGTAATAAGGTCTACAATTTTGAGAAGTGCATTATTTGAGACCCTTTTGCTTGGTTGATGGTGCTTCTTTTTCTTCTTTGATGGTTCTTTCTACAAACAAGATGAATATGTTATCAACCATATATTTCTGGAAAAAAACCGACAGAGTTTTATTTATTTTTAAGACATCCCAAAATTTTTAAACTATATATAACCAAATAAACCAATAATCGAATGTCAAATATACATAAACTCCCCAAGGAAGCGCATATATATTGTTCCCTTTAAAATCCTTTAAATTAGTAACATACCTAGAGTGAAGTAGCATTCGTTTGTTCACTACACGAGCAGCAGTCTTGGGGGTAGCCAAGTGTTGAGAATTTTTAATCTACAAAAAATAAATTATTTCAGTCATGAAAACGTGAAGTCTTAAATTGTGATTTTAAAAAAGTAGTTATCTACTTACCTGTTGAGATGAAGCTAAATGGTGATTTGATAGTGGAACCACTACAGGTTGAAATGGTTGGTTTCTTCTAATTATTGCTCGCGTTGCAAAATAAACCTATATGATGGTATGCTTTGCTCATTGGAGGATTAAGGAACCTCTTAATAGCATGATTTAATATTATAACATACATTTATATACAAACATGATAATTAAGCAAAAAAGATAAATATTCCTTTAATGTTGGTAGCTAGTTTTTTTGTCAGGGATTCTGATGAAACCTTATAATTAGTCATTGAGATTTTCTGGAATCATAATTATTTTTGTAAATCCAATTTGATTTTAATTCTATTAGGATAATAACATAAATTTTGTTACGCATTTTTTTATAATTATTGAATGATTGAATTAACGATCAAATTATCTTGTTTATTTAACTTTATTATGATTTGGCACATGATCCTCTATCATGTATTGAATGAGTTGAGCTACAAATATTGATTATACTATTTCAACTTTTTGCATAATGATAAAATTTGGGGTATTTAATAAATACGAAGATAAATCTTGTCATGCACTTTTTATGGGATTAATTTGAATATTCAAAATTACTTTAGGAGAAGAGTGAATTTGGTGAATGTAATTATCAAAAATTTTGTTGGAAAAAATATGATTGTTGAATGATTTGAACTGGATTAATAATTTCCTAAACTTCTCTACATATTAACATAGTCCCCATTTCAATTATCAGTGCTCTTGCTAAAATTAGGTTAGTCGTGTTAATTTGCATAGTTAGCACTCGTTATTGTCATTAGTTTATTGGTTCTTTAGTACAAAGCTTATTTAAACCATAAAAACTAAATTCCCAAAAAGAACAAATTAGATTTAAGATTCTACATGAGTTAATATTTCATCGTGCTCCCTTGGTTTCGACACCCGATCTAACCAAAAAATAAAAATCTATATTTCTTACACGAACACCTAAGCTTGGGTGTAATAAACACGCACACAAATCAAGTCATGTTACCCAAGTCCTTCTAGCCTTGGGTTTCAATCATGACCTTTATTCTAGGGTTGAGCGCTATATGATATGTGCCTAGTTGGTGATGTGGAGATATTTACTTTTGGCTACGTCCACGTAGGCTTGACAGGACCCGCATTTGGGAACAAAGCACGACTATCCTACAACATTTTTTTTTGCAAAATGATACACATGTGACAATCTAGACTGCAGGCAATGATCAATCATTGTTCTCACAATACAATATTACATATTTGAGGAATGTAGTTTTTTTTACTTCTATATTGGTGGTTCCTCAAGAGCCAATATGATTATTCCATCTGGACTATTTTCTTGGTAAAATAACTTCACTGAGGAATTGATGCTACTATAATCCAGTTACAATAGCATGGGAATGCGGTGTTAGAAATTGAGATCTAAGCACGGGTCCTGATGAGCCACCCGAGGAGGGCTGATAAGCCAAATCGAACCATCTTTGAGATCTCATTTCATCATTATACTAGTTTGAAATTGAAGTCAATTTCTAGAATCACTATATGTTAAATCAATTGATTTTGAATAGCAAGAATCCTATTATCATTTGACATACATGTGATTTTGTAGTTATTGTTTGAAATTTTCCGTTGGTTGTCTTATTATTGAAGGTTAATGTATTGAATAAGCATCTTACTGTTTAAGTGTGTTTCTTAGCAATATTTACAACTTTTATGTTGTGTTCTTTTTGTATTTGAGTATGTGGCTGTAGAGAGTGTTTAGTTATTGTTAGTGATTGTACATATACTTTGTGAAATGGTACTTTTGTATTTAAATTTTGGAAAAGTTCAGTTCATTTTAATGTATTTGAATAGTGTATAGATCCAAGCCTTTAGTAGGGCAAGTAGATAGGTTTAATTCGACCATAGTGTTTTGTGTAACAAGTTGGGTCCGACGCTATGCCAAAATTAGTAAGTGACAGTATAATTTCCAGAGCTCATATTTTGTTAGTGATTCGGTAGTCTTAATTGAGGTGGTTCTTTTCTTTTTCTCATTAAGGTGGTGTTGAGATCATTATATATCAAGACACAACTCCACTAAACTGAAATCTCATCAATGTACGGTTCCACTTTAAGCCTAGTGTGAAATTTAGACAATTTATAATTCTCTCCCCCCCTCAAACTTACTCTTCATTGCTCTCCTTACAGACTGCATCAGGAGGAATTTGTGCACAAGTCCCTTCTAAACTAAAAGCTCGTCAATGTACAGTTCCACTTTGAGCCCATTGTAACATCAAGACAAAATTTATAATTCTCTCCCCTTTAAACTTACTCTTTATTGAGCTCCTTACGGATTGCATCAGGATGCCTTTGTGCACAACTCCCTTCTACGCTTTTTTTTTTGTTTGCACAATAGCTTTAGAAGAGATGTTGACAAACAAATAAAGGTGCTTCCTAATCATCCTAAGTTGTGCAAAAAGGCGTACAAGATGCTAGATCAGCTTGCTAATTTGGACTTCAATGCAAATAATTCTTTCTTTTTCGTGGGATGAAAGATATATTCAATATAAATTCTTCAAATTCATGTGTATGGATTACTTTTACATGTAAACATTTGTCCAGCGTGTGTATAGTGTTTTAGAACATTGATGGGAAATGAATTGAAGTCAAATAACATTTACGAGGTGTGGTGATTGATCAATCCAACCAAAATAAATCTATTTAGTGTGATGTTGAATGTGAAGTTAATAAGGAGAATGATCAAATACCTTTGTCTAAAAGAAATGTATTAACTAGTATTGATAGTCATAGGACTTTCTCACATGGATTTAAACCAAGTTATAGTAGATTCAGATACAAACTTTTGGCCAATTATGAGTGAAGTTAATAAAAATGAAATAGATTCTACTTCTGCCAAATTCCTTAGAAACTCATAGGATGCTCTATTGGAGGATGAATCGGATAACAAAAAAATTACAAATGGTCAAGTTGATTATTCAAATAAATTACGAGTGTCAATTATTGGATTTCTGCATAGAAAGGAAGACTGAGTTTGTGTCTAAATATTGCATTGAAAATTTGATAACGGGTGAATAATAGCATGGAAGATATATAACATGCCAATGAAAAAAAAATTCATAGCAGGTATGAATATATCTATATAGGTTTATAATGATTTTATATTATAAAGTAAATGAACAAAGTACATAAGTCACTGTCAATGCATAAGTAATATATGTTGTTTGTATAGGATACATATTCATATACAAACTATTTCTTCATTAGTAGGGGATTTTTATTTACTAAATAATGCTGGATGAACTCAAATTATGGAAGATATTTGGATTATGGTACTATGCGGGGGAGGAGAATCACTACCATAACTGTTTTCTATAAAGATATGGACATGTCCAAATAAGTTTTCATCTAGTATCTCTCTAAATACTTAACTTAGTCGAAGAACATGGGATTTTTAACACTGTTTTAACAGGGGGTTTCATTACAACACAATGATCTTAACTTAGTCGAAGAACATGGTTTCATTACATCACTCCAACCATTGGCACATAATGCACACAATTCCTTGAATTCCCTTAGTGTTTGACTTGGCCTATGCACATGATATTCTTATCTTTGCAAATAGTTGCAGAAAATATGTAGTGGAGTTAATGAAATTTATAGAATAATATGGAGTAGTTTGTGTCCAGTTAATGAATAGATATAATATTTTTTTGACATCTCCTACTACATCTTATCTTGGATGCCCCATTTATATTGGAAGGAAATCATGTGGGATTTTCAATGATTTAATTGGAAAAGTGTACGATAAAGTCCAAGGCTTGAGTAACAAGCTTCTCATAATGGTTGAAAAGTTAGTTCTAATCAAACGTGTGTTCCAAAGTCTGCCTAAGAGGGGTATATCACCTTCTTAATACAACATTGTATGAATTTCTAAGCCAGGCCCAGAAGAATTTTTACCCCAAATCCTTTCAATCCTATGCAAAGTTAAACATAAACTTGTACATCTGTGCCGTTGGCTATGCAATACCTAGTATAAGACACAGTTGTCCCCCGACAATAGAATGGATGATCGCACAGAGTACTGTTGATGCCAGAGTTTGCACTGCAGTTAAAAGTCCCCTCTGTAGCATATATACATATAAATAAATAAGCATTTTGAGCTAATATACCTCAAAATAAGTGAAAAAAATAAAACCTTAGCAACTAAAACAAGACTTACCAATTTCTCTCTTTAGTTGCTCCCCAAACTAGTATAACTGGAATTGATGAAGCAAAGAATATATATGTTGTTGGGGCCAGAATCCTGCTCAACAAAAGCCAAGAATAATCATCTATATGGAATCTAGATAAGTGCTAGTCCAAGAGCTATTGATTTTTGCAATAATCTGACATCATTACAGACTCTATAAAATGTTGTTCTTAACTTTATATGGTTAGTCCCAGTGATGATAAATATTGTTTTTTCATACACTAACAATTTATTTTTGTACTATGTTAACATTGTTTTTTCATGTTTACTTATACTCCGTTAAGAAAGTTTTTTATTTATTTATACTCTTTTAAGATGTTATTTATATATATATATATATATATATATATATATATATATAATGAAATTCCAAATAGGATTCGAGCCATTCGCGAAGACAATTGACTATCGAATTTGTCTGGAAACCTACTTAAAGTGGCTTTTTCTCTTTTTCCTCAGCTTATGACCAATTGAGATATTTCAAAATCATTTCCTTGTCTTACAGAGCCATTAGGATCCTCATATCCCTCCTAATATATCACTATTCTCATGGAAACTTCTGTAAAATGTGTTCCTCTAGAAGAGACTGTCAAAAAGGTAGAAGTTTACTTAGCTTTAAGATGCAATTGTTGTAAAACTTCAATAGAATCCCCTAGTCATCTATTTCTGTCAGGTCCAATTGCTAAAAAAATGTGGAAAGTTTTCAGTAATTTAATGAGAGTAATAAAAAATTCAAACTCTATTCACGGCACCCTCATTTACTGGTGGTTAAACTCTAGGAAATCAGACCAATCCAAGTGGCTGTATAAAGTTATTCCAGTGACCATTTTTTAGGAAACTTGGCTTAGTAGGAAAAAAGTAATTTCTAAAACAAAAAATATGAATCCTTATATCATTATCAATAAAGTCATTACAAGAACCTCATATTTAGCTCAACATTCTATTTTTAAATATGGCTTTAAGGATGTCACTCAAGAAATTCAACAAATTTTCAATCTGAAAAAACCTCAACAGAGAAACAACCCCTAGAAGTTGGCCAATTGGAAGAATCCACCAAAAGGGAGACTAAAGTGAAACTCAAATGGAAGGTCTGATGCAAATGGAAATATGGTTCAAGGAGCTATTCTTAGAGATAGTAAAGGTAGAATGATATGGGCAATTTCAAACTTTTGTTCAGGTGGAACATGCCAATTAGCACTGGCCTTAGCAATTAAAAGAGGTTTAGCCTATTATCTTGAAAGAGGTAATGATTATATTGATGTGGAAACAAGTTAAAAAACTATTTTAGAGTTTTTATCCAATCACAATAAGATAATTCCTTGGATGAAAAGAACTTTAAGGGAAATTCAAGACTACTGTAAAATAATGCAAGTCAGTTTCAACAACTACACTTAGGAAGTCAACTGTGTAACGGGCCTACTCTCCAAGCAAGGTGAAATTCAAATAAGAGAGTTTATTTATAATAGTTTAGAAGTCCTCCCCGTGGACATTAAAGGTGATATATCTCTGGATTCATCAAAATTTTCTTTTCTTAGAGTTTCTAACCCTTTAGTTAGAATATAATTGATTTTTTCTTTTCAAGTGTCTCTATTGTAAGCCTCGTAGAGAGGGATATTCTCTCTAATCAATCTAATAAAATTTATTCTTATTAAAAAAACATAAGTCTTTAGAACTAAAATCAGTACATGGAAAAAATAAGTAAAACAAATTGACCACTCTTTATGCATAATAGTCAATGAAATTTACTGGAGAGAAAGATGTGAGTAATATACCATGGAAGAAAAGCTTTTTACATTTACCTTGAGATATATTAGGAGAACGAGTCATGGTGTAAATCCCTCTGTCTTGCTTCATTTTATATCAAAGAACAACTTAAGATGTTCGCCAAGTTGCGAATAGATTTCAATAGTTACCTAGCCTCCTTAAATATATGAGGACATACCTCAATTATGATAGCCTCTATGAGTTTCAATGGTGAGGCAGTATCGAGGACAAAAATAATTTAGCCACTGGTGTGTTAAAGCCTTCTTTGAATGGGAAGGCACTTAATGGTTCTGCAGAAGAAAGCATTGCATCGTTAACTTTCTCAAGCCTTACTCGCTTTGGAAGTTTTTATGCAGAATCTGATGAGAGGATTTTTGGTGATGAATGAATACTTTTTTGGAATTTGTTAATACCAATGATGTTTTTTGATGCAAGAAAAAAATACAGAGTTTAAAAGTTCCATGCTAGCACGAATGCAGAGAACGTTGTCCAATATGAGGATCCCTAGTTACATGGGAGAAGTCACCTACATTGGCATACATCTGGGGAATTTCCCTCCATACTGTTCACTAGTTCCCAAACAAAAGACACTCAAATTTAATCCTCCATCTCTCATGAGGACTTAACTAACAAGTACTTCGTTAGATTTTACTCTTTATTTTGAATTAGGTATGTCATCTTGTAAATAAGGTTGTAATCTCTTTTATTTTTGCACAACAAAATTATGATTTGAGTTGGCATCTATCTTCGTCCTATTTCTTTTTCTTCTTCTATATCCAATTTTATTCTTATTATGCATCAATTTTAGTAACAGAGCCGGACCAGGCTTGGCGCAAATCCAATTTTGTCACCCCTTCTTCCCTACTTAGTCTAGCTCGATTCCTGTTCTAAATCAGGCAACAAATACCTTGTTGTTGTTGCAACAACTGCTCGATTCCTGTTCGGAGCTCTAACTGTTAAAACTATAGGCTCCACTCCAACTACCTTGTTGCATTACCATAAGGTCTTTTATATTATGAAGAAGAAAATACCCTTGTTCTTCTTATAGAATGGTTGAAAGACAAGTTAAAGTATCCTCGTGTTCTTTTTAATGGAGTAGTTAGAGGACAAGCCAAGGTTACCCTAGTTCTTTTTAAAGGATTAGTTGAAGCACAAGGCAAAGTTATACCTTTTTTTTTCCTGATTTTATCATAATATATACATGACACATAGACAACTCTTTATTTGTTATATTCATAAAAACCAATAATGTTACATAATATATATGTGACATAGGCATATTAGCATATGTTTGACACGTATTTGAATATATGTGATACACAACATAATAATATTGTGAAATGTGTATAAATATATATAGATGTACTCTATACACAGGTAGAATTTCAATATATCTATATGGAAACGTGGGGAAAGAGGACATAAAAAAAAGGTAAGTCAGGCATCAGGTTAAATGTGTGTCAGGACACTCCATAGAAAAAGAAGAGAAAAACGGCAATTAAAAGTAACATAAAGAGACATATAGAGTAAGGATGGTTTGATCGTCGTACAAATGTACATGTGAGGGAAAATAAAGCCAACAATTATGACTAGAGATGCCCTAGCCTAAAGCAAGAAAAATATTGTATGGGTGCCTAATTACAACATTTTAAAGGAACAATGACCTGAAATGCTTCGTCCCAAGTTAAGAGTCCTCATTTGAAAAAAAAATTTAAGAACAAATTCACTTCAACAAAATCAATGGCCAAAACTAAAACTTACTTGAATATCGTGTAATTTGGAATATTGGTTTTCAAAGTGGGAAATTAATTTGGACGTCCCAAAACCATAAGTAGGAATCCTAATCTAAGACGGGGGTTACTTTTCCCCCTGTGATATTGTTATATTTAGACATATCCCCCCACATTTCAAATAATTAAACTTACCCCCTATGCATAAGGTACAAACGGGATGATGCATATGCGTGGGATGATTCTAATTATTTGAAAAGCGGGGGGTTATGTCTAATTACAACATTATCTCAGTGGGCAAAGTAAAAAAACTATATATTCTTAATGATGAAAACAATGTGTGATCCAAATTTTAGCAGAATACATTACGCTTAATAATTAATATACATTCAAACGGTAGAAAACAACAAAAAAGAGGACAATGCTCACTCACTTACCACAATAGGCTTTCTAGGAGAATACTTGGAATCATCAGAGATATAAAATTTCTTTGAGATTTTCCCATTTATCTCAATCGAGCTTTCAGATAATCTTTCGATTTGTGAAGGACAAGAAGGCCAATCATCTTTTGTTTATCACTAGTAGAGACCGAAATATTTGATGAATAGATTTGGTGAGAGTGTTTACATTTTGTTTAATTGGTGGTAAAGATGAGCACAAGCACGAGCGTGTGTTTTTGGAGTGTGAATAGCTGTAAAAAGGAGGTCGAAAATGATATGATCATAAACAATGATGTCATTTGCAACAAATAACCAAAGCTCATTACCGAGTACAAATAAATGTCTTAAAGTAATAAGATTCAAACAAATCAAATATGATACTATGTCATAATTCTATTAATGGTGACGATGAGAGGATATTGTTGCAATGCTCAAGTGTTGTTACAAAGAAAATTATCTTATAAAAATCAAATTATAAAAAGGCGGCGTAAGAAAATTTCATAAAAGAGGCTTCAATAACAATACCACATAATACTATATGGATCCAAGAGGCAAAACTCAAATTATGTAATTACTTAATTAGAAAAATAAATGCAACCTTTACATAAGGCTTTGATGTTAATTGCATTTGTTTGAATCCCCCACTATGCATATGTTGGGTTCATAGTTTCATAAAGCCTCATTGTGGCACATTTACGAAAAAGATCTTAAGGCTGCAAGGATGCAGAGCACCCAAAATTCTATTATTAACACAACTAAGATACAAATCACTACAACCCAAACGAATGAATAAAAGCAAAACTTTATAAACATATTGTTGTCAATTACACTGATCTCGAATCCTAATAATTTTTGTTACCAACAAAATTTGTCTAGAAATAAGCAAAAATTAATAAATTGAAAAAAACAAATAAGATGAAAAGTGATAATAACACCATCACCAAAGTGAAAAAATGTTAAAAAATTTCAACTCTCTTGTCTTTAACGCAAAATTATGTGACCAACCATAATAGTCTTTTCTCCTTAGCTTAAAACAAATAGAAAGTAGTGTTGATTATGGTATTTATTTAGATAATATTGGTATCGGGTTGAATTGAGTGTAGAAATGTATATTATTTTAGTTGTGTCATGTTTTAGATGGGGAATGTTAATATTGGTTAAAAATATACGATTTGAAGTAACATCGTGCCCGTGTTTAAATAATCGAATATTTTTATTTTTTTTGTAAACGGTCTAGATCAAAACCTAAAATTGAGATAAAAAAGGGGATAAAGATATATATATATATATATATATATATATACTAGGGTATGCCCGTGCCTGAAGGCATGATGAAAATTTTCAAAGAGTGCGTAATTGCAAAATGGTAAAAATTTTCAAATTACGTAATTATGAAAAAGAAAACAATTTCGTTCCCCCAACAAAACAAAGTGTTAAGTCGTATATAATTAAAGTTGTCCAAAGTATGTAATCGTAAAATGGCAAAAAATTTCAATGTACATCATTTTTAAAATAATTATGGGACTATCCACCCCGTTAAAGAAAAAAATATTCTAACAACTCTAATAGTTCGTCTCAAAACTTGTATAAACGACATCACGAGGATATATAACCTACAATAGACCACACACTTAAACTAATAAAGATAGTTATAGTCGAAAACAACCACCATAGGTTGGCACTATAATCAATAACAACCCAAATCCATGACAACATTATTCGTTTACATAAAATTTCCAAAAAAAGGTAGTCAACTGAAAATAAATGTTCAATATTTAAGTCGAAGATTATTTTACGACAAAAATTGTACAAATTTTAAAAAATTTGGGCAGAGTTTTCTTTATTTATAGGACTATCCGCCCTGTTTAAAAAATAAAAATACTCAACAACAACACTAACAGTACTAATAGTCCATATTGGACCTCGTTTCAACCACTATTGATAAGTTCATCCGAATCAAGTCGACCAGGTAACTTGTTGAGTCAATAACCATAGTGTAATGAACTCAAAGTAGTAACCCCCTGAAGATTCTGATTGAGTATACCTGATTAGAGAAATATCTACAAAACAAAATAGTACATTAAATTAAATAAATATAAAACAAATTATAAAGATTAGTAGTAAGTCCTAAAATAATGCGTGTTAAGAATGAGTGGTAAGAATGAGCTATCACGGTACCATTTTGAGGTGCACTGTTCTTTCTTGGAGGTTTCTTCAAATACTGTACCTGTGTAAATAACAAATCATATATTTAAGTGAAATAGTAAAGAAAATACAATGTACCTTTAACACGCAAAATTAGAGAAAAAATTACATTAACCAAGGTAAACTATTCATTGTAATCATAAATATGGACACAATATCGCATCATCTTTGCTCTAAGAAGGGGTAACTGGTAATTTAAAACATTTGTAGATTAGTGAGTTAAACATTTCACATCTCATGTAATTGCAGATTAGTGAGTTAAGTTTTTGCTCTAAATAGGACATTTGTTTTCATCAAATAGGAAAATGTAGAAGTATTCCACAACTATGTGTAGATGTAAGAATCGCTTTGGAAAACCACCTATTCTATGTGCGGATGTAAGAATCGCTTAGAAAATAACCTATTCATTATCATCAGTACTAATCAAGAACTTTGAGAACAATCTATAGTTAATCGACCTCTTCTATCCTCACGTGCTCTTGGTCAAACAACTCCTCGACATTTCATAAAAGAAAAAGTCATAATGATAAATTTCATAAACAAAGAAAGCAGTTTAAATGAAAAATAATCATGTACCTAAAAGGATGAACTGATTGGATACATGAATTCGATGTATACTTGATACATAATCACCAAAAGTTTTTTAAGAACTCAAGGTGTCATTGATTATGTAAGGCTAGAAACTCCATCAAATGCTTAGAGATTTGAGCAGATGATATAATAAAAGCAAAGCACGATAAACAAAAAAAATAAAAATGTCAAGCTTACCGCAAATTTTATAAAAAAACTCAAAGCAGGCCAGCCTATAAACTCATTTGGGCAGCACTGCATATGTAATCCAGTCGGTCGTTCCACAAAGATTATACAACCTCAATAACATATCTCATTTTTCTTAGAACACGCACATGTGGACTACAATAAAATTACAAATTGATACAATTCAATAATGATAAAAACATAATATATAGATGTAGTAATATGATAAAAACAGAATATAGGGATACAATTCCAAGTGTTTGGCGGCCAAACCAACCGGATCGGTAGTGGTATGTCTCTTGATTTGGTCCTGTTTGAAAACATAAGTTTTTAAGGGAAATTTATCAAAATAGAAAATAAGTAAAAAAAATTATCAAAATTGCATACATAATATTGAACCACAATAAGATTTTCTTTCCTAACATGAACGTTCCTAAGATCTTGAAATTATAACATTGAAAAGGGAAATTTTATATAACAGGGAAGTTGTGCTTTATAATTTTATAGCGTATGAATAGAAAAAATAGTGACCAAATTTTACTTTGTAAAACAATATAATTCAAAGTGGAGAGAATAAGAAAATTGTACTTTGCTTCAAATTGAAGTCTCCATGCCACCTAACATCTTAGTTAGATATGCAATCAATTTAGCGAAAGAAGCAGAGAAAAATATGTTGGAAACAGACTCTAATGTCATACATACAGTTCTACATTCGACAGCGACTTGGTCTAGAAATACCCAAAAAATACCCAAAATTGGGCAAAGTTTTTTTATACCCTGTCAATTTCTAGAAATACCCAAAAAATACCCTATCAATATGTCTAGAAATATGCTGTCAATACGTCAAAAAAACAAAAAATATGTATGCCCGTCAATATGTCGATATGTCTAGATATACCCTGTGAATATGTAAAAAAAAATCAAAAAATTATGTATACCCTGTCAATATGGGTAAAAATACCCAATGAAAAGCTAATAATTCAAGAACAAAATGAACAGCCAAAAAAACGATTAGAACAACCAAAAAAAATGATTAGAACAACTAAAAAACGATTAGAAGAAAATGATGAAGTTTTAGTACTGTACAACCGAAATGATTCAAGAACAATTGTTGATGTTCAATGAAAAGCCAAAAAAATAATTATAACAGTTATTGATGTACAACAAAAAAAAATTGTTGTTCAATGAAAAGCCGTACATCAAAAACTATTAGCAGAGTTAATGGGAGGCTGAACAGTAAATAACAAAACGATGAAAATTCGTACAAAAAAAATTACCTTCTTATTGTTCTTGTTCGTACAGCTCAAAAACTACCCAGTTGTTATTCAAGAACAAAACGATTAAAAAAAGTAAATAACAAAACAATGAAAAGTCATAGAGCAGAAAAAAATATCTGGGTTGTTCTTCATTGTTGTCACGATGAAAATTCATACAGCAGAACAAAACAATGAAAATCCATACATCAAAACAAAACGATGAAAATCCATATAGCAGAAAATCCATATAGCAGAACAAAACGATGAAAAATTATCGGATATGGGTAGAACAATCAGAATAGTCATCATTTTGTGGGTCTAAACTCATCGGCGTTTGGATTCGGGGTTCGAGTCGAAGGTAAGTAGGTCGGATTTAGGTTGAAGGTTCACAGGTATAGGTAGTCGTCGGCGTGGCAATGGCTCAAAGTCGGCAGCGGGTTCATGGGTTAAATTCGCAGGTGGTTCAGACTTGTATTAGCCGAGAGAAACAAAAGAGAGAGGGAGGGTGAGTAATTTTGGGGAGAAAAATAAAATTGATGGGAAGGGTAATGGGGTAGGAAAGTGTTAGAATGGTGGAAATACAATTATGCCCTTATTTTTGAATTTTGAAGAAAGGGGCAAATAAATTAGAGTGTGTTGAAAAAGGGGGAATTCAAAAATTTCAAGGGCAAAATATGAACTGTAAACAAAATTCATCTTGATGACATCATCATTTAAGCTTATGACATACATAAGTTTTATACTTTATTATATACTAGCGAAATGCCCGTGCCTGAAGGCACGGTGAAAATTTCCAAAATACGTAATCGCAAAACGGCAAAAACTTCGTTCCTCAAAAAAATCAAATGTAATTTTAAAAAAATGGTCATAATATCCCCCAAAAAATTATAATCACATCAAAAGGTTCTTTTTACATCACGATTCTTTTTATATCACGACATCATTTTTTTAAAATAAAATACGTGGTTACTACATATAAAACTAAGTCCCCAACAAAAATTAATGCGTCAATACACTACCTAGTGATGATCATTATGTAAATTTATTGGTTTAGTGCTAAAAATTCAAGTCCAAACCTAATGAACCCAACTCATTTTCAAAGGGGTGCACTAAATCAAACTCGGTAACTTAATTGTCCAAGTTACGTTGTTGCCAAAGTCAAACTATGGCAAGTACGTATATGATACTCAAAACCTTGTCCCAATTGATTATATCGATATAATATCAAACTTTTTTCCTGTAAAAAGAGCAAAGAACATCAAACTAAACAATAAAGGCCCATCGATTTCCATTGGGCACGTATTTAAATCAATTGGAAAGAAATTCTGCAGAATTGAACCTAGTGTAGTATGGTCATACTACTTCTAAGAATCACCATGTCTTAGTGATTCTTTGAACTCAACTTTCAAAAAGGTGTGAGGCCTACAACTTGAACTGATGATCATACAATTTCAAACTTCAAAAAAAGGGTCAACTCAATTTCAAGTTCTTTGACCTTTAATCTATCTTAAGTTCCCTACGGATTGAAGTTGAAAAGATGGTCATTCAACTTGAACATGATGATTTTTTAAAATGTAATACTGAAAAATTTTCTATTACATACAAACTCGTTCAACTCGACCCCTATAATACTGCATACATGAGTTACTGAACTTGTATAAACACTCGAGCACCATAAAAGTGATCTCCTACCATTCAAAGAAAAACACACCACAGGGCCTGATATTTGCTTGGACACATTTTCAGTTCCAAATAGCTACTCTGGTGCTCAAATGGTTCATCATGAAATTTTTTATCCTGCCCTGATATGGAGCATAACTTGGTCTTGCTTGGACCCTTTTACCTCATTAGATTGTATTTATATCTCGCATGCTTTCATTTTGAAAGTTGATGTGAAGTCTGATGTTGTTGTTGGTTGGGCCCATGCCTCTCCTCATTTATCTAACCTTGAGACAGATAGAAACTTGAACATGCTTTCTTTCATTTGCTCCTTGAGCAGGTCACATGGAAGGTGAATGGTTCTTTGGATCTTTCCTTCACTCTTTTATCTGAGAAATGTCCAGTAACGCGAATTCATGGATATAAATCCCAAGCCAAATCCCTAGCAATAGACAAAATTAAACAGTATAAATAATCAACTCAGCATGAATCTAGTGTCAATGGTATCTTAAAGCCGAATATGAAAGCCAAATATGAATCATTTTACAATCCTATTATGGCCATGTTATGCATTTTAATGTAACTAAGACATTCATATCATAGACACTTCAACATATTATGTAAGAACTTGCGTACAAAAAACTCACCTCACTTGCTAGTTAGCACTTAAAAACAAATTACTGATGAAACCTCAATTCCCAAATCAAGTACTTAAATGATTTTTAAAACAAACAAACCGACTCATATACTAATGATATTGAAATATTAAAAGTAATCATGTTTTAAACAAACCTGGAAGATATAATAATCGTCGAACACGTATGAGTACAAAAGCTTTTTAATTAAACACAATGAATCTTTAAATGGGTGATAGCGGGTCAGCTATTTCTTAAACGTCGAATTTAGCTAAAATAATTAAAAGGAACAACATCGAGGATAAGGTGAATGTGTGTGTGTGTGTCTGAGAGAGAGAGAGAGAGAGAGAGAGAGAGAGAGAGATTACTTGTAGTGTTAGAGGGATGAGGGTGGCAGGCAGTAGCGTGGGTGGGTCAGGGCGATAGCATGGAAGTGTTGGCTGCGGTTGAACAGCTCACACTTTGTTGGCTATCTCAAACTTTGTTGGTTGCTGTTGAGCAGCTCCTTTCCACAATTAAGAATCCATAGTAAGCATAGCAAAACATAAGGTATCTAATACATAACATAAGAAAATAATGAATCTTTTTTAAAATAAATATTACCTCACATTATAACTAAATCCGAACAATGAAGAGAGACAAAGATCAGGTACAGTTGAGAGAGAGGAAAGAGTGTTTGAGATAGTGTGAGGACATCAAGTTTGAACCGACCAAAATACCTGCACCGCCAAAATTTTCAATCAATAATCAATTGACAAAGTTTACAGAGTACTAAAATTCAACAAATATGTACAAAGTAAACCACAACCTAGCCTTCAATTACACCTCTATTTTAGTACAACAACCTAGCCTTTAATTACTGCCTTTAATTACTTACCACGGGAAAGTTACTTTACTTTCAAGTAAAAAAATCTAAACATATAATTGAAAACAAACAATGAAGGGACTATATAAGAACCATTTACATGGCCTAAATACGTTTGAGACTTCTTGATATATTGCACACTAATGGACCCATATATTGGCGACATAGGGAAACCAAACTACAAACAAATAGGGTTTGCGTGGCAGAGTTGGGGAAATATGAAGATGTTATAACCTTTTTTATTGCCCTCTCCAATAGCCCCTGCAGTTGGTCCCTAATATCTCTCGCCCATCTCATACACCTCACCTGAATAAAATTTTTAAAGCACCACTGGCTTGAGTAGTTAGTTTCTTTCCATTCATTATAGACATTAAGAAGTGCAGTATGATCCCCAACATCACCCCTGTGAAAGTTTGCCCGGGCATTATCCTCATGGACCATTTTGTCATTTGGGCAGTAAAAGATTGAACTCCCAACAGAATGCATGGCCGCTATAGATGTGATCTCATCAAAGCACTTGTACCTAACAGATGAAACAATCATTTAGATAACATGGGATCAAGAGTAAACTGTGCCATTCTTCTACCCACTAACGTAAACTCACCCAATTTATTTAGTGCACCAAATGCGAAGGGCAGTTCCAAGGCATTCAATATAGACTCAGCTGGAGGTGGGTCCATAAAATCATAACTCTCACGTCTTCAATACCAAGGTTCTTTTGAGTAAGCCCAACATTTGCAAGGTTGGTTTGCTAAATCTCCGGGGCAGTAGCCTCTTCCAAATCATTATGAAATGAGTAGGAAGTATACAACCGAAACAATATTTCATACTTGAATATGCAGTTGAACCTATACAAACATTTATAAAAATTATTCAAGTTCCACCACTGTCAACAAAACTACAAACATTTACTCCTATATAATTATTTGATTAATGTCCCATCAATGCTAATAGCCAACAAATTATTCAAGCTCCACCACTGCATCAGTATGAAAAAAATAGATGTTAGTAAGAACTAAAACATTACAGGTATGTTACAACATACATTATAAAGCTAAAAAATATATTTAATAAACACTCATTATATAAAAATTAGAGGTTTCTTGGCATATATTAGTTAGGAGTCACATTATCCAAACAATAAAGAAAAACTAACAAAATATTTCAAAAAGAAAGATTCGTCGAGAAATAATAAAAGAATAAAATGATAGCAATTGGAAGGTTCAACTTACATTACAGTGGAGGTATATAAACATTAGTTAAATAAATAACCATATTTCAAAGAACCCCCGGTGTTGTAATTGCATTGAAGATATTTGGAAATCACCATTTCTAATGTCGCTGCTATGGTTCAAAAGCCAAATGAAAAAAATAAAAGTTGGGTATTAGACATGAAAATAAAATAAAATTAGGAAATACACATAAAAACCACTAAAAATCTACCAATAGAACCAACAAAGCTATATTATCCATTCACTAAAACTCATTATTTTCAGCATTTAATAAAATAGTGCAAAGGCTCATCTCATAACAACCACAATGGTCTTGTTGTCATAAGAGCCACAAAATAGTATGAATCCTCACAATTGCAATTGCAGGTCACTTGAAGAAGATCTAACAACAAAAATTTGTTTTGATATTTCAATCACCACTAAATTCAAAATAACCAATCTCTAGTTATCAAACAATAGGAATCGAAACCCTAGGAACAAAATCAACCAACAAATAAACCAAATATCGCATAAGCAAACCAAACCTAGGAACAAAATAATTTTACCTAGGAGACTGGGTGAGACCTCATATAAGCAACATAATCCCATATCGCATAGGAGTAATAGCAAAAATAAGAGAAAATGAATTAAAAGGGGATCAATTACATATTATTATAGATCCAATACCTCGCAAGAATTGATCATATCTTAAACTTCGAATACTCATGTCTTGTCGAAAATAATCATCAGTAGCCACGGTGACAACATCAACCCAAGGATACGTTGGATCACCCTGTAAAAAAGAGCAGAATAAATTAATTATATGACGTAACTTGACAACTGGAACTCAAGATAAAGAACAAAAAAATAACTCAAGAACCAATATTTATTGGGAGATTATAATCCACATAATAAATTAAGCTGAATTGTGAACAGTTACCAATAACAGGGCTAACGATAGCCATAACACAATGTCATTGTGACCATCAGTTGTAGATTGTAGGATTGAAAATTGATTTTGGTTACATTAGCTAGGATCTTGATTTACACCTGCAAAATAGGAATCCCACCCAAATTCTTAACCGTAGTTTAAAAGATAAAAACAGTATTAGAAGCTGTATTCAGATGAGGCCAAAAATTAGTATGCAAATGAACTGAATCAAGAGAGAAATTAATGCATTCTATGTTTTCACTCAGAATGAAAAAAAAAAAATTGAAGTCCCCCTCACATGGCAACACTCGGGTGGTTCAGCAAACAGATACATAGTTTACATATATGGTTGTACATCTTTATAGTGGCATAGCACGCCTACGGCATGCTTATATATCAAGCCTACATACCAAAAAAAAAACCTTATTCACATTGATATTATTAGGTACAGGTCTAAAATATTAGAATATATATTATGTATAGGTCTAAAAAATGAGAAGAGATCGAAACATAACAAAAATTATGCGTAGGATTAAGTGAAAAAAATGCATAATCAGTGTAACCCAGAAAATCAATTTAAAATCTGAAAAACAAAAATCTAAACTTTAAAACAAATGATTCAAAGTCTTTATATATGTAGATCCAAAAAAAACTTTAAATGAACCAAAAAAGCCCTAAAAAATCTCAATCTGAGAAAGAGTGAAGAAGTCATACCTGATTCAATCTTAAATTCTTGATTCCCTACCACATAGTCAATGAAAGTTACATCAAACCCCTAAAAACCAAAATCTAAACTTTAAACAAATGGTTCAAAGTCTTTGTATTTGTAGATCCAAAAAAGGAAACTTCAAATGAACAAAAAAAGCCCTAAAAAATCTCAATCTGAGAAAGAGTGAAGAAGGCATACCTGATTCGATCTTCAATTCTTGATTCCCTACCAAATAGTCAATGAAAGTTACATTAAACCACTAGAAAACAAAAATCTAAACTTTAATGTAGATCCAAAGCATAACTCAACTCATGTTCATAACAATAAAACACCATAAATTCAATATAACCTAAAACCTAAAATAAATATACCCTAAACACCAAAACAACTGGCAACTTTAAAATTCAAAAATTACAATAATACTAATGTTATTACCCGGAGTATAAAAAAAAATACAAATTAGCACTGAAAAAATGTAAATGAACTATTAGAAAAGTATAATAAAAACATAAGGTTTAAATTTGAGAGAAATCATACCCGAGTTTCAAATCATTAGCCCTAAACCCACAAGCGAACTCAAATGGAACTAAAACCCCGAATTTTGAACCCAATTGAGATGAAAACTCCAAATCAACAAAAGCCCTCAAATACATTTACTTAAAACCCTAAGAAAAATAACATTATACCGTTGGATCTTCATAATAAATCACATCAGATCTAGGAAAAAAATATGTGTGTGAGTGTGTGCATATGCACGCGTAAGATAGGGAGAAAATAAGAGGGTGTGAGAGAGAGAGAGGGGGAAAGTAGTGTGTAAGAGATATGGAGAAAATAAAGGGGCGTAAGAGAGAGAGAGGGAAAAAGTAGAGACCTTGAGGGCGGTGGAAGCAACGGGTTGATGGCGGTGGCAGCAACGGGTTGAGGGCGGCAGCAACGGGTTGAGGGGGCATCTCCTTGAAGATTGAGGGTGGAGATGGCATCGATGACTTTCCTTTTTGACGCGAAGAGAGAGAGAGAGTATTTGGGGCTGCGTGTCCGCAAATAGAGATTCTGGTAGGTCTTTGGGGCGTGTAGAGAGAGTACCAATAATACCCATGTTTTTGAATTAAAGTGGATCAGGAAAAATAAAAATTAGTGAGACAAAAGAGGGGGAACCAAATAATTGTAGGGCAAAAGAGTAAAATGTATTTCATCTCATCAACACCGTTGGATCGTTGCCTTGTTGGCTAAATCAGGACCCCTACTTAGCTTATCAACTTAAGGAATAGTAACCAAAATTCTACTCCTTATTATATATATATATATATATATATATATATATATATATATATATATATATATAGAGAGAGAGAGAGAGAGAGAGAGGTGGAGGGGGGGGGGGACTGGTTATTCAGTGGCAAGAAGAGGATGAGGGTTGAGACACAATGGTGTAAAGTTGGTGGGATGGAGGGAAAGTATAATAGGAGGTTAAGATAATATGAAATTTATTTCTTCGAAACACAAAATGTGGAGGGATAAATAAGAAGTTTCGAGAAAAGGAGAGAGATACTAAGTGGAGAGAAATCTCACCGACTCACTTGAATGTGTTAAATGAGAAAATAGGCCACTAATTTCTTCCACATAATTATCATAAAAATCACAATAGGATTTCTCAAACCAAATTTATTCACATCATTGTCAGCAAGACTTGGTAAGAGTTTAACCAGAATGAACATTTAAGTTCCTATATAAATGTAGTAGTTATAACAGTCGACACGAACCCATTATTTTTAATTTGGATCCTTTGCCATGAAAGGACTGTTCAAACATTATTAGGATGTCAAAGACAAACCAACAAAATTTGGATTTCAATATAAAAAATATATGAAACAACTACATGCTATAATTATAACTAAATAAGACTATTGTTATTAAAGGAATTTGTACACCCATTGTGATAAATCTTTTGTAATCAATAGATCTAATAATCATGTATTCAAAAATCAAACAACACATGTAATAATAGTTAAATCCTTATGATGAACATGCGATGCAAGCTGGTGAATAATTTTGGTCATACGTAAGTTTTTGTGGTTGATTTTCTATTAAAGTTGATCGATGCAAACTAAAACGGCAAACATATTTTGTAGTTAAAAACAACATTTCCTATATTTTTAATTCTGTATAAAACCCTTCTTCACTAAACACATGACAATTTATGGCTATATCATGAAACAAATGAACGAAACTCACCTAGACATAATTAAACAATGGAATAATCATTGTAGTGTCATATGACTTTCAAGATCCACATATACAGAGTTAACAAACTACAGCTGCAATCACATATAGAACATGAACTCCTTTAAATAAAGTAATGTCACACAATAATAAACAATAATCATATGTTTACCAATATAGGATTTCTTATGTTTATAGCTTTAGAAAACCTTTATTAAGGCCGTCTGCAAGATTGGTCTAAACTTGAAAACAAAATTTAATGGCCTAAAATGACTCATAACAACTCAAACAAATGACACTCTTAGGCAACACTTGCATTGATGGACTTACCTTAAGGTAGAGTTCATAAGTATAATAGTTTATCTTTGCTCCAACTTCTTCATAAGCCATAGTTGGATAAACCAAGAAAAAAATATTAACATTATTAAAATTGATATATAATTTACTAATAATACAAAATAAAAAGTTAAAGTTTATTGTTCTAGAAGATAAATAAAATTCATGGAAAGATGCCCCATTTGGGTATTTTGTCAAACATCTAACCTGCAAACTTTCAAACCACAAATTTAATTTAGTACTCTATTATAAATATGATAGTTTCTATTTATCTCAAGAATGTATAAAAGTAAATAAAAACTTAAATACACCTAAACACGACATTAATAGTACTCATTGCATAAAATTGTCATGTTTTGGTGTATTAATTAAAATCTCAAAACCCAACCTTCAGTATGGTCGACTATCGTACCATTCTTTTCAAACGGTTGATTTCAAGATTTCCTGAAAAGATTGTCAAACGGTGTTAGTAGGATAGCTAGCAGCAATGACACCTCGTCGAGCTGTAATCAGGCCAGAGAGAGGGAAATCCCCAATAAAGAAAAACAAACGATCGAGGGTAAATTCGAATATGGAGGAGTGGGCACAAAAATCGTGATAAAAAGGTTACGATATTTGGAATGGAGAAGTATACCGTTTGGAATCGTGATAAAAAGGTTACGATATTTGGAATCGTGATAAAAAGGTTACGATAAAAAGGTTACGATAAAAAGATAGAGGGTAAATTCGAATATGGGGTTTTGAATCTAACGGCTCATAATGGACTACTATAATACGTTACCCACAAAACAAATTTTTCTCTGTACCATCGGACCTTTAGCCATGTGCCTATTTTCTAGATCCTCGAGCCATGAGTCTGCCACTACAACCGAGTAAGTAGAATTTTTCCCATTTACCAAAGCAACATCTTGAGCCATGTTATCCTTTTTCTTCATTTCGATCAGCTTGGAAAATAAGGTAGCTACTAAAATTCCGTTTTTACATGTCTCTCTCTCTCTTTCTCTCTCTATTTTGTTGAGCCCCTTTCTACAGGATGGGATGAGCTCTGTTTTCCGGTGACATATAGCTACGAAGATTTGGATCTCTGTTTTCTATTTTTACATCCCTCTCTCTCTCTCTCTCTCTCTCTCTCTCTCTCTCTCTCTTTAAAATTATTTTGGAAATAAGTTTTATAATTTCATTTAGTGGCTTGCTATGGTTCCATGGTGGTTGAAGAGAGATTATGATTTGGGGAGGTGGTGGTGTATTCTTCATTCCAGCCAGTTACCACATTTTCCCCTTCTTCTCTCTTTATCCTTTCTTTTATTTTTGTTGAGATCTTTTATACAGGGTTCCATTTTTTTCACTAATTATTTTTCTAAATTTTTGTGTATTGAAACTTCTTTTATTTTTGCTGAGCAGCTCTTTTAATGTTTTGAATATATGGGTGGATATCACTTCTAATATTTTTGACAGGGATGAGCTCTAATAATGTTATTAGTGTGCTAAAATCAGGGGTTATCTTTTACAGACGTGGATTTCAAAATGGTATTGTGTATTCTTTTAAATTTGGTTTCTGAAATTCCTTCAATGTTGTATTTTTATTGTTTTATATATCTAACATGGGTGGTTTTATTGGTTTTGCAGATTTAATTATCATGTATATTCTCTCTTTACTTCTAAGTCAATAATTTTAGTGGATATTCGTGTATATTCTCTCTTTAATTCGAAGTCAATAATTTAAAAACCATCGTAAATGTTATGTTCTTACGGATGAGGGCTTCTGCAAATTATTTTAGAGGATTTATTGGTTTGTCAATATTTTTACTAACTTGAAAAGAGTAAACAATCTTTTTGGAAGAATGGATTAGACACCTAAAGACCTCACTGTCAATATAAAAGCCACAATGTTAATTGTAAGCACATGGCTCGAGGCAAACGAGCAGATTTTAGTTTACTATTTAAAAAATCAATGTGCTTTTAGCAGTGCTAGGAAAATGATCAATGTGTTCTTTCTAACATTTAGCAGTGCTTGGAAAACAATCTCGGTCCCGTCGTCGTTGCTGTTGAAACGATCATTAACCAGGTTTATTCTTCCAACAGTCACTTAACTTTTTATTGGTTTTATTGATTCTTTTATTCTTTCTAATTCCGGTTTATTCTTTCTAATTCCGGTTTATTCTTCCAACAGTCATTAACTGGGTAATAGATCTATTCCCGTGACGTTGCCATTGAAACCATCTCTGCCATGGAAAACCCGCAAACCACAAAGTCTATGCAAAAAACGTCACCGTGCTTGGGACTGTTTTGTTTGTAGATTATATTCAACCAAGAGCCAACCCTTTCTTTCACTAAAATCACTACATATCTATTTTTATTGAAATATTTGTACTGGGTATCCTGATATCACTATAATATGTATTTTGAACCAAAAATGTCAATTAAATTCTGTTTTTCTTATTGATAAAAATTAGGCCGAGTTTTATTATAAATGCAAAACGTTTTACTCTGTTTTTAACTTTCAATTATTTTGTTGGTTTACTTATTTTTTCCTTCTAAGTATTTGTGTTGTTAGTTATTTTCACTTTAACTATTTTCCATTCAACATTTCTTCTTAAATAAGGTTAGTTTTGGGGAGAATCTTTCGCCCAAGAGGGTCAAGGGGTTTCGGATCTGTTCTTTGGCAGTAGTGAAAGGGTTGGAGGGGTTGGATTTGTAGGATTAGATTAGGGGTTTGATTAAGAGTGCATTGGTTTTGGATTATGCACTTGCAATTGTTAAATCTTTTATTTTTGTCGTTATTTTGATAATAATGAATTTAAAACCTAGATATTTTTTAATGAGGTAATGCAAAGTTGATGGGGTCTATGGATTCTCGAATGAACTTATATAAATAATTTTTGCTTTGGATTGGTTTTGGATTACGCGTTCCCTAATGGTAGTTGATATATATTGTTGTTTCTGTTAAATAAACTCCACTGGAATGTTTTGTTTTAGTCTTACACGTAAGACAAAGCCATAATAGTCAGTCATATGTTTATGTATTTTTAAAAAAAATTGAGTTTTTTTTTATAAAAAGGGGTTAAAAAATTGAGTTTTAGTTTTAGCATGTCAATTGGAGTGTGCAAGTATTAAAGGGTTGTTTTGTCCTTTTATAAAATTTTGGAGTGCCTTAGTATATAATTAGAGTGAGAATAGTTGTACCCTAATATAATGCTATAATTACTAATCATAATTGTGTTTAAAAATACTTAAATAAATAAGTGTTAGATGGTCAGTGCATCGCACGAGTTCCCACTAAAAAATGCTATGTCTTTCCCATTAAACCATAAAAAATAATACGCGCCCGCGAAATAAGAACTCGCCAATTCATATAAAAATTTATTAAAATTTTATAATTATCCGCAAAAAGTTCTATTTGCCATAAATTTACGGCACTTTTTCCTACATTACTTTTAAATAATGTAAATTTTTTATACTCAAATAAAAATGTCATAATTTTTCAGCATTTATAAATAAATGCCGGTAAAATTTCTCTTCTCGAAATTTATAAATAATGTCGAGAAATAAATGCCAGGAAAGATATTTTTTCTTGCTATCCGTACCGTTGAAATTCTGACCCTTTCAATTACCGTGGGTTCTTTTTTCTTCATCTTATTTTCTGGCCCTTTCCTCCTCTGTGTTCATGACTGTCCCGGCGGTAGTCAGGAGTTCAGCCATGGACTTTGGAGGGTCCTCGGCCATCTTCCAAAGTAGCTTCCCTTTCTGAAGACCTCCCATAAGGGTTATCATCGTGATATTTTCTTCGTCGTCTTCTACTTCTAACTTCTCTTTATTAAAACAGGCTATGTAATCCCTCAGAGTCTCGTCCTTCCCCTGCGTGATGTACAATAGGTGGGTCATCAGCTTCCTAGGGTTTACCCCAAAGCAAAAGTTGTGGACAAAACTATCGGTCAGTTGCTTAAAGTTTCCTATAGAGTTCTTAGGAAGGGAGGTGAACCATACGTGGGCTGCCCCTGTCAGTGTGCTTGAGAATGCCCTGCATCTTATCTCATCTAATATTGAATAGATGTCAGAGGATGACTGATACATCTCCAAGTGATGTACCAGATTAGTGCTCCCGTAATACTTCGGTGTAACTACCAGCAGTTTGAACTTGGCCGGGGTTGGATAGTTTAGTATCTTCACCATGAATGGGCACCCTTCAGTGTATCCCCTTTGCAAGGGGTCTCAGTTTTTTTTATGATATCTCCTATTTTGTTCTCCAACCTATGTATGGACTTATTGTAGGATTATCCGCTACAACATTGAATTTTGCAGGGATAACATTTTTCGGCCCCTCCTCTATCATCTGGCTGAGCTGATCTCTCTCTGTTAACTGGACGGGCCTAGCGTACCCTCTCCGAATGCTTAGGTTGCCTGATGACCTCTCTTTACTCCTCTCTCGTCTATCCTCTCATTTCTTCTTGAGCCCGTGACATTCCTTGACCTGGACAGGCGGTTCCTCAAATCCCTCTGAGGGTTGAGCCTATCAAAGGTCAACCCTCTGCTTAGCCTATCAACGGGTGATTGCCTAGGTCCAGAGTCTCGACTGGTCCTCCTTCCTCGGTCCCTTCTTTGCTGAATAGGGCGCACAGTTCCTCTGGATATCTCATGAGGTTCCCAATATTCGAACTCTACCTCTTTGTCATAAAGGTCATCCCCAACTAAGTCTGGAGTTCTTGACCTTGCCTCCCTAGGCATAAACGCCTAGGGTCATCAACATCTCTCCATATCTGACATGGTGGAAGGTATTTTTCTAGAGCCTGGGGTGGTCCCATGGCTTGCTAACCTGGTTCACCTTCCCTTACGGACGGAGTTAAAAAGTCTTCCCCTTTGCCGCCAGTCCTGACCACAAAATTCTGGCTAAGCATGTCAAACTGGTTCTGCAATTGCTGTTGGATAGCTATGAGGCAGCGGAGCGCCATCGCCATCTCTATTTGGAGTGGTGCTTGGCTGGAACTTGCACCACCTCCCTATGGAGGCGCTAGTTGATTCTCAGGTGGAGGAGGTGGATCAATTGCCATTGCTGAAAGTTATTTGAGTTATGAGCTGGAGAAAGAGATCTTAAATTCTCAACAAGGGCTCCTTCACTAAAGAAATAACTCCACAAAGAGGGAGGACTGGTTCCCCACCAAAGACTCTGATGAGTACAAGCTAAAAATAGGGATGAGATGGCTATCCTCGTTCCCACAGATGGCGCCAGACTGATGATGCTTGGAACAACACCACCATCTCAATATGATAATGAGCTCAAGCAAGTATAGAAATGGAAAAATGGAACAAACAATGTAATAGTAAGAGAATGGGATGAGACAGCAAATATAATTGGTTCAGCCAATTATGCCTACATCCACTGTATATGTGAGTGATCCACTAAATAGGGTCACTAATGACCACGGATACAATTACTCAAGATTTTATCTCTCTTACAATAAATTTGACAGAGTTCTGCTAGGGTTTTTAATATTCGATCCCTTCTTATAGAGAGGATGAAGTGCATATATAGGAATTGAGGGGTATAGTGTACCCCCTAAGCATGCAAGCAACATGCACATGATAAGGCACCCAATCAGGAGGATACACATGTGACTAGTGACCGGGCAGAAAAAGTGTGTTCGTGTGAGGACACAATCGTCGTGTGTTTCGCCGCCGCGATACAAAGAAAACCTAAGCTACAACTACACTTGACAAGCAAGCACAGCGGTAAGTCGGGTATCGTAAATCCACAGGGAGTGATTGAATTTTAGATTTTAATTATTTTAATTACTTCAGGAATAAAAGTGTAAAATAAATGAAAAGGTGATGGTTGGTTGTCATGAATAAATAAAAAGAGAAGTAAACGCTAAATTAAAGTAAAGCGAGGATCGGGATCGCATTCTACCAAACGGATCGAAACAACTACTAATTAGAGTTAAGGTTCGAAAACATTTAATCGAGCATTTTCAATTAAGCATAAACATCACACAATAAGGAATTTAACCCAAAGTTGCGAGATTAAACATTTAACGGAAAATGGTCACACGCGGATTAAATTCGGATAATCGCTATAAACACTAACGTTGCGTGACAAAGAAAGTTAAACGCATAATAATCCGACTTTAATACGCGAGGTTTCAATTAAATGCAATTTCACACGAAACCCTAACTTTCGAGGTCCAAACCCGAAAATGGCGGAAATGCAATCCCGACCCTATTTATCTAGGGGCTAAGCATGAGTAAACTAAATTATGTTAATTAAACTAAGAAAGCAAGAAATAAAGCAAGAAAACTAATTATGAAAGCATGTAAATTTATCTAGAAAGCAAGGAAATAATGAAATACAACTATATTAATTGGTAGGGGAGATGAATAGTTAACATACAATCCACATGGGGTGTCAAACCAAGAGGAATGGAAGAAGAACCAAGCAAAACCCCAAAACCCTAACTAAAACTAAGCTAAAATCGTATATAAACTGATATATCTCTTATTACAAAAAAATTTGGCTTATATAGTAAGTTGGAATAAAAATAAAGAAGAAAGAAAAGAAGGCAAAATATCTGCAGAAAACAGAGCATCGATCGATCGACCCCTTTGGTCGATCGATCGACCTAGGCAAAATTTTGGCAAATCAGAATGGTCGATCGATCGACCAAATGGGTCGATCGATCGATCAAGCAGGGCAGAATGCAGCAGCCCACTGCATTGGTCCTCTTCCTCTTCTCCTTCTCCTTTTTTGCTTCCTTATTTTTCCTCCGCTGAAATCACCGTAACTTCTTCGTTATGAATCAGAATCGCGCACCGTTTGCGGCCACGCGAAGCTAGCGAGGAGGGCTACAACTTCCGTGAGATGTCGAGCCAAGTACCCAAGCTGTGAAAAGACTAAAATTCCCTTGAACGTGCGGTTGCGTACGGAACTTCGCCGGAATGCATCCGAACTTCATACTAAGCATCCAAATACCTACAAAAGCTCAATTAACCCCTGCAAAACATGTTAACATAGAAATCCGAGGTTGTCTGGTTAACGAGCATAAATATAGGGATTAAGATACCCGAGGGGGTTAATAACGCGTAGGTTAACGGGTGAAATACGCAATATTTGCGTCGTATCACACCCCCTAACTTACACATTGCTAGTCCCTAGCAATGAAATAGGAAACAACAAGAAGAACAGGTAAACCAAAAGCAGGATAAGTACAAAAGTATGGTATAAAAGCAATAAAAAGATAAGGCCACTTTCGCGGGCGATTCGATTGCATTTAGCGTATGCAATAAGCCGTTAAACCCCTAGGTTACCCTAGTGGACGAGTGTCGTCTCGTGAGGGTTTTCAGGGATGAAACCCACAAACATCATATGGTTTCCTCAAAATATGCCCAACCCAACATGCGACAAACTCAACAACAACGAAAAAGATTTCAAACATGTTATTAGCATATTGAACGAATTCAAGCTAAAGTCCGTTGTTATTAACAAGTTGAATACACCTCATAGAATTGAAACTTTAAAAGTGGGAAGGGGGAAGCACATGCATAGTGTGATTTGGAAAAAACTTAAATAATTCGGATAAACAAAAAGCAAGCATATATTCAATCCTCATGGGCATTACGCTCATCAAATGAATTCACTCGGAACGGGAGGTAACACACGGAACATGCGGGCATAAAGAGTAAATGTAAATGGAAACTAGGCCGCACACATGTCACAAATGAAGAACGCTATATATAAAATGAAAAACTGTAATCTTAATGAAAGGATACCGAACACTAAAAGAGGCGAAATGCATTTTCACAGATTATCAAAACTATTATGACTTTTAAATTAAATGCACCCTAAGATCACATAGGACTTTATAGGGTTGTAATGTAGGTTTGGGGTTAAGGTACGAAATGAAAGGTATATGTACGGATTCAAAGTGTTCGGAGATGAAAACTTGGAATAATGGGAAGGATGCGGGCAATATCAAAAATGGAAAGTAACTTCCAAACAAGCATTAGATATAACAACTGGACAGAAATCAAAGCTTATTGAACTATACACAACATATACAACTTTCTCTTTCTTTTTCTTTTCTTCTTTTTCTCATGTTTTCTTTTTCTTTTTTCTTTCTCTTTTTCTTCACTTTTTTTACTACATTCTTTTCTTTGCTTATCAAACTCTCATATGCCTAAAATTGCAACCGCAATCATAACAACAACATTCAATCCCAAGTAACATTCCAAACAAAGGTATGTAAGGTGTATGTACGGCTTAAAACTCCAATTTGGAGTTGGTTATGGGAATGGGGATATGAAACGAAAGGCTATATTTTGGCTCAAAGGGGTTAACGAGGGTAAACATATAAGGGTGAGGTCAAGGCTAATATGGGTGATATAAGAAAGAGGGCCTATGATCATTTCACAAAGTTTACGCAATTCTCAAGTCAAAACAATATATGAAAATCATGATCAATAACACATTTCAAGCATGAACTCAATTAATGAACGGTCAAATGAAAGATTAGAGAGATTACCAACGAATTCAACGTTTTCAAAGAGGAAAGAATAGTGTATAACACTCACAAACGACGAAAGGTACAAAGATTACTCGATGTAAGTATATACAATGCAACAAAAGATTACCGAGTTATAAAAATCTTAAACCAAATCAATATAACAAGGAAAGTGCATATGCTCATGGGATAAGGTTTAATTCATGATGTTATTCACAATATCAATGATTTGAGGACTAAAGTCCAATAACTTCTAAAATCGAGAACATGCATCATTGAGTTGTCTATTGAATCGGGCAATTATTGAAATTTATCACTGGAAACAAGGCAAAATGCCCAACAAAGGAGAAAAAAGAAAGAAAATATTTTTGAAATTTTTGAAATTTTTCACAAAAAGGCATACTTAGTAACTAAATGTGAGCAAATCCATGGACTACACATGAAATGGATAGAATATCCTACACCCCCTAACTTAAATGTTGCATTGTCCTCAATGCGCATTAAGAACACAACATAAAGAGAGGAAAAGAACGATATTACCCAAAATTGGAGCGATCTCCATAAGCGCGAGTCCAAAGGAATCTACAAAACAAGTTAGTACCGAGCATAGAAAAAACAAATAACAAAAAGTTAACTAATTACACTAGACTAAATTAAAAGGAAAGAAAAATAGGAAAGAAAGAAAATTAAAAAGCTAACTATTTACAACCTACTATTTAGACTTCACACTAACTGTACACTAGAAGTCTAAATAGTTGAGGGTCCACCATAAGAACGATTTGACTTTGGAGGATAACCGATGTACCCTCACATACAAGCATGCCTTCCGAAAAATATGAATTCCGTTTGAACAACGGAAGGCATGTGTAAGGCGAAAGAAATGAACCATCGTCAATTAAAAGTTTTGGAGGGACGATGGGGGATTTGGATACTACGGGGGACAAGACTAAATTAGTCTCAGAAAAATCAGAATCACATCCCCAAGATTCTTCAATTGGAAGCGGAGGTGGGACAAGTGCAAGTGAAAAGCCCATGAGATGAAGCATCTCAAAATAACATTCTCGTTCAATAATCGGGTCAACGTCCTCAAGACTTTCAACCGATTCTTGCGATAAATTTAATTGTTCGGGAATAGTAGGGAGTAAAGGAAAGGAAGGACCAACAACCTCAATACAATCGGAAGAATTAATAAGAGGTTGAAAATCGAAAGTGCTTGGATCACTCTCAATTATTTCATCCTCAAAAATGGGTGGAAGTGAAAACCAAGTTTCAACCTCAACCCGACTTTGTGAAGAAGAAATAATCTCATCGAGTTGGACATTTTTTTTATTTGTCCAAGCGTCATAAATCTCAACTTCATCATTCCATTCCTTATTCCCACCACGCAAAGTTTCCTCCAAAGGCAATGGGGGATTGCTTGCAAATTCTTGACTTTCATGTGCAAGACGCTCATACTCAAGAATTTGTAGGCATTCACGCATAGTCTTCGGAGTATAACCTTGAGAACTATTAGCATAACAATTAAAATTATCTAGAGAGTTATGGTGAGACATTTCAAAAATAGGCAATTCAATAAAAGCAACAAGCGCCAAAATTTCAATTTCTCGAAACAATCTAGCACAAGTAAAAAAGAAAGGAGAAAATAAAGAATACAAATATGAATGAAAGAAATATTACGAAATAATAAAACAATTACAATCTAAAACACATTCCCTGGCAACGGCGCCATTTTGTGACCGGAAGTGTCGATCGTGTGAGGACACAATCGTCGTGTGTTTCGCCGCCACGATACAAAGAAAACCTAAGCTACAACTACACTTGACAAGCAAGCACAGCGGTAAGTCGGGTATCGTAAATCCACAGGGAGTGATTGAATTTTAGATTTTAATTGTTTTAATTACTTCAGGAATAAAAGTGTAAAATAAATAAATGAAAAGGTGATGGTTGGTTGTCGTGAATAAATAAAAAGAGAAGTTAACGCTAAATTAAAGTAAAGCGAGGATCGGGATCGCATTCTACCAAACGGATCGAAACAACTACTAATTAGAGTTAAGGTTCGAAAACATTTAATCGAGCATTTTCAATTAAGCATAAACATCACACAATAAGGAATTTAACCCAAAGTTGCGAGATTAAACATTTAACGGAAAATGGTCACACGCGGATTAAATTCGGATAATCGCTATAAACACTAACGTTGCGTGACAAAGAAAGTTAAACGCATAATAATCCGACTTTAATACGCGAGGTTTCAATTAAATGCAATTTCACACGAAACCCTAACTTTCGAGGTCCAAACCCGAAAATGGCGGAAATGCAATCCCGACCCTATTTATCTAGGGGCTATGCATGAGTAAACTAAATTATGTTAATTAAACTAAGAAAGAAAGAAATAAAGTAAGAAAACTAATTATGAAAGCATGTAAATTTATCTAGAAAGCAAGGAAATAATGAAATACAACTATATTAATTAGTAGGGGAGATGAATAGTTAACATACAATCCACATGGGGTATCAAACCAAGAGGAATGGAAGAAGAACCAAGCAAAACCCCAAAACCCTAACTAAAACTAAGCTAAAATCGTATATAAACTGATATATCTCTTATTACAACAAAATTTGTCTTATATAGTAAGTTGGAATAAAAATAAAGAAGAAAGAAAAGAAGGCAAAATATCTGCAGAAAACAGAGCATCGATCGATCGACCTAGGCAAAATTTCGGCAAATCAGAATGGTCGATCGATCGACCAAATGGGTCGATCGATAGATCAAGCAGGGAAGAATGCAGCAGCCCACTGCATTGGTCCTCTTCCTCTTCTCCTTCTCCTCTTTTGCTTCCTTGTTTTTCCTCCGCTGAAATCGCTGTAACTTCTTCATTATGAATCGAAATCGCGCACCGTTCGCGGCCACGCGAAGCTAGAGAGGAGGGCTACAACTTCCGTGAGATTTTGGGATAGGTACCCAAGCTGTGAAAAGACTAAAATGCCCTTGAACGTGCAGTTGCGTACGGAACTTCGCCGGAATGCATCCGAACTTCATAGTAAGCATCCAAATACCTACAAAAGCTCAATTAACCCCTGCAAAACATGTTAACATAGAAATCCGAGGTTGTCTGGTTAACGAGCATAAATATAGGGATTAAGATACTCGAGGGGGCTAATAACGCGTAGGTTAACGAGTGAAATACGCAATATTTGCGTCGTATCAACTAGTGCATGGATCTAATGATGAGGTAATATTCCCTCACGTGAGGGGATGATCCTGTTTCAACGGTTTTCCTCATGTGAGACCTTCCATGCTGGGACCTTATGTGACACCCCGACTAATTAAATACCGGTTAGCTACTCCTTTATTAAATTAATACAAAATGCCAAGTTGGTTCAGTTCATAGCATCACTGTCGAAAACATTTTATTAATTATTAGCCACCTAATATTTAAAAAGTGAGTTGTCAATTTTAATTAAATCCGATTAACATGCAATAAGTAAATTATGAAATGCTAACACCAGTACCATAACACAAAGACAATAGAGTAACCATAAAATAGTAATGAGACTGGAGGAATACTCTTCACACAATCCAAATGCTGAAATAAACAAGTACCAAGTCCGTATCACTAAATTAATTACAACCCAAATTCTTGAAATAACTGAATTAAATAAAGTGTCTCTAAAAGGAAATAGGGCGACATGCCCAACAGATGAGAAAAGCTGATAATATGGAGTCAAGATCGAAAGTGGAGGCGTCTACTGTCAAAGTCCTGTAACTTCCACGGCAGCTACAGTCCGTCACCTGAATGGAACTCCTATGCATGGTGTCCTTGTGGCTGGGCACCTAAAAGGTTTTTACAAAAATATATTTGAAAGAAAACGGGTCAGAGCCCGATTGTGGAAAACAATTTAAAATATTTCAAGTGTTTTAATGACATTAAAACAATGAATGCAAAATACATGTTAGGATGTGCTCTCACATGAAATACTCACCTCTTGACTATTTGTGCACTCCTAACGTACCCATACCCATTCTAGTGATTCTCATATCTAACTAGTCCAAAATAAATTCTAGCATTTCAATACGATTCACGCTTTGATTCCAACATCATTAATAAACTAGAGAGCCTTACATTAATTCTCGATTTCCCAATTATTAGCAATGCTAATTTACTAGAGATCTTGCATTTTATCTTTACAGAACGTTGCTATAATTATACTCACAATTAAACATGACAGTTCATTTCAATTAACAATATAATATCCTCATCATAAATATACATTACTAGCACCTCGAGACTAAGCTGCGGTTCACACATACTCTGCTATCCAATCCCGGTACATAACGTACGTAAGGACCATGCATTCCGAATCTCCCAGGAATCGTTTTCAAATAACAACATTCACACAAAATGGAGGAAAACATATTTCACATCACATGGGTCACGCACATACCTACGCTCCCATGATCAGCAGACTTATTAACTTCTCAATAAGTCCTTCTCTGACCTATGCCCTCGAGGTACCAATCTAAATCCCCCCATAGGCACACAAAGATTAGATGGCCCTAATCAAACGCAAACCTAACATGATAGCAAGTACGGTAGGTATGTTATACACATGAAACCACATATACTAAGCATTCGCACATCTTAGATATCTCGTATTATTAATATAGGTATACTTCTCGTTCTTATACCGTCATTTAATGTTATACGATCATAAGTCCCCGATTTGTATATTAATGTTATCAACCTTTCTCATGTCATAATTAGGTACTCGTTTCCTACTCCACAATTGACATCCGATTTTATTATAAGGGGCTAAGTTCTACTCCTCAACGCACCTCAATTCTCACAATTATACCCACTAATCAATAAGGGAATGTTAATACTCCAATTAAATAAGTCTACGGAACGTTTGAAATGAAATCAGGCCAAAAAGGCCATTCTGTCAACTCGTTAGAAGTCTCGTTCGAACGAGGTTGTTCAAACAAAAGGCTTCGAACGAACTACCAACTCGTTAAAAGGGATACTGTCATCTCGTTAGAAGCTCATTCGAATGAGGTCGTTCGAACGACCTGGGCATGTCTTCTAACGAGATGGCAGTTTCAGCCCAGAAATTCTCTACTTCGTTTTTCTTCGTTTTTATCTTCTCTAAACTCATCCTAAGATCATCCCAATAGTATTTTAACATTATTAAACTACTCTAAGTCCTCCTAGGTCACTCTTTAACATATATTTGGGTTCAATGCATCTTAAATTAATATATAATCATCAAAATTCCCAAACCTTGTCCCAAACCCTATAATCATGAACCCAGAATTTAATGACTACAATTTCTCCTTATAAATCCGTTTTCACATCATCAAAAGATATATTTTGTATATAACATTCATCCAATAACATTCTACATGCAATCCCTATATCATATTATGAATCCTTCCTCCAATTTCATGGGTTTTCATCAAACTTCCAATATAAGACAATTATTCAATTCTAAGCATGGAAGAAACATTCGCTTGAAATTAATGTAATTAAACCACTTTCCTTAGATGTTCTGATTTGATGTTGAAGAATGAATGTTGATTCTCCTCCCTCTCTCTACAAATTTCTTCCAAAGATGGTGATGGTGGCTAGGGTTTCCTTTTTGGAACTTCTTCCAACTCCTCCCTATAACTCCCGTAGCCCTCTAACTTCCCAAATGCTGGTAATGGCTTAGTGGGTTCTTTTCTAATATAAAAATAACCTCTAAAATTCGTGGGTTTTCATTCCCTTATTTTTAAAATTACCAAACTACCCTTTTGGGTTGCCGGTGTGGCCTAAAAATGTCCCGGGACCCAAACTGAACCCCCGGCTAGTGTTTTCTGACTATTTCGACCCTTCCGGATACGTCGGTGCACTCAAAATGACCATTAGGTTGATAAAAATAAAATTCACTTTTTAATTCAATTAATTACGTTCCTGACGCGACTGACACGTGCGTCCCAATTAAATTTTCCAAATTGCCGTACATTTACCTCGTGACAATTTAGATATCATCAATACTCATGTATTACCATACATATTCGAAAATAATAAATTTTTAACATCATAATCAAATACCAACTCACATCTCGTTAGTATTTATACCCGGATTAATTTTCAATTAATTCTCATTTAATTCAGTTAATCCCTTAAATAAATATCAATAAAATTACGGGGTATTACATACTTCCCCCCTAATAACAGAATTTCATCCCGAAATTCGAAACTAAAAAGTACCTAGTAAAAACAACTCTGGATAACGTTCGCGCATCTCATCCTCGCGCTCCCATGTGGACTCCTCGGCATTATGATGCTGCCACTGAACACGTACTAATGATACTATCTTTGACCTCAGTTTCCGCTCGCTTTGGTCCAAAATAGCAATCGGCCCCTCCTCGTAGGAACTATCTGGCTGAACATCGATGTCCTCCAAAGCAATGTGGGTATGGGAAAAATCATCCCTAAGGTATCTCCTTAGCGAGGAAATATGGAACACATCATGAATCCTATGCAAATGCTTCGGTAATCCAAGTCTATACGCAACTGGCCCAATTCGCTCGATGATAGGAAATGGCCCCACATACCTTGATGCCAGTTTCCCCTTCTTCCCAAAATGCACGATCCCCTTCATCGGAGATACTCTGAGTAACACCTGGTCCCCCACCTTGAATTCTCTGAAGAACCTCTTCGCATCAGCATAGCTCTTCTGCCGATCTTGTGCTACCCGAATGCGACTCCGTATCAACTTTATCCTTGCTGAAGTGTCCTGAATCACCTCCGATTTACGGTGTTTGTTATCCCCCACCTCTAACCAACATGCTGGGGAACGACAAGGTCTACCGTACAACGCGTCAAATGGATCCATGCCAATGGTGAACTGGTAGGAGTTATTATAAGCAAACTCCACCAGTGGAAGGTAATGCTCCCATCCACCTCCAAAGTCTAGGATGCACATACGCAACATGTCCTCCAATATCTGATTTATCTGCTCGATTTACCCATCAGTCTGCGGTTGATAAGCCGTACTCAACCGCAACTCCGTACCCATGGCCTCCTGGAAACTCTCCCAAAATCGTGAAACAAATATTTTATCTCGGTCAGACACGATATTTAGAGGCACACCGTGAAGTCTTACTATTTCCGCAATGAAAATCTGGGCATACTGTCCCGTAGTGTATTCTGTCCTCACGGGTAGAAAATGAGCAACTTTGGTCAGCCTATCCACAATTACCCATATGGTGTCGTGACCCCTCTGTGACGTAGGTAACCCCGTGATAAAGTCCATGGATATGCTCTCCCATATCCACGTTGGAACCTCTAACGGCTGTAGAAGTCCTGCCGGTTTCTGAGGGTCCACCTTTACTAGCTAACAAGTGGCACATTTGGAAACAAACACGGTGATATCTCTCTTCATCCCGCTCCACCAATACTGTCATCTCATATTTTGGTACATTTTATCCCCACCAGGGTGTACCGCGAACCGTGAGCCGTACGACTCCGTCATAACCTCGTGTCGTAAGTCTTCCCCTTCCGGAACAACCAGTCTCCCATTGAATCGTAATCCCCCGTCTGAACTAACGGTATAGGACTCGGCTCCCTCTGCTAGTAATCGGACTATCTTCTCCTGACAGAACGAGTCAATTGACTGGGCCTTTATCACTCTCGTAACAGTCTGCAGTGTAACAGTCATCACAGACATGAACAATCGGGCCACTGCATCCTGGTGCCCCAACTCCTTCCACTTGGTTTTCCACACCTCGGCCACCTCATCTACTGGCCTATGGCTCAACGCGTCAGCTACCACGTTAGCCTTCCCCGGGTGTGATATTGGATATCAAACTGATAATCCTTCACAAACTCAAGCCACCGTCGTTGACGCATATTCAGTTCCTTCTGCGTGAAAAGGTATTGTAAAGACTTGTGGTCCGTGAACAACCAAAATTTCTCCCCCAGGAGATAGTGTCTCCAAATTCGAAGAGCGAATACGACTTCCGCCAACTCCAAGTCGTGGGTGGGGTAATTCCTCTCGTGAGGCTTAAGCTTACGGGAAGCGTAAGCTATGGCCTGACTCTCCTGCTGCAGCACACCTCCGAGTCCTTGTAAGGAAGCATCGGTGTAAAATAAATACTCAACTCCCGATCTGGGCAATGCTAACATAGGTGCTGAGGTCAACTTGTCTTTCAACTCACCGAATGCCAACTGACAGTCATCGCTCCAGATGAATGGCACACCCTTGCGAGTCAGATGCGTCAAAGGACCCATTATCTTTGAGAAACCCCAAATAAACCTCCTGTAGTATCCTGCTAGGCCCAAGAAACTATGGATCTCAGTAGGTGTCGTGGGCTGTCCCCACTCTCTCACCGCGGATACCTTCCCCGGATCAAAAGATATCCCCCGGTCTGAAATGATATGCCCCAAAAATTGAACCTCCTTCAACCAGAACCTACACTTCTCATACTTTGCATAAAGCTCGTTCTGACGCAACGTCTGTAAAACCTGTCTCAAATGCTCGGCGTGCTTCTCTTCTATCTGGGAGTAAACCAGAATGTCATCAATAAAGATAATGACGAACTGGTCTAGGAACTCTCTGAACACCCTATTCATCAAGTCCATAAACATGGCTGGAGCGTTGGTCAAGCCAAAAGGCATAACCCGAAACTCATAGGAACCATATCTCGTTAAGAAAGCAGTCTTTGAGACGTCTTATTCCCTGATACGCAACTGATGGTATCCCGATCGTAAATCAATCTTCGAGAAGAAGGAAGCTCCTCTCAACTGGTCAAATAAGTCATCGATTCTGGGCAACGGATACTTATTCCGTATTGTGACATTATTCAACTCCCGGTAGTCTACACACAATCTCAATGATCCATCCCTCTTCTTTACGAACAACACAAGGGCACCCCACGGCGAAGTACTCCTTCGGATAAACCTCTGACCCAATAACTGCTCTATCTGATCCCGTAACTCTCTCATCTCTACCGGAGCCATACGATAAGGTGTGCGGGTAATCGGCCGAGTGCTCGGTGTCAAATCGATCACAAAATTTATCTCTCTACTAGGCGGTAGTCCAGGTATATCCTGAAATACATCAGCAAACTCCCTAACAACTGGAATCGAATCGAGTGGTAGCACCACTTCCTTAGAGGTCTCTTCCTCTATATAGTACAAATGAGTGGACGATCCTCCCTCAGGGTGAGGCATCACCACTAAAAACATCTCCTGCCCGGGAATGGCAAAGATAATACTCCTACTAAAACAATCAATCATGGCTCGGTACGCAACTAGACAATCCATACCAATAATCGCATCATACACAGTCATATCTAATACTAACATATCAACAGGTAAAGTAAATCACCCGATCTCTATACCCAAACCTTTACAAATAAGCAAAATCATGGAACCCCTACTCAATGTGAATCTACACAAGTAACCGTGCTCTCTGCGGTGTCTAACAACCCAATAGTGCGTGCAAATCTTATGGCAACGAAACAGTGTGTGGCCCCGGTATCAAATAAAATACGCCCAAAAGTCCCCTGAATAGAGAACATACCCTCAATAGTAGGCGAATCCTATGGGACTGCAGCATGCTGGAGCTGATACACTCTCCCATACTGAAGCTGTCCCTGCTGGATCGGGACCGCTGGAATGGGTGGTAGTGCTGCCATCTGTGGTGGTGCTGGGAGGGCGGCGGGAAACATAGGCTTCTGTGGATCGTGTCGAGCACCCTGCTGCTGCTACTGTGGGGCTCGGCCCCTATCAGGACAATCCTAGAGTTTGTGGAAAGTCTTGCCACAAACGAAGCACTTCCCCAAGAAGTTTCCCCCTTGCTGTCCCTGCTGGCCGTTACCATTCCTACCCTGACCATGTTGGCCCTACTGAAACTGCTGCTGCAGAACATTCTGACTTTGCTGGCCCTGATGGTCATTCTGACCCTGATGGCCATGTCTGAAACCTCCCTGGCCATTCCTGAAACCCCCAGATCTGAATCTCTTATGATCCCCTTGTTGGGAACCCTGGTCACCCTGCATGTGCTGTCCCTGAGCAGATTGTGCCCCGTTGGCACCATTTCCCCCGGTCCTGCCCTGATGGCTGCACTCTCCTGATCTCTTGCTCTCAAACATGTGGAAGCGATGATCCTGGCAGTGAAGTAGTGCAGCGTTAACCACATCAGAATAAGTGGCCAACGAGAGATTCCCCAACAAGTGCTGACGGATCCTCCAAGTCAATCCATCCGTGAACATATGAATTTTCTTCTCCTCGGTTGGAATTTCATCCGGAACAATGTTCAAGAGATTGGTGAACTCAGCCTCATACTCGGCTACGGTCTTTCCCTCCTTCTTGAGGTTCATCAACTTCCTCCTCATCTCAGTGTGAACAGCTGACGAAAAATATTTGCGGTCGAACCGCACCAAGAACTCCTGAATAGTGAGAGTGTCCTTCTCCTCCGCGGTGGTAATGGACTCCCACCACTGCAATGCTGATCCTATTAGCTTAAAAGTAGCCAGTATCTTATTCTGAACATCCGTACACTCGTACATCCTTAAGTGTCTCTGAATGTCCTTCCTCCACTGACTGGACACAATAACGTCTGAGCTACCTGCGAACTCCGGAGGGTGTGCTTTCTGAAAAGAATCACGAACGCGTTCCCAAGAAGTCAGGAATGCATGAGCCTGAACTGGCGCGACTACCGGTGCCTGGGGTAGTGCCTGCTGTACAACTGCGAGAGCGGCATTCACCGGTTGGGCTACAATGGTTGCAACCTCTGCGACATTCATGGTGCCCGAAACTGGTGCAGGTTGTGGCTCGGGCTGTGCATCCTTAGGAACTCGCTGTGCACGTCGTGGAGGTATCTGAAATGAGAGTAAAGTCTATAAGTTCGCAGTAATTATCTCAAAATAGCTGAAGAGCAGAACATACATAAAAGAATACAACTTTCCTAAAATATAGGGCTCTACATCAAAGAAAGCTCAGCGAAAACATAATAAGCCGTACAGATCCTAAGGACACTAGAACCTGATGCTCTGATACCACCTGTGACACCCCGACTAATTAAATACCGGGTAGCTACTCCTTTATTAAATTAATACAAAATGCTAAGTTGGTTCAGTTCATAGCATCACTGTCGAAAACATTTTATTAATTACTAGCCACCTAATATTTAAAAAGTGAGTTGTCAATTTTAATTAAATCCGATTAACATGCAATAAGTAAATTATGAAATGCTAACACCAGCACCACAACACAAAGACAATAGAGTAACCATAAAATAGTAATGAGTCTGGAGGAATACTCTTCACACAATCCAAATGCTGAAATAAACAAGTACCAAGTCTGTATCACTAAATTAATTACAACCCAAATTCTTGAAATAACTGAATTGAATAAAGTGTCTCTAAAAGGAAATAGGGCGACATGCCCAACAGATGAGAAAAGCTAATAAAATGGAGTCAAGATCGAAAGTGGAGGCGTCTACTGTCAAAATCCTGTAACTTCCACGACAGCTACAGTCCATCACCTGAATGGAACTCCTATGCATGGTGTCCTTGTGGCTGGGAACCTAAAAGGTTTTTACAAAAATATATTTGAAAGAAAACGGGTCAAAGCCCGATTGTGGAAAACAATTTAAAATATAGCAAGTGTTTTAATGACATTAAAACAATGAATGCAAAATACATGTTAGGACGTGCTCTAACATGAAATACTCACCTCTCGACTATTTGTGCACTCCTAACATACCCGTACCCATTCTAGTGATTATCATATCTAACTAGTCCAAAATAAATTCTAGCATTTCTATACGATTCACATTTTGATTCCAACATCATTAATAAACTAGAGAGCCTTACATTAATTCTCGATTTCCCAATTATTAGCAATGCTAATTTACTAAAGATCTTCCATTTTATCTTTACAGAACGTTGCTATAATTATACTCACAATTAAACACGACAGTTCATTTCAATTAACAATATATTATCCTCATCATAAATATACATTACTAGCACCCCGAGACTAAGCTGCGGTGCACACATACTCTGCTATCCAATCCCGGTACATCACGTACGTAAGGACCACGCATTCCGAATCTCTCGGGAATCGTTTTCAAATAACAACATTCACACAAAATGGAGGCGAACATAGTTCACATCATATGGGTCACGCACATACCTACGCTCCCATGATCAGCAGACTTATTAACTTCCCAATAAGTCCTTCTCTGACCTATGCCCTCGAGGTACCAATATAAATTCCCCCGTAGGCACACAAAGATTAGATGGACCTAATCGAACGCAAACCTCCCATAATAGAAAGTACGGTAGGTTTGTTATACACATAAAACCACATATACTAAGCTTTTGCACATCTTAGATATCTCATATTATTATTATAGGTATACTTCTCGTTCTTATACCGTCATTTAATGTTATACGATCACAAGTCCCCGATTTGTATATTAACGTTATCAACCTTTCTCATGTCATAATTAGTATTCGTTTCCTACTCCACAATTGACATCCAATTTTATTATAAGGTGCTAAGTTCTACTCCTCAACGTACCTCAATTCTCACAATTATACCCACTAATCAATAAGGGAAGGTTAATACTCCAATTAAATAAGTCTACGGAACGTTTGAAATAAAATCAGGCCAAAAAGGCCATTCTGTCAACTCGTTAGAAGTCTCAATCGAACGAGGTCGTTCGAACAAAAGGCTTCGAACGAACTACCAACTCGTTAAAAGGGATACTGTCATCTCGTTAGAAGCTCGTTCGAACGAGGTCGTTCGAACGACCTGGGCAGGTCTTCTAACGAGATGGCAGTTTCAGCCCAGAAATTCTCTACTTCATTTTTCTTCATTTTTATCTTCTCTAAACTCATCCTAAGATCATCCCAATAGTATTTTAACGTTATTAAACTACTCTAAGTCCTCCTAGGTCACTCTTTAACATATATTTGGGGTCAATGCATCTTAAATTAACATATAATCATCAAAATTCCCAAACCTTGTCCCAAACCCTATAATCATGAACCCAGAATTTAATGACTACAATTTCTCCTTATAAATTCATTTTCACATCATCAAAAGATATATTTTGTATATAACATTCATCCAATAACATTCTACATGCAATCCCTATATCATATTATGAATCCTACCTCCAATTTCATGGGTTTTCATCAAACTTCCAATATAAGACAATTATTCAATTCTAAGCATGGAAGAAACATTCACTTGAAATTAATGTAATTAAACCACTTGCCTTAGATGTTCTGATTTGATGTTGAAGAATGAATGTTGATTCTCCTCCCTCTCTCTACAAATTTCTTCCAAAGATGGTGATGGTGGATAGGGTTTCCTTTTTGGAACTTCTTCCAACTCCTCCCTATAACTCCCGTAGCCCTCTAACTTCCCAAATGCTGGTAATGGCTTAGTGGTTTCTTTTCTAATATAAAAATAACCTCTAAAATTCGTGGGTTTTAATTCCCCTATATTTAAAATTACCAAACTACCCTTTTGGGTTGCTGGTGTGGCCTAAAAATGCCCCGGGACCCAAACTGAACCCCCGGCTAGTGTTTTCTGACTATTTCGACCCTTACGGACACGTTGGTGCACTCAAAATGACCATTCAGTTGATAAAAATAAAATTCACTTTTTAATTCAATTAATTACGTTCTTGACGCGACTCACACGCGCGTCCCAATTAAATTTTTCAAATTGTCGTATATCTACCTCGTGACAATTTAGATATCATCAATACTCATGTATTACCATACATACTCAAAAATAATTAATTTTTAACATCATAATCAAATACCAACTCACATCTCGTTAGTATTTATACAATTAATTCTCATTTAATTCAATTAATCCCTTAAATAAATATCAATAAAATTACGGGGTATTACACCTTATATTGCTCGTATAGTAGTTATCATATTGTAGAGCATCGGCTTGATTGGGTACGATGTTGCCAACATAACAGATACTCCATTGTAGGAAATTAGTAAGCGTGCCCTTTGCTGGGTGCCTCAGGCCGAGGTTGTCTGGTCGTCCATCTCCTGGTATCGGCTATAAGAGAGGACAAGTGATGCTCTTGATGCCTGGGGCTTTCAACTGATGTATCGGCCCATGAAATGGCCGAGGTTATACATATGCATATGTGGTCGACCCTATAACTGGATGAGTCTTAGTAATATCTTGCTAACCCCTTCTGAGAGGGTCGACTATCTAGTGTCGGGTGGCCTCATAAATAAACGAGTTCATACTTTGGTATATCAACAGCCACTAAACAGCCTCGTAAGAGAACATGGACATAGGCTTAAAAATTCAACATACAGTGATCTTATAGTCAGGGACTCCCATTTTGACAATATGATAGTAATTTAAAAATACGTAGACTTAGGCTTAAAAATTCCATTGAAGGGTGAAAATATAAATAACATAAAAAGAGGCACGAATACCTCTCACGGGACCAATGAACTTGTAGGAACTAACCGCATAGTCACGGGACTCTCAGTTTAGAGAATATGATGATAATGTGTAAATATTTAAACTTAATCTTAAAAACATGTTGTTAAAGGGAAAAAACCCCAAACAACCCCCAAATGATTTCGTAAAAATTACACACACCTCACACGGAACCAATACAACTCGTAAAAACTAACTGCATAGTCACGGGACTCCTGGTTTGATAATATGAAAATAATGTGCAAGTATCTACACTAGGTCTTAAAAATATGCCATTGAAGGGAAAAACTTAAAACAACCACCAAGCGGTCCCATAAGAAGCACGAACGGCTCGAACGAGATCAATTTAACTTGTAAAAACTGACCGCATAGTCATAGGACTCCCAGTTTGAGAAAATCCTCTTTTAAAGTAAAAACTTGTTTTACTCTATGAAATTAGTAAAACTCTTTTACTCTATGAAATTTGCTATCCAACACATGAAATTTATAACAACACTTGAAATAAAAGAGTTTTGCTAATTTCATAGAGTAAATAGCAAATTTAGAAAGTCCAAATCATCCTGTCTTATTACAGATTGAATTTAAAACACTTCCAAATAATTCTAAACAACTTAGTCAAACATTCCATTGGAGTTACCCATTCAAAATAAATAGTAAACATAGCTCTACTAGAACGTAAATCCTTTCTTGCCTCTCATGATTTTCTTGCCTTTATCTTTCCCTGCAGTACCTTGGGGTGGCAAATAATTGGGTATGAGTGTGTGCCCAGTAGGAGAAATACTTGCACTGTATTATGAACAAAGGAATATACATACATATAAATTGTATTTTAGAAATTATGAAATCATCCTTCATTTGATTAATTGTTTTTATGCAAGATGTATCATAACCATGCAATGTGTTCCATAACTATGCAACCCTAACAATGAGCCAATACTACCCGTATCCCATTAATTGAAGCATTAACGTACTTACACATTTTTTCAAGTTATTTATAAACTTGCATTTACATTAATGAGTGATGTGATAAAAATTATCTTTTCACTTGATTAATTGGGGTACCAATCCATCAATGTTATACGACCTTTCAGTGACTACCATCATGCCGTAATATGCTCCTGATAAGTGGTTTGGGGTCAAAGCATTAAGTCGTACCCTAAGGATCCGGGCCCTTCTTAAATTTTCTAGTTACCTCTGAATGCCTTTTGTTTGTTATGTCATTGTAACCATTTGTCCTTCCTTCCTTTCTTTCTTATCCACTTTTAAGCCTTTTTTCCTTTATTTCCTTTTTACCGGCCGATGAGGCCAAATACCCACGACGAGACAAGTCCCAACACACTTTATTTCTAAGTTTCACACTTTTTAAAAATTCGGTTTTCATGTCTACCTTAGACTCGATATTTCATCTTTTGAAAACAGTTTAATTACCATATCTTGTGAAACTTGGGCCAGATATTTTTTTAAACCTGCTTCTATATAAGGAAAGGATGTAGGGTTTATAATCATTTTAGACACATAAAAAGAAAATGAGTTCAATATTTTTATATTATTGTGCGGAAGTAATAGGTGTTGTAGGGGGGCTTGAAGATAATATTTGTATTAGAGATAAGCCTCCCCATCTAATAGAAGTGACTCAAGGGAAGGAAGCAGCATGAAGGTAGTGAGAAAACTTATCGAGGCAACTAAGTCTGGCAGCTCATTGATGCAAGTCAGGGAGGCAGTTCAACATGACATCTCAACAAGGTAGCTCATCGTGGCAGTTTAGGGACACAGGAGATTGGCTGAGAGAGCTCATCATTTATCTTCTTTTTCTTTCTTAGTTAAATTGTACCTTTAACATGGATTGTAATTTTGTAATGATTGTAGTATTCATTATGAGGTCAAACAGTACTCGCGAGAGACCAAGCCTTGAAGGGCCTAAGAGATCTTACATGCTCTATTGTTTGACCTTCCCGTGGGAACTTCATAGGGACTTGGTTTGGGGGATTGAGAAGTGAGGAAGTGTTAGGGATTGCCTTGACCATCATAGATAGACCTGGTAAAACGTGCTTTTTCACTATTCATGCATACTAGTAAACTTGCATTTTATTCACTTTGCAAAACTGTTATTTTTCACCTATACTTTCTGAAATATGAGTTTTCAACATATAATTTAAAGTCCTATTCTTTAATTAACTCCATATTTTATGTAAAATGACACTTTATATTTTTAACCTTATTTCCTTGTTTTTCCTTGGACCTTAACTTTTCAATATTACATATTTGAACACCCATGATTTTACTACTTGTACACTTATCACCCATTTACTTTGTTTTATGAAGTTTTTCAAACTTTTTTCACATAAATTGTATCATTTTTTGTGATTAGTATTCTTAAGTTTTCAAGTTCATCATTTCATTTTCAAAACCTCATTTTCACACACTTTCAACATACTTAACTCATTTATCCCAACTACATGAGTTTATGTTAATGAAAGTAAGGTTTTATGCCATTACAACCCAAAAATTGCATCCTACTATTTCTTCATAAGTTTAATATAACATTTTATCATGAAATCAACAAGTTTAATATGATTTACAAAAGAAATAATTTTCTTAAACATTCTAAAATTTATCTTTCTTTCAAACTTTAACTTTCATCTATTTTTATCACATATTCTTAAACATTTATTCATATGTAGTAGTAATAATAATAAATAGTCATGTAAATCATACATATATGTGTATATCTAGCATGATTTGATTTCAAAGTTGAAAATAATGTAGAATCCCTCCCTTTAAAGATATTAATTCCTTTGATAACGAGGTTGAAAAAAAAATCCAATAAACTCCTATCTCCTTTGCAAGATTTCTTCTCCAAAATAACGCCTTCAACACCCTCCACCCTTGGTAATGGAAGGTTTGGATGGTGGTCTTGCAATCATGATGTATAAAGCTAATATAGGAACTCTTAGGCGACTGGAATGAGTGAGGAAAAAGACTCAAAGTCTTTATTTTGGGACTAACTTCTACTCAACAGAATTTGAGACAATGAATGACTAAAGTATCTCATGTATATGTCTTATAATTGTTCCAAAACTTAGTGTAATGATCTCCTATCCCTCAATAATGTTTCCACTTGTTCTAATATGGGTATTAAAGAATATATAATGACCTTAAAATGTGTGGGGATGGTCTGCCACTTTTGTTCTCCATCATTCCAAAAGTTTTATAACTCAAAATATGGCAATCTCACGGGCCCGACGCCGAAGAAGATAAAGTTATCTAGAATTTAATTTTACATCTCGTGGAATTTTTTCAAATTTGTTGGAGCACTTTTATTTCATGACGAAAACCCATTATTATATTTTATTATTTTTCTTTGAATTTCCTTCTTTTTTCCTTATGATATTATGATACATAAATAATTATACATATTTAAATTATTCTAATTAATTTCTTCAATCCCCATTAAATTTCGTAACTCAATTAACCCGCGTAACACACTACACGAAAGATGGAAATTTATAACTTTCTTATTTATAAAAGAACCAAGTGTTACCACCTCTCCACCTTGGAACCTTTCGTAACAAAGATCAAAATACTAAACAAGAAGATTTAGTCTTCATCATCTCACCTTGAAGTTTATACTTAAGCTCACGGATCAAATGCTTATTCATGCATCACTTTTGATTTATCGAGCTTCTTTAACATGTTAACCTTGACATACACTCCTCGATGCCTTAGATACTTTTATGAAACTTTGCTTAGGATCCAAAATTTATTCAAACAACCTCTACTGATTTTAAAACCCATCGGTTCACCTTTTAAACTCGACTCGCGATTAATATTTCACCTTATAATCAAGTTACCTTACATGCGATAGTTCATGATAGGCCTTTTCATGGTTTTGTCATCAAGGAAATCTTCAAATCACAAACTGTCTTCCATAAATTCGTTCATAAAGATTAATCTACAGATTAATCTACGAAATTGGTGAGAGTGGTGTAGGGTTGGTGGCTGTCTTCCTTAGAAGACTTCTCTCTTCTCTCTTACTTAGCCTATCTGCAACTCCAATGTTTCTAACCCTTGAGGAATCCTACTTTCATCATATATAAACTCTCAATTTTTGTCGTTAATGAAGGCCTATAATGGGAAACTATCGAAACGCCCTCCCAAGTTGTCGGTTAGGCCTAAAATCGCCCCAAGACCCAAACTAAACCCCCATGTACACTTTTCTGACTATCTTGACCATTCTGAACACATTGGCGCACTCTAAATGAACATACGTATGACTTAGAATAAATTCACTTTTTATTCCATTAATTTAGTCCCGACACGACACATGCGTGTCCCGACTTAATTTCTATAACTGTGGTATTATTCACTCGTGACAATTTTAATAAATTAAATCTCATATATTAATTTACTCATTAAGTAATATTCAACATAATTCTTACCAATAATTACTAGCTCTCGTCACGCTAGTAAATATTTATTTTAAAATATGAATTAATATTTAATTACGTTATCCCAATTTAATTTGACTAATCCCATAATTAAAAGCCATAAAAATACGGGGTATTACATACTTCCCCCCCAATAAAGGAATTTCGTCCCGAAATTCAGAGAATAAGGCCTACCTGGTAAAACAATTATGGGTACTTTGTAAGTACGCAAAACCAACTTTGGAGTAAGGCGCTCCATCACTATAGCTCCCGCCTCACAGCAAGATGGTTTAACACCCTCAACACTTTATCAGTTATGGGGTCACACCTCAGTGACGACACTTCACATTATTCTCCTACTCGATGGCATTCGAATAAAATGAGCTTATACATCATTGGCCCCCATTATCTCAATATTATTAGTAGGTCGTACCTCACTACGTATCAATTACTCGTATTTATCTATACATCAGACTACTCTTGTCAGTTCTTCGAATATCGATTTTCGATGACGTTACTCTTACAACAATCAAAAGACACCTAACATAGTCTATTATAATTCCACTACAGTCATCGGACTCTAACTCTACCAATCAAAAAAATTCCGATTATCTCCTCACCACTAAACAACCAAGAGGGAGAATAATTAAGGTTCCTCCACACCAAATTTCAATAAGAACTTTGTCCATAATAAACATATATGATTACTTACACACAACTCTACCATTTGGTAATATATTCTCCCAAGTACCGTAATGTACTTCACTTACTAGCCATATCCGTTGTTTAAATGAAATGATCATAATGAGTCCAAAATTTCTTTTATACGATTCTCATAGTCGTTAATCACCTTCCGCCTACTACCCAGTCTATTGGTGACGCAACTCAAAATAAAACGTCATCCCCACTATTTCTTGAAATTTCGTAGTGAAGGTGGGGTTCAAGGATCTCATCCTAGTTCTAAACAATGTCGGGCAGGACCAGTTACCGGCGCGCTCCTAATTTTCAAAGAAGGACTGGGGCAAACTGTCTAATTGTGTAAATCACTTAAAAGAATAACCATTACTTTCTTATAGGTCAACTTGTTCCACACATTTGAAGTAACTTATGACCTAAGTTGGCAACTCATCAAAATTTTTTACCAAATTGACTGCTCTCTTCCATTGCATGAATCGTCGGCTTGCTACAAAATTCTCTAGTTGATCCTATTGCTCCAACAGATTTCTATCTATGACTGGTGAACGCAGAGACTACTCACCATTTCCCGCTCAACATTGACTTCCACTTGTAACGTCTCACATTAGGTGATACTTAATACTCCCCTTCTTTCCTCGGCGTATACCAAAAGATCCGACCCATGCACCTTTATCCACGATGTGCAATTCTTGATTTTCTATAGCTTACTTACATCATCATTCTATCTACGAGCAAGTCACTCTTAACATTTGACTAGGTAGAACTCCACTCCAAGTGTTCTCCATAATAGTTGAATTTTACTCTTCTTAAGGAATTCCCTTGTATAACTGGCTTCCCATAGCCTTTCAACTAAATTCGGGTGTGCTATTCTAATTGCATATGTATATATGGATTATCTTCCTTCTCACATGATGTTTAATCCACTTTACCATTTCTTCTTCGTTATATTAGTCCCTCCGGCACATATTTCACACATCTCTTCTCACGCCCCTTTAACCCGAACGATTCTGACATTAGCTAACAAGGATGCCCACTCACCCTATAAACCATGCATGCTGGCATAAACATCACATACACCTCACACATAATACTCAATTCTTTCTTGCCCATGTATTCACAATGTGGCTATAACACTTGAGTATTCACCATCACCCCAAAAATCTAAATTTTACATCCTCCTTATTATTGTTCCACCCTTCAACTCGTGGTGATAAAACAAATTTTCTAATGCTTCCCTTACCATACAACCGGATCCACTGGCCTTAAATCACAATTTAACATCCAACTTACAGTTATAACTAACTGTTCCTATGACGATCGAGGTACCGGATTCATGGACTAATGACTAAACATCTCCCTACTTCCAACCTTATACTAAGTTTCAGTTGTGCGATGTCTCGCAAAGTGAAATCCAAACAAGGAACCCCCCTGATACACTACTACCATCCATAGCATGTACCCATATATTCACGTCACTTGACATAAAAGCTACATCTCCTCTCGCAATTACACTTAAACAAAGTACTTTTCGCCAATTTCACTATCGCTCAACATTAGTGGCAATCACATTCCATAAACCTCATACACATATAATCGGGACTCTCGAAATCTTGTTCCCAAACATATGAATATAAGTCTAAAATCCCATGTCTCTAAAGGTTAGATATAACAATGAACTTTTCCTATCACCAAGTCCTGAGCGCTAAACATAATAACGAGCTAAATTTTTTCGGTCAATAGTAAACCCAATACACTCCTTATCATATCAATAAAGTCCCTACACACACCGGGATCTATGAACACAATGACAAACTGATCCAGGAACTCTCTGAACACCCTGTTCATTAAGCCCATGAACACGGCTGGAGCATTAGTTAGCCAAAACGGCATAACTCGAAACTCGTAAGATCCATAATGCGTTTAAGAAAGCATTCTTTGACACATCTTGCTTCCTAATTTGTAACTGATGGTATCCTGACCTTAAGTATATCTTTGAGAAGAAGGAAACTCCTCTCAATTGGTTGAACAAGTTATCGATTTGGGGCAACAGATTCTTATTCTATATCGTGAGTTTGTTCAACTCTCAGTAATCCACATACAACCTCAATCCATCTCTTTTCTTCACGAAAAACATGGGAGCACCCCAGGGTGAGGTACCCCTACAGATGAAGCCCTGTCCCAATAACTATTCAATCTGATCTGATCACGCAACTCTATCATCTCAGCTGGAGCCATGCGGTATGGTGCTTGGGCTATTGACCGAGTTACCAAAATCTAGTCTATAACAAAATCTATCTCTCGGCTAGGCGGTAGTCCCGGTATCTCCTATAACACGTCGAAAAACTCGCGAACTATAAGAATCGAATCAATGCGAATCATTACCTCCTTAGAGGTCTCCTCCTCCATGTAATATAAGTGGGTGGACAACTCTCCCTCAGGATGAGGCATCACCACTAGAAACATCTCCTGACCAGGAATAGAAAAAATAATACTCCTACTGAAACAGTCTATCATGGCCCTATATTCAACAAGCCAATTCATGCCAACAATGGCACTATGCTCCTGCATATCCAAGACTAACATGCCTACAGGCAAAATTAGACTCCCAATCTCTATACCTACTCCTCGGCATATAAAGAAAATCAACCACCCATTACCCAATGGTGAGTCTACACATGTCATTGTACTCTCTGCCATATCTAACAATCTCGTGGGTCGTGCAAAACTAGCGGCTATAAAGTAATGTGATGCCCCAGTGTTAAATAAAATGCCCCTCCCCCTATAGTACCATAGATAAGAACATACCTTCAATAGTGGGTGGTGGCTTCTGAACTGCTGCCTGCTAGAAGTTGTACACACACCCATACTGTAAATATCCCTGCTGTGGTGGGGTGACCGAAGAAATGGTTGATAAGGCTAGTACCTGTGTCGATGTTGGAAGGACCGCTAGAAACATAAGCCTCTGCGGATCCTGATACGCACCTTGTCACTGGGGTATCTTGACCTTATATGGGAAACCCTGCCTCCTATGACCTGTCCTGCCACAATTGAAGCAAGGGCCACCAAACTGTCTCATCTTACGAATCTATTGGTTTCAGCCCTGTTGCTCAGTCCCACCTCTTCCTTAACCCTGTTGGCCCTGCTGAGTATTTTGAGGAAAAATAATATCAGGTTGAGGACAACCCCTCCACTTGTGACCCTGTCGTTCACACTTATAGCAAAGTCCTGTAAGTCTTTGTTTTCTTTGGCCTTGATGTCCCTGCTGGTCAGGTCGGAGTTTCTTTCCAACCTGATTCAGACAAGTTTGATGTTTATGGTCATCTCTTTCACATTTGAAACACTTTTTATTACATCATTCTGTCCTTGGCTATGATGGCCCTGACACTTTTGGCTCTTCATGCAATTTTTATTACCTTTGTGGTCTTTATGACCTTGATGAACTTGTTGCTGCATTATTGGTGTCTTCCCACAGTTGTTAACTCTAGTCATGTCAGATTGACTATCTTCTCTTATTCTTTTGCCTCCTATAAGCTACATACCGCGATCTTGGTACTGTAAGACTGCAGTGGTAACAACTTATGCCACGATGCCTGCTATTTCGGCGATTGATACACTCTTCAGGGGTACCTAAGGCATCACCTGACCTTGCTCATTGAATCCGTCATAATTGTTAGCTTGTTCTTCCTGACGTGCCATCTGAAAGTTGAAATAGACTGCATGAGTTCAACATTCATACTAATAAATCATAGAAGTACAAATTTCCAACCCGTAAGGATGAATACAACATTCCTAATATTAGGGCTTTAAATCAAAGAATGCTAAGCAGAAGGAATATTAAGCCATATAGATCCTAAAGGACTCTAGAACCTGATGCTCTGATACCACCCGTGACACCCCGCCTAATTAAATACCGGGTGATCAGTCCTTTATTAAACTACATCAAAGTGTACAGTTGGTTCATTCTTAGGATCACTGTCGAAAAATAAATTTTTCTTTATTAATCACCTAATAAATAATTAAGCTAAGTGTCAAAACATTTATTTTATAAATTAAGACCTATTTTTATGATTTAATATGAAACATTTTCATGAACAAAAATGATAATATTAAAACCAAACCATCCAAATGAAATAACCAAGCTAGATTAACCAATACAAATAATATATCCCAAATCACAGGACAAGGAAATGAATAAAACAATCCCAACAATAACTGAATACTGAAATAATAAAGAGTACAAGTCTCTCTCTGAACTAAATAAAATATGGAAAAGGGTGACACATGCTCTATCTAATAATGACTAAATGGAAGACTGAGAAGACAAGGATCAAGTCGTCTACTGTAAAGACCTGTAACTCCCACACTAGCTGCAGCACGTCAATGATGCAAAGATCTAATCCTGACTCCCCTGTGACTGGGCACTGTAATACATACATATATATATATATATATATATATATATATATATATATATATATATATATATATATATATATATATATATATATATATATACAAGAGAAAGAAGAGATGGCAGGAAACGGGCCAGAGCCCGAGTGTAAAACAACTTTAAAAATAGTTTAGCAAGTATTTAAAATTCTTACCAGTTGATATTACATACATGTTAGTACCTCGACACTCACTTGAGAATTCTTACCCCTCAACTAGTGTGCACGCCTAACGTAGTACCGAATTAACATAGTTAATTCTAACCTAGTTAACTAGTTTAACCCAAATTTCCATTCCCCAAGCGTAATCCAAGTGATCGCATGACTATAGCTTATATCTGATAACCTTATCTTATGAATTTGCCAAACCAGTTATATTCATCTCAATTCAGACTTAAGTTTTCAACCACATAATTCGTTTAATATTAATCATTCCATTTTATCTACTTACAAGCACAGTAGAGGAATCACAGGTATAGGTATATATATTTATCACTCATATAATATATATACTAATCGGGCACCCCACATAAAATCTATGGTGCTGGCATACTTTGCTATCAAGTCCCCCATATCACTCGTACAACAAGGGAAATACTAGTTCGGAATCACTCTCGACCTGTATTAACACAAAATAAACATATTGGAGGCGAAGCATAGTTCCCAATCATTAAGTGGTCAGCACATACCCTCAGGTCTCTTAGGACCGTCTGACTATCATTATCAGATAGCCTATATCCAAGGATGCTATGCTCTAGGGTACAAGTCAATATCCCTCATAAGGTTCAATTGGGATAAGACTGTCCCGGCGCGAAAACCTCCATGATAGCATGTAGCCCGTATATGATTACACACAGAAATACATATAATAATTATTCACGCACATATTTATATTATCGTCATTCAGATAGGTACACACACGACTCATATAAGCTTCTGACCATATGCACCATGATCAAATATAACAAGACAAATATACTCTCTGAAGTTTACTCTACCATATATATATATATATATATGCGGGATCAACTTTTTTTCTGGTGAAACCTTGCAAAATGATACATCTTACCCTAGAATAGTGGACACGATAGCCTTACAATAACAGTCCACCATCACTCAAACCATCGGTAATCAAACAATACTCAAGATATCATCATACTCGCATATTGCGTTGCTCTAAAATGAGTAAATACACAAAAATATATCCTCTCAATGTCCACACCCACTTCCTCATAGAGGAAACTAGAGAGGGCCACACTACCCAACGATAAATATATAAACACAATAGTGATACTAATAATAAATCCACTAAACCCGTCTCACGCGCGAACCTAGTGTAAATCAAAATATTGTGATGCACCCCTATCATTTAAAGCATACCCCATTTATTAAAGGATAAAAATCGTACCTTCAACTGCTAATGGCAGTGGCTGCTCAACTGGTTCCTGGGTGTAATACTCATTCCTTAACTGACCCAAAAACTATTGCACTTATTGCCTCTGTTGGTCATCCTTCTCCTAAACCCTAGATCATTGCAGACAGGTTCGACACATATGGCCCTGTTCCCCACATATAACACACCTCCTTTTGAACTCTCCCTGCCTCTGGTCCTGTTGGCCATGTCGAGATCATCCATGTCTCTAACCTTAATGGCCTCGGTCCTACTAACCAACCCCATTATTCCCTTGGCTCCGTTGGCCCCGTAAAATACAGTTATAGCCTTAATGGCCCTTTTAAAAATCCCCCTGACTCTTTCCTATATCGATCGCACTGAGTGAGTTTGAATTAGAGTCACCATCTATTGTGGCGATACTTGGGGAAATTGTTGTGCCTGAGCAGTAATCGCAACATTAATTACCTGAGCAACAATAGTGGTGACCACTGCTGTGGTCACCATCCCCTGAATACTATGTGGCTCTAGCTGAGCATCTCCTCCTGGAGTCCTCCTAACGACCCTCACTGGTCGTCCTATATCGTTTGGTATACGAAGCCCAACCGAACACATATATAATGCGCTTTAACAATACGCAATATCAGAAGAACATAAATCGCAATATGAATTAATAGTCCTAAACATAGTTCTCTACATTAAAGAAAAGCAGCGCTAAAAATGTAGTAAGTTGCACAGATCCTAAAGACACTAGAACCTGATGCTCTGACACCATCTGTGATAGCCTGTCTGTTAAAATAATGGGTGACCAGCCGTCTACCAAAATAAAACGAGAGTCTAATATGCCTTATTCTTAGCATCACTATCAAAATTCAATTAATTTCTAACCACCTATTAGTTTTACAAGTTGTCTCAAATTTTAATCTTTAAATCACCGTACCAAAATAACCCATTCCACATAAAGAAACAGTATAATTAATCATACTAATAAAGAAATATAAATGCATGAATAAATAAAACCAAGTACTGAATAAACCATCGATTATTGAAAATCCAATACAATCATGTGAACTGAACTAAATGAAACTGGAAGTACATAAGTATGATAGAATGGGAAACATGTCGAACCAACATCTGGAATAGAACCTAATCTACCGTAACTATAATTGAATCGACTACTCCAAATCCTACAAGTCTTCACATTAGTTGCAGTTACATGATCTCGGGAAGAAGCATCATCCTTGGCATCCCTGTGGCTAGACACCTATAAGTTTTTGTAAATATTTTATGCGAGACAGAGCCCAAAATCTTTGGAAAACATTTAGCAAGTGAATAAATTGTAGTAATGAAATGTAGAGTAATTTTCCATATCTAAATTGGTAGCACACTCTCATGAGATAATCCTCGCCCCTTATTTACTATATGCACCTAATGTATAGTCTTAACCCTCCTAGTTATGCTACCCCCTAACTATTACCAACACGTATCTTAGCCCCATACGCTAACCTTATACGCACAATATGACACATTCGATTATTCAATGTTTAAATTCTTATTTAGTAATCACACACATTACATCATTTGAAATACCATCGTTAACCTATCCGTATAACTTTGCCTATGTTATTAATTTAATATTCACACATTAATAATAATTTCCCATATATAATAGTCATACTTGTATATGTATTTTCATACCACACATTATAGGCATACATTTATATCACTCGTTATGTACGTATAATTGCAATCCCCAGAACATTACCTCGCAGATTCATTCTCTAAAAGGCTATCATGCACCAGGGCATACACATAAAAAATCATGGCCTATCGAGTTGGACTCTCACACCGAGCTTGATAAATCGTAAACGTAGTGGAGGTGGTCATACTCTTTGATAATGAGTCATAACGATATCATAATTACCTCACTTCAAACTCCGAACTCTCAAGGGCACATGCACTATGCTATGACCTAGGGTCGATACTAAGCCTGTTGTCATTCACAAGTGAAGATCATGCACATCGCACAACATCTATTGATAGAACTAGAGTGGTATGTTCATATAACTATATCATACACACATATATTATTATTCATATCATATAATGAGTAGAATGTTTTTACTATCTTATAAGAGTATAAGTTACTTAGGGACTAGGATTGAATGGTGCAAAATTGAATCTAAGGATTGAAATGTTTTGAGGTGTGTTCCCCCTTTTCTTATTATCAATTGCACTTTAATTCAAAATAAGGGGAATTTTGTAAAATCCCTCAAAGAGAGATTACACTCATACCCACTCAAGTCAATCAGTCAGACACTCTTTTCGATCTTTTTTTTCTCTCTCTCCCCCTCTCAAACACTGCTTCAGATTATTCTTCTCCAATAAGGTTTGTTGTTCGTCATCACACACTCTCTCTCGGTTCAGGCTTTTTATGGAGTTTTCAGATCTTAGTTATATTAAGATAAGTTATTCTTTCTTCTAATTTCACTTGCATTTAGAGGTTTTGTGATTTGGTATGGGGTTAAACTTTCTCTCTCTTCCTTTACATATATTTTCTTCTACTTGAGATTTTTTTGGTATTTTAAAAGTTAGCAGTTGGATTATAGAGATTTGGGGCTTTTACTTTTTAATTTTAGAGTTTCATTTGTATCTTTTTATGTTCAGTTTAAAATTTTTATGTTCTAGGAGTTTTTTTAATGTCTCTTGGTTATGTTTTAGGAATTTAGTTTAATGTCTGTTGGTTATATTTTTGTGATGTCTATTAGAATTTAGTTTGATTCAGTTTTAGGGTTTTAGTAAATTATTCTTTTAATGTTTTGACTCCACATTCATGAGATGTTTTATTAAATTTTCTACTCCGTAGTAGTAATATTTGTGCATCTTTGGTGCTCATTTGATTTGATACCCTGTAGCATTCCAAATGACTATTGGACCACTGCATTGAGAGGTTGAAAATGGCAAAGTAAATTTGATGTGAATCTACTGATTCGCAAGATGTTCAGTTGGTTTACGAAAAAGAATTGGTGAGTTAACCCACGTTAGTTTATTATCTTTTTCGCTTTATAATGCATTTTTATGAATTCACTGTGGGGATGCTCTACCTATGACCCATAAGTGTTTGATAAAATATTTCTATGGAGAAGCAAATATGCATGTTTGATTTAGGTTATTATTGTTTCAATTGGTTTTGTATTCTATTTTGCAGATATTAGGTTTTGCAACATTAGGTATTTTCTTTCCTCTCTTAAGGGTTCTCTTTCTATATTTAAAACTCAAATTGAGGGCTTTTCGTTCATAAGAATCAGAAAAAAAAAATATGGATTGAAAGTAATTTGGGATTTTGGTTTTAGTATGATGCTCTTATCTTCATTATTGTTGGGTTTACATATAGGCATTTGTTATTGTTTTATGATATAAAGATTTGATGTTGGTTTATTTATATTTTACATTTTGAAACCCCAAGAATGTTTTTTAGGAGCATTTATATATTACTTGAGCTTTGGTTCCTTCTGCTGAGTGAGAATTTCCTTCCCCTGGGTGTTTTGCTAATAATGTTTTTATGTATGTGTGTGGCAGTGGTATTAGTACAAGTGTGGGAGTGAATGATAAATAGTCCTCCAATCTAATGAGTTTTTTTTGGCTAAACTTTATGTGGGAGTGAAAGTTAAATGTTGATAGTGGTTTATTACAAGTGGGCTTTTTTTTATTTACATTCTACCTATTTTTAATTAGTACTTCTACAAGTGGTGTATTACAAGTGTGAGTTATGTTTTTAGAATTAATCAAAATCTAATTACTTGTGCACAACCATTGTTCAAAGATAAAAGGAAGTTTCATTTAATGGTAGACCCATTGCTTGAAGGGAACTACAACGTAAGGGGTCTATATCCAGCTTTTGTAGTGGCAACAATGTGTCTCCAAGAAGAAGCTATTATTAGGCCTCTGATCAGTGATGTGGTAACTACTCTCAAGTATTTGACTATACAAAATAGTGACGCAAGTGATATAGAAGGTGCGGTGAAACCTCCTTCTCTTGAAAGAAATATTGTTGAAGTTATCGAAAAAATGAACCAGATGGTGTTTGGTATAGAGATTGACGAAATGCTAATTGTGAAGATGAACAAAATGTGCACCATGAAGCCTAACACATTAACATTAACTCAAAACTCAAATATATGTTTTTATTTGCCAAGAGTTTTGTAAATTGTTCTGCATACAGTTATGAAATTGTAAAAAATGAAGTTTAGATAATGCACTTAAAAAAAGTTTTTGTTACTGTATTGTTTTGAATTCATCTATTTATGTTTGCGTATTTTATTTAACTATTAATGGTGGCACACAAAAGTTATGAGAAGTGATTTAGGTGAAATATCTAAACAGGGGGTTTCATCCAAGTTGTTGGTACATATTTTTTTAAATGTTGCAATTTTACTGGCTTATTTTTCATCATAGTTTTTCGTGTGTATCGTTTCATCAAAGTTGTGAGGTTCCCCATGTAATGTTTTTATGCTCTTTAACTGACTTAAATTTTAATGACTTTTGATAGGTAAATACACGGCTGCAACGTGAGAGCTTTCTCAAGTGGTAAGCAAGTAATTTGCTCCATGAGGTCAACTCTTATCTTACACGAGATATTTCTCAAGTAATAAGGCCTATTTGATCAATAGCTTTAGTTTTTACGTCGAATAGATATTTTTGTTGTTTTATCAAAATTTCAGCAACTATTCTGAAGTAGATCGGGCAATTGAGATGGGTAATGCCTAGTTTCTGTTCGTTAAACCTTTCAAGGTAAATTCGTGTTATGCTATTTATATATTCATATATTTAATATTAAAATTATATATAATATTTCATGTATTTGAAAAAAAAAAAAGCTATGGTGGGGTGTCCGTTATTTCTGTTCATATTTGTGCTTTTTATGAGTGCTAGGGCATCAACTGGGGTTTGATTATGGAAATCCCAGTGAATATGCTCTTATATCACTTCACGCCTTAAACTAAAAAAATGATCAGAGAACTCCCTTCAATTATTTTGTTACACTTAATAAAATTTCGTCCAAAATTTGTCAAAAAAGTAACCATATATGCATAACGTTAAAAAGAATTTTGACAAATTTGAGAAATTTGCTAATTTTGTATATGAAGACTATTGAAAATAGAAATCAAGTGCCACACCACAAGATGATTTGTGTAAAAGTTCAACAAGTTCAATATATTTGCCTAAAAACTGTCTTGGAGCCCATACCCAAGTGATGCAATACTTTTTGAAGTTTTCAGATTCGGTACAAAAGTTGAATAGTTAAAGGGGTCTTGGTGTAATTTATCCAATAAGTAAATCTGTGGATATGGTTAAAGAACAATGGATTATGGTCTGCATTTAATGTTGGGTCGTCAATTTGAGTTGTTAAATCTAACTACCAATTAGTAACAAATTTACTATCTAATTAATAGAAGATCTGGTGCAGGACAACCAACCTTTAACTAATTTTACATATATAAATTGATGACCATAAATAGAAAATGCTTCAAGAAATTAGAAATAATCAGAAGGGAGGAGAACTTGAAAAATTAATATTCGAACCTACTTCATAAGCGTGAAATCTCGAGACATGAAAGGGATTTGAGGAAGCTCATTTAAGGTTATGTTATAAATTATTTTTTTGTACAGTTATATCCGTTTCTTGATTTGGTGTTTGTTAAGTTACGTGAGTATTTAGATTGTTCAACAATTTTTTTAATAGTTTACATTTTGAATTTGTTTTCGTTTGGGGTTTAAAAATTGTCATGGGTGTTTAACTATGCTTACATTTGTTCTCTCCTCAGGTGAAAGAAGTGTTAGACTATCACCTAAACTTCATGGAATCACCCAAATTTCTCATGTGCCCATGTTGATTTCCATAATAGTTTACGATTACTTTATTTTGACAGTATGAATTTTTAATTAATGGGTTATTTTGGCAGTACGAAATTTTAATTAATGGCAAAAATTATATATACGCTCAAGATCAAGTAATATAAGAAATTTATGAATAATATGACTACAGAGATTACGTAAATCGTTAAAAATTGCATAAAAAATAAAAGAAATAATTCAATATCCATGATTCAGTCATTCATATTCAAAAGTTTTTCCATACGACACATAGCTACATTTCATTTCAATGATTCCATCCTATATAAACAAAAGAACATATCATGTCTATCCCATAGAGAATTAAAAAAAAATGTTCATCTTATAAACAGTATATACACATAAAAAATTAAGTCCAACATCCCTTTCTAATCACCACAAATTAAATCACAATCAACTTCAATTGGATCCCAACATTCCGTCATCAATATCCCCATCATCTCCGTCACCAGTATATTATATATCCCCCAATTCCAGGTCATCGAAAGATAAATTGGAAACCTCAATTATTCCGCTACACTAAGATTAATCAAATGTGTATGTGTATCCACCAACATCACGTATCTTCTCATACGAGATGTAATGATGATGAATGAGAGGTGCGATAATGATCCCTAGAGTTACAAATTCCAAAGTGATTATTACAAATTCCGCTTTGCCGGTGTATGGTCTTAATTTGCATATGTGCACTGTTAAATTAAATTCTAGGACTCTCTTAATTTTTCGATCATGTGTGTTTCTCTAGTTAAGATGATGAAAATATAACACATTTTAAATATTTTGCCCCGGTTTTCACACATTTTTACTTATGGCTTTTGTAAGAAAAATTAAAAAAACAGGGGAAAAGTATGTTTGTGTTTTGTTCAAATTAACGTCAGGGTTTTGTGTTGGTTGAATTTCAAATTAACGTTAGAATTCGCTCAAAGTTCCCCAGTTAAAATGTCCCCATTTCTAACAGATATTTGGGAGCCAAGTGTGTTTTGGTTTCTAAGATGAAACATCTAAGTAAAAACCTCTTTTTGTATCTGTTGCAAAGATATCTATGCTATTTTATGATTCATTGATTATTGATGGTATTATTTTTGCGAAGTAAAGTACGGACCCCTCATCATCTCTACAAAGTAACTTACGAGCCCCTCATTGCTTATCCTTCGCTCGATATATCCCAAGAGAAGGTCACTTTGGTACTTTAGTACTTCGAAAATTTTCAATTTTGTGGCTTAGAGAGGTCGGTTAGAAAACTTGTCGCTCTTTTTTAATGTTTGTTTTGAATTTCTTTTTTCTCCTAATTAATTTTGTTGATTGATGTTTTCCTATTCGGATTTCCCATAATACATAAAAAAATAATTATTTACATTATATATTTACGACCATCACTCTATTGAGCTGTTTTGAATTAAAAGCTCTCTTGTCTTGCTGCTGATTTTATTACCTTTCATGTTATAAATTGTTTTACCGTTAATAATATACTGCTGCTGATTGTTTTAGTTTGTTTCATGTTCAAAGTTAACTGATGATTAGTATCCATATTTACACCGTACACGGGCCATAGATTCTATCACAATTGCAGTCATGTCCCCGTGTACTTAGCTAAATTCACCCAATGGATGAGGCATACAGTGGATTCTTCTACATGTATTAAGTTGGGATTCATGGTATATAGTGGATTATTCTACAACGGATGAAGATTTCACCCAATGGACGAGGATGTACTAATGAATAATGTGAAGTTATGAGGCTACAAATGCAGGTAATAGGTTATGTGTAGGTATAATTTTTCATCTACATCGACATTCCTTACACGGAAAAATCACGATGTTTGCGACTAATTTTTTATTGGATTTTAGTTTCATTAATTTAAACTGAGTTTATATTAATACAATCATTGTACTTTTGACATGAAAATAAATAATTTCATATGAATTGATTGATTGTATTATGTTTAGTGTGATGAGTTAACCGTTAACAAATAGACGTGTAAGGAAAATATTTTTTTCCTTGATTGGGATCTTTTATATTTTGTTTTAAGATAGGTGTTAATGGAATTCAAGGGCGATGTTGAATTTTCTCCTTAAGGTACTCTTTAAATGTATTTTTCACTTTAAATGTTTTCTTCAATCTCCATGTAGACATGTACATTGTATTTGCTTCCATCTTCTTTTAGACAAGCCCATGAACATGATTTGTTGAACCTTATTTTTTTAAGCTAATAGGACGATCGGTGAACCAATATTTGTTGTTTGAAAATCGAGTTAACAGTGTGCATATACATATTTTTGTCTTATTAATGTTTGGTTAAATGTAGTTATCTTTTCTAACATTTCCAAGATTTCACTACAATAACAGAATTAAACACCAAAGATGATTTTGAGCATTGTATGGGAATGTAATAAAACTTCCCTTCATAGGTTGCGATTTATCTGTACATATAGTGGTTGGCCTGTCCAATAGAGCAATGTACTCGTCATAGCCAAATGGTCTGTTACTAAGTCTTTTGGATACTAAGGCGGATCAATTGTGAGTTGATAAGTTAAGGATCGAAAATGGACCTTCAACGAAAGCTCCACAACTAGCTGCTCTCATCCTTTTTATATTTACATACTTTGCATTGTTAATGTATTTATTTATTCCAATTATAAACTCATGTGTCAGGAACACATACATGCCTCTTCTCTATCCACTCTGCTCACCCTCATAACTACTTCTAGCGACTCAACTGGTTAAGGATTTTTTCTTTGTTGAAATGCACATGGTTATGACCTCCACCTTACTATTTTTCTTACAAATTTATATATTATTGGTGGTATTGCAATGAGATATTGTGTTTATTTTGTTACTTAAAGATTAGGATATGAACATTGTATGATATAAGGAGTTTTAGTTATTACGAAAAAGGAATACTTTGTTACAAACGTAGAACATATTTAGTTATTTTAGTTTTACTACTTAAAGATTTTGGTGTGGGTGCATATTTAGTTAAATGAATTGTTCCATAATAATTATTTGGGTGTGGGTGATTAAATAATTTTAATTGTTGTTCAATTTTTTGGTTTTGTAGGACTTCATCGTCAGGATGATGTGATGGAGCAGTGATGATTTAATAGTATCGGGATTATCGGCATCTATAGCATTTTGATTTATCAATGGACCCATAAGGGCGATACATAATGTACCAGGGCCTTTTTTATTATTGTTGTTGGGTTATTTTTTTTATTTCTTATACATAGTGGATAGTCCTATAAATAGAGGAGACTATGTCCAATGTTTTAAAAAATTATTTACAATTATTTATGTTATATAATAAATCTTTTCGGCTCTAGTGTTGGTGTTATTTTCATGAATTGATGATTTTGTTTATATGATGTTTAGGACGGACTATTATTAATATTGTTATAGACTATAGTTTTGTTGTTAGAGTATTTTTTATTTCTTAAACAAGGTGGATAGTCCTATAAACAAAGTAAACTTGGCCCAATTTTTTACTATTATTTATATTATATAAAAAATATTTTCATCTATAATTATATATGACTTTAACAATGTTAAACATGTAATTAGATCCAAAGCATGATAACTTGAAAGCATAAAGTTGGTCCAAAATAATTTATCAATACCATGTGTGTTGTGTCATTCTATTTATGACTATAGTAATATGTTATGTAAATGTTGAAAATGATGTTTTAAATAGTTATATCCTTTTTGCGCTCATTAAAATTCCAATAATTATTTCTTAGTTGGCGCGAGTAGTAGTTAAATGGCCTTTATACTCTCATATTTCAAGTTAAAATAGTATGTTTTGGGGAAAATGCCTTAACTTTTTAATCGTAAATTCGGAATGAGGAGATTTTGGAGCCACTGTATTCGTATAGTCCCTTCCTATTATGTTTCAAGTTAAAATAGTACGTTTCGAACTATTTTTGGCGTTGTTTAAGGGGTCAAAATTGTCTTTAAAGTCGCCAGTTTCGTTTTTCATTGTCGGATTTGGTTCATGTAAGGTTTTTTTTGTCCATTTTTACATATTTCGATTGCGTCCTGTCAGAGTTGATTCAACTTTGTGTATAAGTTATTGGACTATTTATTATTTATTAAATAGGGTGGACATTCTTATAAATAAAGGATATTACGACCAATTTCTTTAAAATTACACTTTGTTTTATGAGGAGTGAAATATTTACCGTTTTACAATTACATACTATGGAATTTTTTACCGTTTTGCAATTATGTATTTTGGAAATTTTTGTTGTGCCTTCAGGCATGGGCATTCCGATAGTATATATATATATATATATATATATAGATAGATAGAGAGATTTACAAAATCCGGCTAACCGTGCTTACGTCACTCGTGGCACTAACCCCTAATCCTTGAGTCAAAACTCGACTCCCGAATGCATAAGTAGTCACTTAATTAATTATTCTATAGCCCGTAGCCTAACCCTTTCTAAAATCCGAACCCAATTTCATAAATCATGACCCGAGTGTTGTTCACCCTAAAACAACCGTGCATCCATCCCCAGATTTGATTTTCGACTCAAGATTTTGGTCTCGGACACCTTTTCGTAGAAAAATCATATCTAACTTAAAAAAAGAAAAATAGGAAATTGGCGGTCATGCATTTGTATCAAAAAGATGTAGCTTCATAACATGGGCTAAGCAAGGGAATCGAAATAGTTCGGCCAGAGGGCAAACCGGTTTGCCCCTCGAATTCTGCAAAAATGGACCTGCTATGATTTTAACACGATTTTTTCCAAATTCCGACCCCAAAATGAATCCAAACTTCATCCCAAAGATATATATTGTCACCCTATTAATTACTAATATGAACATATGTATTTGATTGTCTCAAATCATCAAAAACTAAATTTAATCACGGAATTTATATCATTTTTTCCAGCATAAAACATTTCATAATTTCTAATGAAATTTCTAAATTTACCATCAAGATTTCATCTTTTCTATTCAAGTTCGTTTCTTTGAATTCAAGATCAATATATACCATTCTCATTCTTAGTTTTATCTAACAAGAACTAATTTTCATCTAGGCATTTCATCTAACGAATATCATAAGAACATCAGAATATTCATCTTTTAAAACACTCTTTTTTCCATATAAATCCCACCGCCGAAATTTGTTTATTTGTTTGCCAAATTTTGATATGAATAATAAACTTGACAAAACACATAGCAAGTTTAAGAACTTTCCTTGAATGAGGAATGTATGTGAATGGTTTTCTTTGTAGAGTTGAATCAAGCTAAGAACTCCCAAGAATTGCCTCTAATTAGCCTCCCTTATATTCTATTGTGTTTCTCCCTCTTTTCTCACTATTTAATCCCTCAATTGTTTTTATGTGTAATGTGGATGCCTCCCAACCCTTAACCTCTTATTTAAATCCATAATCCCGAAATCAAGTTGACCCTACAGTGTAAAATGACCCGTATGCCCCTAAGTGGGTCCCAACTAGTCTAAAAAGCCCCCGGTTCTCAATTATAACACTCATGTACCTAATTCTGACTATTTCGACCCATCACAGATCATTCGTGCACTCGAAATCATCATATGAGTCACCTATCATCAATTTACCACCTTATTCCCAACACGACCCCACACTAACGTCCTAAAAAGGATCTTGTTGATTCGTCGCTTTTACCCACATACGATGTAATATAAAATAATACAATTTCATTTCTTATCCCACAAGTAAATCTAATATCACATAAATATTAATCCATTTCTTATTAATTAATAAATATTTAAATTCACTTTATTTCTAAAATTAATTAAATTATTGTGACATGAGGAATTTAGATATTCTCATAAATACGGGGTGTCACACACGCATTGAGAAATATGCCAATGTGGATGACGTTTTCCACACTGGTCAAGCTGACCGGTTGCACCGAGGCAAAAAAGAGGGGTGACATGGAGAACACCCCTAAAACAATGAATACGAAGCATAATTGTGCCAAGAAGGAGACCAAACTGATTCCTCTTAATCTTTTCAAGCCATCAGCACAATTTTTAAGGAGCCAAACTACAAGATCTTAACAAAAATTAAAGATTAGCTATTCGTCAAGTGGCCAAAGAATATGGGTAGTGATCTGACCAAGAGGAATAATGCGCTCCGATGAGCATTCAACAAAGAAGGCGGCCATAAGACCGAAAATTATAAGGTGCCTAAAGCTCGTCTGGAGGAGTTAACCCAAGCTGGGCATGTGAACGAGTTTAATGAGAAGATGTCTGACTAGGCCGCAGCCAATGGCGATCCAAAACAAAAAAATGTCATTGATGATGACATGGGGAATGAGTTTGTTGCATTCATAGAGTGTCCAACCTTAATCATATCCAAGGAATGCTGTTAGGATGGAACACAATAAAGTTATTACTGTGATGGAAGCTTTCTAGATTGATCTCACTAAAAGCCAGGCTGGCAAGCACCGACGACCAGAGGATGTTGAATAAAACAAGCATATCGTCTTTACAAAGGAGTACTTGGTTGGGGTACAAACCCCACCCCACAATGCGCTAGTAATCACTCTCATAATCGTGAACTAGGATGTGGATAAGATACTAGTGGATCAGGGGAGCTCTTCAGAGGTGATGTACTTGGAGCTCTTCCACAAACTCAAGCTTAAGATTTCAGACCTCAAGGAGGCAATCATTCTTATGGTCGACTTTGTGGGGAAGATGATGATGCCATTTGGGAAGGTAGTCATGTCAGTAAGGGCTGGGAATATTTTGAAACTTATAAAGTTTTTGGTGGTTAACATTGAGTCACCTTACCATGCCATCTTAGGCAGGGGATGGCTTCACGCCATAAGGACCTACCACCAGAAGATCAAGTGACAGAGGGATAATGGATATCAGAGGCGACCTAACGACTGCTCAAAAGTGATTTATAGCCTCCAATCACCCTAAGCAGGAAAAGAAGAATGATAAAGAAGTTATTTTAAAAGTATCCCATGATGGGGCTACTCCATCGAAATAACAACTACAACATGGCCGACCAGGGGTGGAAGAGACTAGGATCCACCCCGCTGACTGGGTCGTAGAATACCTAGAGGAGTTGATCGCCTTCCAAAAATAAATCTTACATGTGTTTGCATGGGAACCATACGATATACCTGGGATTGATCCTACACTTGCATGACATCTACTATATGTGGATCCAACATTCAAGCCGATCATACAAAGGGTTCGCTAAATAGACCCATAAAAGGCAAAGGCAGTGGAAAAGGAAGTAAGGAAACCTCTAGAGGCAAGGTCTATCAAAGCATTTCAATTCCCAAAATGGATCTCAAATTCGGTCATGGTCTAAAAGAGAAATAGGGATGGAGAGTCTCCATAGTTTTCACCGACCTCAATAGAGTCTATCCCAAGGACAACTTCCCCTATCGAAGATAGACTAGCTGGTCGATGCCACAATAGCGAATGAGCGAATGAGTTTCCTAGATTCTTACTCGGGGTGCCATCAGATCCCTCTATTCATCCCCGACCAAGATAAGACTTCATTTATAACACCACTTGGTTTGTATTGCTATAAGGTTATGCCATTTAGTCTCAAGAATACAAGAGCTACATATTAGAGGTTAGTCACCAAGATGTTCCAACACCAGATGGGGGAGACCATGGAGGTATATCAATGACATGACCATCATGAGAAGGAACAAGAGCGACCACCTCCAAGATCTGGATAACACCATCAAAATCCTTAGGCTCTACCGAATGAAACTTAACGCCAAAAAGAGTTCATTTGGGCTCCAATTAGGAAAATTTATAGGTTATCTAGTCAGAAAGATGGGGATTAAGGCTAACTCAGATTATATAGAAGCGATCAGTAGGGTCCAACTTCCAAAGACAATACGCAAGGTCCAAAAGCTCATTGGAATACTCGCAGCATTCAACCGCTTCATTTTGAAGTTGTCTGAGAGCAGCCGACCATTTTTCCAGCTTCTCAATCAGGAGAAAGGCCTCACCTAGGATGATGAGTGCTCCAAATCCCTATAGGAGACTAAATTATACTATAATAAGCCTTCACTACTAGCGATCCTCGATCAACGGGATCCTCTTTACCTTTATCTCTCAGTATCAAGCCACGTAGTTAACTCCACATTGGTCTACAGAAGAGAGGCAACGTAATTTCCTGTTTACTACGCTAGCAAGATGCTCTTAGATGCCGATTAACATTACTTTCCTTTATAGAAACAGATTTATGCTTTGGTGATCTCTTCACGCTAGCTGAAGCACTACTTTGAAGCCCATTCCATCACTGTGATTACTTTCTCCCACCTTAAAGATGATTTTTTTGGACGAATGTTAAACTAGTCGATAGAGCTTGGGAGATTCGATATTAACTTCCAACCAAGGACAAAAATCAAAGGTAAGGTCTTGGATGATTTTATTGCGGAATTTACTGGCGAAGTTCCCACTGACCAACAGCTGACCAATTAACGAGAGTTACACGAACAAGCTCAAGGAAAAAGTTGGATGTTATATGTTGGTGGTGCCTCCAATTCAAATGGGGAAGGCGTATGGATTGTCCTTGTGATTCTGAAAAATTCTATGATTGATAAAGGGATTAGACTAAAATTTAATGCCTCTAAAAATGAGCACTACACCAAAATGACAAAATTGTCACCTTTCAGCCGGTCACCCTTGTCAAGGTCATTGACCGTGACAAAAAACACGCGTTTTGTGTCACGGTCATTGACCTTGACACGACCGTGACAAAGAATTGTCACGGTCAATGACCTTGACACGACCGTGGTAATGTTTGCAGCAAAAACCCTTTCCCCCTTCTTTTTTCCCTCCTGCCGCTCCCTCCCTCTCTCTCTCTCGACGCTGCTCTCTCTCTCCCTCTCTCTACTTTCAGGTTTAATTCTCTCTCTCTCTCTCTCTTCCATTTATATATATGTTTGTGTGTATATATATGTGTGTATGTGTGTATATATGTGCGTGTGTGTGTGCAGGGGTAGGGGGTGGGGTAGGGTGGGGGTAGGGTGGGGGCAGAGTGGGGGTAGGGGGTGGGGTAGAGTGGGGGTAGGGGGTAGGGGTTAAAAATGTAATATTATTTTGATACAACATTAATTTGTGTATGAGTTTCATAATTATAAGTAATATCCAAAAATATTGGACAACAATTTATTTTCATTCAAAATAAATAAGTAATTTTCTACAAATTTCATAAAAAAATGAAGGCCGGCTTAATATGTGATTTAAGTGTGAAATAATCGCTATATACTTATACTAATGGAGAAAAAAACCATATATGACGTTTTTTATTTTTATTAGATGCAAAATAACACATATAGGTATCACATGACTTTATATCCATCAAATAAAATTTTACCATAAAATATCATTTTGTGGAAGGCGAGATCTATTACAATATATTTACATACCTAAATGATTTTTTTAAATGACATTACAACAAAAAACTACAATAATGGTTAAAATGGCATCCGAAATTGCTAAAAGCATGAAAAATAAAATATCATTTAGTCTACTTTGTTGAAAAATTTGATCAAATTGGTGAGCCCTTCATATTTTAAAAATGTTGTTTTTATTCCTATTTAACTTTTCTTTCTATACACCCTTAATTATATTTAAAGTTTAATAAAATAGGGGTTATAGAAAGAAAAGTGGGGTTTAAATAAAAACATTTTTTTTAAATTTTAGGTTCTGGTGCATAATCTTACTTTGTCACAATTAATTTATATGCCTCAAAGTTATTTTATCACTCTTAGTTTATATTTGTGATAGTACTTTATGAACCACAACTTTAGGTTGATTATTTTAGAACTTAAACTTCAAGATACAAAAAATAATTCTATAGAACAGCTTAGATATCTTAACAAAACACATATCTAACATTGAATATGATTTATAAAAAGCACAAAATAATAGTAGAAATTCAATACATGAAATTAACATTGAGATTATTTTAAATAGACAGTCACTACATGAAATTAACATTGAGATTATTTTGAATAGTGAGTGGGGGTGGTGGTGTGTGTGTATGTGGTGAGTGGGGGGTGTGGAGGGAGGTGTGTGTGTGTGTGTATGTGGTGAGTGAGGGGTGTGGAGGGAGGTGTGTGTGTGTGTGTGTGTGTGTGTGTATTTGAATTAACCCATGAATTTGTATTTTTGTATCTGAATTAACCCATGAATTTATTTTTGTATTTGAATTAACCCATGAATTTATTTTTGTATTTGAATTAACCCATTATATGAAACATACTTGACATTAAATATAGTGCGCATAGATACTAGCCTTCTAGTTCTTATGCGTAGGCATTCAATAGCCCTTAGACCCGTTCGAGAGTCATTACCCCCGTAATGAGATCTCTCGAATTGTCCCGTTTGGACAGTTTGAGACTGTATAATTTATGTATAATATTCTTATTGGCTTAAAGTTGTTACTTTTGGAGGAAGTTCTGCAGTCGTATCTTAATGTTCTCTGGGTACATACTAGATTGACAAGTGTGACTATTATTTCAATTGACCAATTGAAATAACACTCACACCTGCCAATCTACGTCGTGTACTTGGAGAACTAAGGGGATATGCTGTCAAATTTTTTTCAAATCGTAACAATGTGCATGAGTTGTTAAGTATATTACAGAAAAATACAGTCTTGAATGGGATAGGACCACTTACCCTTTAATAGGATAATTAAATGATGGGATAATTAAATAAAACATACTATAAATCTAAGTTTTGTTTACCTTTAATAGGTGTTTAGTTGTGGTAGCTGTGATGGGATATCCGAAATACAAAGAGTGGATGGGTGAGACTAATAGAATGGGGGATGTGTTTCACAGAGGTGCTAACGAATTTGTGAAATATGCAAAGAGATGTCGTAATGATGAGGAGTTTCCGTGTCCGTGTGCTAGGTGTAAGAATGGTAAGGTGTTTGAGTGGAAAACAGTTGAACTACATTTGTTAAGATCGGGTATGCAAGATAGTTATCGATTTTGGAGTTTTCACGGTGAATTGAAAGTTCCTTTTGTCCCCGACCAACCTTCACAACAACCTTCAACAAGTAGAATAGTGTGACACCCCGACTAATTAAATACCGGGTAGCTACTCCTTTATTAAATTAATTCAAAATGCCAAGTTGGCTCAGTTAATAGCATCACTGTCGAAAACATTTTTATTATTACTAACCACCTAGTATTTAAAAAGTAAGTGCCAAATTTTATTTAACGTCTGATTAACATGCAACAAGTGTAATAAAGAATAATAACACCATTCACCATAATGAAGTAAAAAGAATAACCATCACATAATGTAAATAAAGTCTGGAGGAAAACTTCTCACTACAAATCCCACAACTGAAATAAATAAACCGAATACTAAAACAATACATGCCAAAGTTTGAAAACTGTAATGGAAATGTAACTCTAATAGAAATGGGCAACATGCCCTACAACTGATAGATAATGAATCTGGAATCCAAGTGATAGAGGCGTCTACAAACAAATCCCTGTAGCTTCCACAAACAGCTACAGCTCGTCACCTGAATAAGTATCCTATGCATGGTGTCCTTGTGGCTGGGAACCTAAAATGGTTTTACAAGAAAAGTAGATTTGAAAGCAAACGGGTCAGAGCCCGAATGTGGAGTTATATTTTAAAAACCTGCAAGTGCTTTAAAAAACATTTAAAACATTAAATGCAAAGTACATGTTAGTACGTGCACTCACATGATATTCTCACCTCTCGTCTAACTGTGCACTCCTAACGTAAGTACCCATCTACAACGACACAAACCACTAGCTAAGTGACATCATATCTATCTAGACTGTCATAGGTCCTTCCCATATTACTCGGTTCTATTAACATTATAACGCTCGTAATTGAATAGGGATTTAACGTAAACTCGGATGCTCAATATGCAATATATTTCACTATCAGCTAACTCGTTATGTTTCTCGAAACAATACCGTAATTATATTCACAACATTAACATGAAGGTTCCCATAAATTAAGTGTATACTAATCACAACATAAATATACAATACAAGCACCCCGAGAACTAAGCTGTGGTGCACACATACTCTGCTATCCATCCCGGTACATCACGTACATAAGGATTACATATTCTGAATCTCTCAAGAATAGTTCACAGATAACAACATCACAAATAATGGAGGCGAACACAGTCACATCACATGGGTCACGCACATACCTACGCTCCCACGATCAGCGGACTTATTAATATCCCAATAAGTCTTTCTATGACCTATGTTCATCAAGGTAACCAGTCTAAATCTGGGCAACATAAGGATTAGAGGGCCCTAAGCGAACGCAAACCTCCCGTGATAGCAAGTATGGTAGGTATGTCATACACACAATTCATATACCAATACTAAGTAAACACACATCTTAGTAATCCCGTAGTTTAATGGTAGTACTATTCTCATTCTAGTACCAATATATAATTTACACACTTTATACGATTCCGATTAATAATCATACGCGCTATAATCTATTCTCACGTCGTAGTAGACACTCACGTCTCAACCCAAACGGTTCATTGATTTAAATCACTCGTATATAATTTACTCCTCATAATAACCCAAAAGTCCCAAATCTATCCATACATCATCAAAGGAAGGTTATCTATATCCTCGAACAAGTTTACGGGACTCCAAAAATCAAAAAAGTCCAAAAAGGCCCAAACTGTCAACTCGTTAGAAGTCTCGTTCGAACGAGGCTGTTCGAACGAGATTCCACTGTCGGCTCGTTAGAAGTCTCGTTCGAACGAGACTGTTCGAACGAGATCCAGTTCGTTCGAACGAACTGTACCTTCTAACGAGATCTCGTTCGAACGAAGTTATCGAATGAGGTTCCCTTTCGTTAGAAGCGACCGGTCAATTTGTTAGAAGCTCGTTCGAACGAGTTCGTTCGAACGACCTGGGCAGGGGCTTCTAATGACCTACCAGTTTCGTCCCAGATTTGTCTAATCTCGTTTTTTCACCATTCTTACTCCTCAAATCTTCTCCAAAGTTCGTTCCAACAATGTTTTAAGTTCTCTAATCATCCTAAAACATGCTAAGGTCATATACTAACATCTTCTAAGGCATTAATGCATCCCAAACATCATTAAATCACAAGATTCTATACTTTTCCCCAATTTTTCAAGAACATGAACCCTAGATTTTTATCATCATCAAATCCCAGAATTTAATCCGTTTTTACACTACATAAAATGAAATCTCTGAATTCAATCTTCAAGCAACGTTTCTACATGCAAACCTATACCCAAAATTAAGCTAATAACTTCCAATTTCATGGGTTTTCCTTTAACTCTTAATTAAGATAGATTATCAAGATTTCTAACATGGAAGAAGCATTCACTGCATAAAGAATGTAATTTAAATCACTTGCCTTGATTCGATTTCTGATTTTGGTGTTGGCTTGGTGAAGATTTCTGCAGAATTCCCTCTCTCTCTCTTTCTCCAAGCTTCTTCTCCAAAGGTGGCTATGGTGGCTAGGGTTTTCTTTGGGAAAGTTGGAAACCTAAATGATAACCTCCGTAGCTTAATGGGTTAATATGGGTTGGTTAGTGGGTTTAGTGGGTTAAATCCACATCAGATTAAGACTACTAATTTTCGTCATTATTAATTCCTCAAAATACAAAATTACCAAAATACCCTTTAAGTTGCCGGTATGGCCTAAAAATACCCCGGGACCCAAACTACACCCCCGGCTAGTGTTTTCTGACTATCTCGACCCTTCCGGATGCGTTGGCGCACTCAAAACGACCATACGGATAATTAGAAATAAAAATCACTTTTATAATTAAAATAATACACCATGACGCGACGGTCACACGCGTCTCAACAAAATTCCCAATTTGCCGTACATAAATCTCATGACAAATTTCATAATTCAATATTCATATAACATCATATATGCTCAATATAGTCAAATACCAACTCACATCTCGCTAGTATTTTTAACCCGGATTAATTTCCAATTAATACGCATTTAATTAATTAATCCCAAAAAATAAATATAGCCAAAAGTACGAGGTATTACAAATAGATGTAGAAGGGGACGACGTAGATCATAATATGTTAGAGGATTTAGTTGATGATGCGTACGGAGTTTATGAAGATGAGGAGAATGAGGTTACTGATGATGTAGAAGATTCAAGTGCTCGTGAAGATAACACGATAAAACTTGACGATGACTACCAAAGTTTAAAATTTAAGGCGACCCAACCGTTATACTCTAGCTGTGAGAAAGATCAAATAACTTTACATGCCATGGTTGGTTTGCACAGTTTGAAGACGCAGTACGGTTTGTACGGCAATAGCGTGACGGGAATTCTGAAATGGGTGAAGGGCTTATTACCCAAGGTGAATACACTTCCAAATAGCTATCCTGTTATGAAGAACAGTTTGAAAGGTTTGGGAATGAAGTATAAATCGATTCATGCTTGTGTGTATGACTGCATACTATACCGAAAGGAGTATGAAAATCTCGATCATTGTCCGGTATGCGATGAACCTAGATATGTCCAATCTACTAGTAAGGAAGGCACAAGCTCAAAAGTGCCTCAAAAAGTATTGAAATATTTTCCCGTTGGGCCTAGATTAAAGCGATTTTTCACAGTACCATGGATTACAGAGGCAATGACTTGTCATGCTAGGGCAGAAGTAGGGGGTAATATCATGCGTCATCCTATTGATTCTACTGCCTTGCGGAGGATGAATTTTGAGTATCCCAATTTTGCTCGAGAATAACGCAACATTCGTTTGGCTATATCAACAGATGGTTTCAATCCATTTGGAAATCTAAGCACCAATCAGAGTGTATGGCCAGTGATCCTAGCCCCACTCAACCTCCCTCCTTCACAGTGTATGAGACCTGAATTTTCGATGATGGCTTTATTGATACCTGGGCCAAAGGCACCAAGTGATGACATTGATATCTACATGCCTCCTTTGGTAGAAGAATTAAATGAGTTGTGGGAAGAGGGTGTGCAATCATTTGACTCATTTGAATCAGTTGTTGGTACACCTATGCGACGAGGCACTTCTTTGTGGTCCAGTTAGATATCGGTGGATGTATCCGTTTGAAAGATTGATGAAAGTTTTTAAAGATTACGTCAAGAATACGCGATATATTGTAGGATCAATTGCAGAGGAATACATCACCATGGAGTCATCAATATATACTCGGGAATATATGCCTGACTTGACCAGCGTTGATGACATTGATGAATTCCTCGATGATGGTGGTAATGTGATGGGAAAACGAGTGAAATTAACGAGTTTGCAACATGAACAAGTAGCTCGTTATCTATTTGACACACATGAAGATGTCGAAGAATGGAAAAAGTAAGTTTCGAATATTATAATGTTTAACATTATTTTATATTATTTTATACATGATTAATTTTGTAATATGCAGTAAATATGAAGCCTGTGAGAACAATAAAAGACGAAAAACAATGGTACAATCAGATAGGGAATTTAGGCTATGGTTGACACAAGAGGTAATTATAATGAAAACAGTCGTTATATAACGTTACATTACACTCAAATTTTACCACTAATATAATTAATTTATCTATATTCTCAGCTCCTAAAGATGGGTGATGCGACATCAAGGCTTGCTCGTCTAGCCACTGGACCCTTGTTCGTGGCACAAGAGTACAAAAAGTATCGATTGAACGGTTATATTTTCGGCGCTAAAGTGTACGAGGAAAGTACAAATGTACAGAACTCAGGAATTTCATACAAGGCTCTTACTTTCTTTCGAGGGAGCGCAAAAGATAAAAACCTCGTTGAAGCTGAAATGACTTACTATGGTGTAATCCAAAATACATTTGAATTGGATTAGATAAGCTTCAAAGAGGTTGTATTTTACTGTGAATGGGTAAGAATTGAGGATAAAAATGCTTGTAAAGTTGATCCTGTCACCAATTTGATCATGGTTGACTTGTCCAAGTTGAAGAGCAACGACTACGTGAGCGATGAGCCGTTTGTTTGTGCATTTCAAAAGGTTAAGCAAGTGTTTTACTCGGAGTATATCAACAACGAGCCGTGGTCAATTGTCCAACATGCGCCAAGGCGTCTAAATAGTAGTGTGGATGACTTGACTTCTCCTACCGAATATCAATCCATTTTTTATGATAACCCGAGTTTGAAACAATTTTTCAATTTGTAATAAATATTTCAATTTGTACCGAAACATCCATTTTTAATGCTTTTAATTGATCTGCACTTTATCATTTTCACTCTTGTGTAGTGTGCGTGTGTGGAGAGGAGATTAATACATAAATATTCCAACTACATCTAAGCTTTGTTTATACTAATCCATGAATATACGCTTCTTACCTTTAATAGGTGATTAGGACTTAGTTATTTGGGGTGTCCTATTTGTGGAGAGGAGACTGAATCTCTTCGTCTATCCGAACACTAAGAAATGCCATAATCCTATGGAGCGATGCTCTGCAAATTCCTCCCAACCGTTATGTAGCCAAACATCACCAGTTGAAGTTGTCAATTCCACTTTTCATACCCCACCACTTGGGACTTCTAGCAAAACATGGGAGACCATTGAAAGGTGGAATTGACAACTTCAACTGCTGATTTTTGGCTACACAACGGTTGGAAGGAATTTTCAACGCATAACTCCATAGGATTATGGTATTTCTTAGTGTTTAGATATGAAGAGAATTATATTTGACACGATTTCCCGGGGTACATTAGTTGGAAGGAGGTGCCATATGAGCTCAAGTTAGCTGTTTGAGTGACACTACAGGTAATGTATTTATATTTATATGTCAATTTCGATTTCGATTTCGATTTCAATTACGATTTATATTTATCTATATTTGAGGGGCGAATACTAATTTTACTTTATTTCAATTCAGGGGACAGGGAGTGGCCCTAAGGGTAGGCCACATATGCTCTATACTTATGTGGCTATTCGAACGAGAAGGGAAGGATAAGGAGGTGTCCCCGAGCGTCGCGGTACAAAATCTCTTTTCCATGCAAATAATTTGTAGATTTGAGATAATTGATGGTGATGTTGTTTCTTCTTAAATAGTTTCTATTTTGAATATATGTTTGCATTATCTTTAGTTTGTTTGGATATATGATGTTTGGAACAGGTACAACGTTGCTATAACAGGTACAAATATACTGCTAGGCAGTGGCAGTGGCCATACTGCCCAGCAGATGTTTTTTAAATTCTTCCCAGAATTGTCACGGTCATTGACCGTGACACGTCCGTGATAAAAAGTTGTCACGGACGTGTCACGGTCAATGGCCATGAATTTTTTTTAAAAAGGGTCACGGCTTTGTCACGGTTATAAACCGTGACAAACGTGTCACGGTCATTGACCGCGACACGACCGTGACAAAAAAAGTTGTCTCGCCTCAAAATGTCACGGTCATTGACCTTGACAAGTTGGATTTGTCAAGGTCAATGACCTTGACAATTCGACAAATTTGGTGTAGTGGAGGCTGAGTATGAAGCGCTCATCGCCGGACTTCAAAAAGCAAGTTTGCTCAGGGCAAGATGACTCAACGTTTATTGTGAATCCAAATTAGTGTCCAATCAAGTCAATGAGGATTTTAATGCCAAAGATGACATGATGGTATCCTATCTCACAGTTGTATGCCAGTTAGTTGCAAAATTCGAGGAAGTTCATATTCAATAATTCTGTCGAGGGCACAACACTCTTGTCGACTCTCTAACTTCACTAAGCTCAATAGTGGACTGAGATCTTAGGAGAACCATTAAAGTGAAATTCCTCACCAAGCTCAGTATTGCTAAGATAGTGGACCCGGAGAACGTCCTCTCTATCAGTAGAGATCCTAGTTGGATAGAAAACATCATAGCGTAATTGTAAAACGAAACACTGTCAGATGATAAGAAACTGCCCCATAAGGGCAAGGTGAAAGCTACGCATTTTTACTTGGACAATAGGGGAAAACTATACAAAAGATCCTTCTCAATCCCATACCCTCCAGTGTGTGCACCCAAATAACATCGAACAAGTTCTTTCGGAACTTCATAATGGAATATGTGGAAGCCATGCATGAGGAAGATTCCTATCATACCGAGAAATCTAAGAAGGCTATTGGTGGCCATACATTCAGAAAGATGCAAGTGTTTATGTTAGAAAGTGCGAGAAGTGCCAGAAATTCTCCTCCTGGTCCATCAACCTACTAGAGACCTAAAGCCATTGACCAGTCCATAGCCATTTTCACAGTGGATTTTGGACATCATGGGACCACTACTTACCGCACTTGGGAATTGTAAGTACTTGTTGTCCATCATAGACTATTTCACTAAGTGGGTAGAGGAAGAACCACTGGCTAATATTAGAGATGCCAACATGATAAGATTCATATAGAGAAACATTATAACATGCTTTGGGGTACCAAGGACCGTTATAACTGATAATGACATACATTTTGAGAGTGGACCTTTTCAGTCTTTCTGCGGGGAGCATAAAGTCAAGAACCATTTTATTTGGGTGGCATATCCCTAGAGCTACGGTCAAGCGGAGGCCTCCAACAAAATAATGCTCGATGGCCTTAAGAAAAGGCTGGAAAGAGTAAAAAAAGTCTGGGTGGATGAGCTACCCCATGTTCTTTGGGCATATCGTACCACATAGAGAAGACACACTAGAGAGACTCCCATCATGCTCACATATGGAATGGAAGTTGTCATACCACTTGAAGCAGGCATCCTGACCATGCAAACAAGGATGGCGGACCAAGGACTAAACGATGATGCCGTTTGCTTTGAACTTGACCTGGCTGATGAACGAAGGGAGCAGGCCATGATCAATTTGTCCTCATACCAGTAGCACACTACACCCAAACAATCAACTTGTCAAGATATTTAACCATGGCAAGTTTGGGGATAACAACTACCTTTATCATGGACTTGTCATGGCCCTGTCACAGTCTTCGACCTTGACAAGTTTTGTCACGGTGAAAAAACATGATAAGCCCATGAAAAAAAATATAATTGTCAAAGATCGTGATAAGTCCGTGATAAGTTTCTTTGTCAAGGACTTGTCACGGTTTTTGGCCATAACAATTCTGAGGAGAATTTAAAAAAAAACTATTGGGCAGTATGGCCACTACCACTACCCAACAGTATATTTTTACCTGTTATAGCAAAATTGTACCTGTCCAAATAGCATATATCCAAATAAAATAGAAATAATGTACCAAATCATCGCATATATAATCCATAAACAAATAAAATACAAATAGAAATATCCATATCCAAACCAACATGTACCAAATAAGAACAATAAAAATTATTCCAATATCCATATAAACTAGATAAAAATAATGGCATATGCATTGAGTAGGTCGGAGGAGGAAGGAAGGACACACGACAAATGCATTGACACACCCCTTAATATTAGTAATGCCGTATTATTCGTGCAACCACAAAGATGAGTTCTCCTTTTCGGACACCACATGCATGATGAGCACCTTGGCCTCAATGTCTTGGAGGGAACGTCCAAGAACTAATATACTCAGGAGGAAGGCAGGGTCCCTCAGCCCCTCGCTATCAGCTCCCCATAATATATGTCGAGTAGAAACACGCTCAGCCAACCGATTATTGACATAGGCCACTCGACGGGGGTCACGATACAAAATGGATCAAATGGCAACGAGTTCGTGCGTATTGGCGATGAAGCAGTGACATCCTCGTCCTCATCTACATCTACCTCTTTCTCATTATCTTTCCCCTTCCCCTTGCCATTTCCCTTACCTAACTGACGCTTCATGAAGGCGTACATAAATAAGACTGTCGCCTCCAACCTTGATAGCTTATCGTCATGGGTCTCCACCTTATGTGATAACCCGGTGTTTCTCGTCTCCATTCCAATGATCCTCCACCTCCCCACCCATGAGCTCACCCGCTAGTCCTCCCCTTGCGGTCCCTCTCGAGCACTTGGCTAAGTGCGTTTGTAGCCAAAGATGCTTTGTCGGCATTAGACTGTGACGCATGCACTTCCTTAAGTTTTTCTTGAAAAGACGAAAATTACACGATCACTTAATTAAGTAAATAAAAAAATTATAACGTAATTAAAAAAATTAAACATTTATAACTTAAAATGGTGGCTACGGCGCTCGGGACCACTTGCTTGTCCTTGCCCTTTTTCGTCCGAATCGCCACATTGGCATCAATCCTATATGGCCTACCCCCAGCAATTTGAACTTACTTTTATCGTTCTTCGACATCTTCATGTGTGTCAAATAGATAACGAGCTACTTGTTCATGTTGCAAAATCGTTAATTTCACTCGTTTACACATCACATGACCACCCTCATCGATGAACTCATCAATGTCATCCACGCGGGTCGAGTAAGGTATATATTCCCGAGTGTATATTGATGAATCCACAGTGATGTATTCCTATCCAATTGATCCTTCAATGTATCATGTATTCTTGACGTAATCTTTGAAAACTTTCATCAATGTTTCAAATGGATACATCCACCGATATCTAACTAGGTCACAAAGAAGTGCCTCGCCGTATAGGTGTACTAACAGTTAAACACTTATGTCAAAGAAAGATGGGGGAAAATACTTCTCCAACACACAAAATGCTTCTTTCACTGCCAATTTTGCATTTACTATATGATATCGATTGACTACCTTCTCATATAAAAGTGAGAAGCAAATACTAATTTACATAATAGCCCTCTAAAAATCCTTGTGCTTGGAGAAGCAGTGCTTAAACAACAAATGAACCAATTGTATGATCACATGCAATCGTGGGACTTACACTTATGTAAATCATGGGTAGCATAATTCACAATCCTTTGCAAGTTGGACGAAAAATTATATGGAAATTTCAAATTATATTATGTCTAAAAGAACCGTCCTTTCCTCACTCGTTAAAGTAAACGCACCAGGGGGATTTATTGTCCTTTCCTAGTATCTTCTTTCAACCATAGTTGTGGCTTATTGTGACACCCTGCCTAATTAAATCATGGGTGATCAGTCCTAAATTAAATTAAAACAGGTTTCTCAGTTGATTCATCCTTAGCATCACCGTCGAAAACTTTTTAATTACTAATCACCTAAGTGAAATTAGACTGGTGCCAAATTTTATCCTTCACTAAACCAAGACAAATTACTCATGCAGAAATAATAGATAAACATTCACAATAAGTTATAAATCAAACCATCTCGCAATATATAAAGAAAAAGTCTTACCGAGTCAACAATCGGCTAAAATAAAAAACTACTGAATAAAACGAACATAATCCAAAACTGAATATCTGAAATAAAGACAATGGACTACATGTCCCAAAATAGAGTACTAAAATGAGATCCTACGCTAGATCTAATTGAATGAATCGTCTATGAAAAGTCCTTCCACCCTCCACAATGCTGCAGCTACGAGTCCGTAGACTGAATCCTCAAGTGTGGAGTCCCAGTGGCTGGACACCTAAAAGGGTTTTGAAAATATTTTGATAGCAACAGTTAGTACTCATAACGTTTTGAAAATATTTAGCATGTGATTATTACAATAAAATGAGTTATTGATTACACATGTTAAGATTTCACTTACACTCTCTTGAGTTACCTCACGCCTCATCTATCGTGCATGCCTAACATCCTGTACTTAGCCCGCATATCTATACCACCCAAGCTAACTGAACTAAAGTATTCAACGAACTCATGTACGCGACTAAGTTCCCATACTACCTACTTAGTATGTAATAGTAACTATATATCAGGATTTATATTCATAGATAAATGTTCACGCCTTGTTACCTTTAACTGAATTATAATTAAGTTTTCCTACTTAATTTTCTTTTAGATGTATTCACGCATCTTATTATCTACTAACTCGCATAAGTAAATTATTAATACAGTATAAATTTCACACACAATATATACTTATAAATTCATTCATTACTAATATGTCCTCTTAACACACATAAAGTACTCTTGGTTCGAAATGGCCCATCGACACCAAGTAAAAGGTTTGGTTAGTAATGTCATCTCGACCCCAAGTTTATTTCATATAGTGGTTTGAAAAATCTCCTCGACCCCACTAATTAAACTTTATACATAGATTGGTTCGAAACTCTTTCGTCCCGACCCTAACTTATTATTTCCATATATTAGTTCGGAATCCTACCTCGACCCTAATATAAGCAATTATAGTTTAGGTATTCTCTCCACCTAAGTATATATATAATTCAGTAGGTATAAACGCAACCTAATAATAGTGCTCATACGTGATATTTTCTCTTTAATATTCACTGTACTTATTAATTTACGATTTATCTCACTATCATATTTTAATTGAGTATTCACACAATTCTAAGGGCCTTAGTTACCTCTCTATTCATTTCAGTTGCTAAACTCTTTCTAACCTACTGATAATGAATTTGTATTGATGCTAATTCCTCTCGCAACTCAAATCCATAATCCCCAATACACGACTCGATCAGTTTATCCTCGTCGGTCCAATCTTCCAAATTATACACCCAATGGTTATAACGGACCCCCACTAAATACCTACTGACCTTATATATGTCCCTACATAGGTATAATATTATCCTTAAGGTTACCTTTAAGAACTTGCAATCGATTTGAACCCATCCAACAAAAGAACCCAAAATCATCTTGGGTCTATCGATCAACTATGAGCATCGATCGATCGACTCCACGATCGATTGACATTCAAGGGTCGCTCGATCGATCAAGGAGGTGCAGACGCAGTTCGTATTCTTCATGCATTTTCCTACCATTTTCAACTATTGAACTCAAATTATAACCCATGAAGTCTGCAACTAATGATTCCTAACCATTCTTACATACACTAGGATGATTTCCAACGATTTAAACCTCATAAATCTTCACAAATTGAATCGAGAATAATTCAAATCTTCTAATTATTACAGAACCCTAATTTAATATGTTCTCCCCATATTTTCAATCATCAATCCAAATTTAGATTTGTATTAATCATTAAGTCTTCTATGATTTCGAATTCTCTACAGGTTTAAATCATTCTACATGCAAATCCCTAACCACATGCATTAACTTCAATTATTTTTCTCCAAGAATATTCATCAAATCATATTGTTCATAAATCCTACACATGGATATTATAAGTCAAATTTAATTTGCAAATAACCACTTGCCTTATTCAGATTTGATCTGATTTCTTGATTGTTGTTGATGATTGATAGTCTTTCTCCTCCAATCTTCCTACCCAACTAGTTTGTGGTATAAGAACCCTTTAAATCCTTCACCAATTCTTCCTTAGGCTTTGAGAATAATCTCTCTTCTCTCTCTATTGGCTTATCTTTGTGTTATGAGGTTTCTAACCCTAACCCCACTTTTAATCAGCTGATAAAACACTCCAAAATTCGTAGGTCTCCTCACCCCCATAAGCCAAAAGACTAAAATTCTCCTGTACGGTCCCAGTTTAGCCCAAAAGTGCCTCGGTACCCGACTAGTACCCTCGGGTATACTATTTTGACTAATTTAACCCTTTTGAAATCATTTGTGACCTCTAAATTATCATTTGAGTCACTTAAAAATAATTTCCTATCTCATCTTCAATTTAGTACACGCGACACTCGGTTGAGATATAATCAAGTACGTCCATATCATTCACTATGTCGTACAAATTAACTATTAACATTTACTATTCACACTTAGTAAATTTAAATCATAATATTAATCAGTGTCTATCTCTCGATTAATATTTAATAATCATAGTTATCATTAAATCACATTAAATTACTTCACTCGCGTAATTTAAATATAAAATCACATTAAATTACTCCACTTACACAATTTAATTTAAAACGTATTTTCTATTTAATTACTCAATTAAATAAATTCTAAATACGTAGAAATACAAGGTATTACATACTCCCCTCCTTACAAATTATTTTTGTCCTCAAAATTAGGATTTTTTCTACAGTGAATGACTCTCGATACTTCTTTTGCATATCCTCCTCCCGCTCCAATGTTGACTTGTCAACATTGTGGTGTCCCCACTGTACTCGGACTAACGGTACCACCTTGGATTGAAGCTTACGCTCGCTACGATCCATAATAGCCAAAGGTCTCTCATCATATGATACATTTGGCTATAAATCAATCTCCTCAAGTGGAACGTGTAAGAAGTCCCTCTCGCTCCTCCTGTATTTCTTCAGCAATGCCATACGGAACATGTTGTGTATCCACTGAAAATGCTCTGGGAGTACCAATTTGTATGTTGTCGATCCCACCCTCTCAATAATAGGTAACGTTCACACATATCTCGGAGCTAACTTCACCTTCTTGCCGAATAGCATAATCCCTTTCATAGGAGATACCCGAATCAACACCTGGTCGCCCACCTCTAGCTCCACGTGTCTCCTACCGACGTCAGCATAACTCTTGTGCCTATCCTGAGCTATTAGAATACATCCTTGAATCAAATCTATCTTGGTAGAAGTCTCCTGTATCATCTCCGATCCCAATAGCTTGTTGTCCCCCACCTCTAGCCAGTAGGTGGGCGAATGACAAGGCCTCCCATATAGTGCCTCGAATGGAGCCATACCGATAGTGAATTGGTAAGAGTTAATATACACAAACTGATGATACGAGAAATCATACATAAGTAGATCTCGTGCCAACAGATCAAGTATGAAGTGTAGAATAAATAGATAAAGCAAGCAAACAGAGAGTAGACAAGATATAGAGTGGTTCAGCCCCTAAAATGGGCCTACATCCACTGTGTTGCTCCCTTCTCATTATGTGCATTGCGTTGTACAATATAATTGTGCCTATAGAGGCGTACAAATATGAGAATAAAGGAGAGTACATGATAGTATTAGAGATTCCGGTGAGCCCGTGAGGTGGCTGCGATGTAGATTCTAGGCCTCCAAAGCTTATGTTGGGGTGATGTAGAGAGAGTCTGTGTTGTAGTGCCTCGGGCGTGTCTGGAACCGGTCCTCTACTCCCAGGTGTGATCCTTTATTTATGAGGAAGTGTGTTGAGTCACATGGCGTATACCAAGCCTGCAGTAGATGTGGATGTGGGTGTGCAGCCCACAGAGTAGCAGCGCTGAGCTGTTGGATGGGGTCCGCGGACCCTGAGCTGGATACCTGCCGCGGCCTACAGGAGTTCTGGCCGCGCCTTGAGTGAGATACCTACCGCGACCTGTGTGGCCTGAATGAGATTGTGGAAGTACTGCCACGGAAGGGTGCTATACTTGTACTATCAATAAGCCCCCAAGCCGTAGTGCCAAGGGAGATATATTGGGACTGCGGCTAAGTAGCCTAGGTGCCGCGGTGCTTCCAAAGCGACGATTCGTCTTCCGCGCTCCCTTATATAAATTGTTTCTGGCCGTGGACTTCATTACATTTCCAAAACTTTTGAGAGCAAATCGAGAGCGAAACTCTGCACATTTCTTCTTGTATATTTCGACGACCCTCCGAGGCGGTGTGTGGCAGTTCAAGGTGGTCTGTAGCTGGTCTTCGCGATTCTCTTCATTCCCAGATGATTTTTCAACCACTATTTACAATTTTCTTCCATTTTTATGCCTTTCCTGGTTCATTTGCTAGAAATCTAGGGTTTTATTTGTCCGTTTTTCTTTTTCCCACATATGCTGCATATGAAATACATATCACTGTTCTTGATGTTCATAGTCGAACCCTCTACATTCTGTGAATTTGATCTTAGAATGGTTAAAAATTGGATAATCAACTGTTTAGGATAGAGGCCGCGGCATGATAGGATTATAATAATCGTCTGAACTTGCAATTGTCAAACCGTGCTAAATGGCCGCGGTCCCTCAAGCCATCATCCGCGGCATCAAATCACCCCCTTGGTCATCTCGAAACAACCTTAGAAACTTTCATGAACCCAAGACATCCATGTAAAATAACTGTAGTTGCTACTAGAGCATATCGAATTATCTGAAGAATTAGGAATGGCCGCGATCGGGAATGCCTTAAAGCAATTCTATCTTATTTCCGTGGCAGCGCATGTTCCACAAATATGGATGTGGCCGCGGCCAGTTGGGACCGTACGGTCCCATGAGCAATAGAGTTCATCCATTAATAACTGTGTTAGGGACGTAATTCCAAACTTTTAATACTTAAAAATACCCTTCTGCGGCTTCTTGAAGTCTTACAAGTCATACTGGCTGCGGCGCCTAACTGCAAACTCTGATTTTCAGGTACTGCTACAGCCATATGAGCTTTGACCCAGACGAGTTCCTGAGAGGATTTTGGGCAAAGCATGTTGGGACCTCTCCCCCCGAGCTTACTTCCGTGCCCCCTTTGAGATCAGTTGGGCCCTGCAAATTGAAAGATTGCCCGAACTGCGTGATAATTGACTCAGCCTCCGTGGACTCTGCATCTGGGAAGGATTCCCAATCTCAGCCTATGGAAGAGGAAGACAACTCAAGTACACATCCAATGGGTGATGGAGACAATGCCGCGGCTGCTAGAAATAATCCAGGAGGCACATCTGGGAGGGCTGAGAGACCGTTGGCTGCGCTTGATATCCGCGGCTCGATGACCCAAGATTGGGTTAAGCAGGTTGCTGAGGCTTTCGAATTTCCAGAAAATTTGACGTGCTCAGCCCCTGCCGCGAACCAAAGGCCGTGCATGGTTCTGTCCGACGATGGAATTTGCTTCCCTCTGCACGCCTTCATCTATGGGCTGCGGCTGCCTGTTCCTGTTCCCATCCGTCACATTTTCCAGACAATGAAACTGGCCCCAGCTCAGTTAGATCCCAACGGTTGGAGAGCTGTTCTTGCTGCAGTTGTCCTTTGGGAGAAGTTGTTCAAAAAGGACATTACTCCCGCGGAGTTCTTTCATTTCTACCGCCCAAAGGAGAACTCAGTAAAGTTCGCGGGCTACTACTATTTTTCTAGCCGCGGCAGGGACGAGACCCTTTACACTGGGAGACCGACCAGTGTGAAAAACTGGAAGGGGAAATATTTTTACATCTCCGGTAAAGGCTGGGAGATGCACCCCGAGGAGAATGAAAGAGAGAGATCGTATAAAATGCCGCGGTAGTGGGGTTCACCCTCCAAACTAGGTATAAGATTATAGCTGCGTCTTTTAATTTCATGTAACTTCCACTAACCTGAATTGCCTTTTCTTTCTGCAGCCCTTGACCATCTGCACTTGAACAAGCGACAGGAAAAAAGAGTTGCTGAGGCTGCGAAAGTTCCTGCTGAGCATAAGAAGTTCAGCATACTTGTAACGTCGGCAACTATATTTGAGGCGGGATTCTTCCCAAACAAATCAATTCCTCAACAGATGGGTGCAGAAGCTAATTTACTGTGCCATTATTTTTATTCCGCGGTCATTTTATTTTCTTGAACTTGTTGAACTCATGCTATTCCTTTTCAGGTGAAGAAGTTGACAGGGAATTGCTAGCGGCGCAGCTAGCAGAGATGGACGAGGACGCAGTCATCTTAAATAACACTGTGCGGAGCAGGAAGAGGAAGAGGTCCAGGGCTAAGGTACCTACCGCGGCCCCTACTAGAGATAAGACCACTGATCCTGCCGCGGATCAGGTGGTTAATGATGAAAACCCTGCGCATCATGAACACTTTGACGACGACATAGGGGAAAATTTGTCCGCGGCTGGCCTGATGTCAGCGGAAGTCCCCCTTCCATCGTCCTCTCCTCCCACACCAACTGTAGTGGCGGTTAATGCAAATTGGCCACCTCCCCAATTCCGCGGAGATTCCGGGCCAGACGGTAGGCCAAGGCCTCAATTAAGGCAGCCTGACCCAAATTCCTCCTGGGACACTACTGCAAAGGCTGCGCGGAGAATGAAGCGATCCTTGGATGCCGCGGACCTCGACAGGCTGGTTGGGGAGGATCACGAAGATCTGGAGGACTGTGGCCTCCACAGCCTTCTGAGGGTACGTACTAGTCATTTAATCTTTGCATCTCATATTTTTCTGTATTTTTGCTAACGTCTTTTATTTCATATAGGCCGCCGATGTCATTGTGGCCCAGAAGAGGAAGTATGAGGCTTTGTACAGGCTGAAAGAGGCCGAGAAGAGTGCTCATGCCGCGGACCTGAAGTCTGCACGGGCCTCTTCTTTTGAGGCAGGGAAAGAGTCCTCTGCCGCGGCCCTCCAGGCAGCCCATATGGACTTGGAGAAGGCCAACAAGTCCAGAGAGGAAGCGGAGGAGAATTTCAATCAAGCCGAGAAATCTCTGAAATCATCACAGGCCCAAACAGCCGAAGTCGCCCGTGTTACAGAGATTGCAAATACCAAGCTCGCCCTCCTCCAGCAAAAATATCAAGAGCTAGAAGCCAAATCTGCTCAGAAGGATGAAGCCCACGCCGCGGCCATACAAAAGATGGAAGTTGATCATGGCGACACCCTCTAGCTAGCCATAGATCATACTGTGGAGTCATTCAAAGGCTCCAAGGATTTCTTCCTCATTAACAACAGGGCATACCTCCGCGGCTACCAGGAGCTGCGGCAGAGAATTATTAAGAGCTTCCCTGATGTCAAGGAGGCGGTCCTCGCTTGGAAATTAAGTGATGCAGAACATCAAGAGTGCATTACTGAGCTGAAGGCCGTGGCTGAAGAAAGAGCAAGGCTGATAGCCCAAGCAGAGGCAGAGGCAGAGGCAGAGGCAGCGGATGAGGACGGGGAGACAGAGACTGTCGCGGGAGGAGAAGAGGCTGACGATGATGATGACGCGGCCTCTTACTTTCTCAATTTCTGTTGCATCAACTTTTTGTAATCTTAGATTTCTGTTGTGGCTGCGGCCTCCATTTTGTAATCTATGACTATTAATACAAAGGTTGCGGCCATATTTTTATCACTGATTGCCTACTTAATATTCCTTGCTTTTCAATATTGCATGTTTTACATTGCCTGCTATAATGAATGGTTGCGCGTTACTGCCTCATATTTGCAACTTGCTTTCTGTATTGGATGAACTTGTAGGACTTGTAGCTAGATCCGCGACAGCATAGTATATTTCGATGCAATCTTTCTCTTATTAATCATCCGCGGTGTCCATGTCACTTTGGCCCTTTTTTGTTTTTCCCCTGCACCTCACTGTAGGGCTGTGATCCCCCAAGCCGCGGTGCCAATGAAGTATGGTTTTGGGGCTGCGGCTTAATTTCTTCAATTTTTCGTAGAAGCCGCAGACCCTTTGGTTATCTACTCGTTTGCCATGTAGAAATAATGAATAGATTTGATGCCGCGGTAATTTTGAACGAGGGCAAATTTTTCTGAATTCAAGTCCACCTCAGCGACTCTCAGTCGCTTTTTCCATTCAGCTGTGGCAGGTTTCCATCCAGTGCTAGGGCAGCGGTGGATGAGGATGCCGCGGCATCTACTTGACTGCTGACAAGATAATGAGGCTATAGAACCTTGCCCTTGGAAAATCGAGGCCATCCTTCTTTAGGTTTGACATGCTTCATGATCATAGTAACAGAGCCTCCTATAGCCGCTTCGACTGTCTTTCATGGCTTTCCTTTAGTCGATCTTGGGACACTATGAAACCTCCCCAGGCTGGGTTACGTTATTAGGCCACCCATAGCTAATATGCGAGACACTATCAAGCCTCTCCAGGCTGGGTTATGTTATTAAGCCACCCACAGCTAATATGCGAGACACTATCAAGCCTCTCCGGGCTGGGTTATGTTATTAAGCCACCCATAGCTAATATGCGAGACACTATCAAGCCTCTCCAGGCTGGGTTACATTATTAAGCCACCCACAGCTAATATGCGAGACACTATCAAGCCTCTCCAGGCTGGGTTACGTTATTAAGCCACCCACAGCTAATATGCGAGACACTATCAAGCCTCTCCAGGCTGGGTTACATTATTAAGCCACCCACAGCTAATATGCGAGACACTATCAAGCCTCTCCAGGCTGGGTTATGTTATTAAGCCACCCACAGCTAATATGCGAGACACTATCAAGCCTCTCCAGGCTGGGTTATGTTATTAAGCCACCCACAGCTAATAATATATATAAAGCCATCCCAGGCTAGATATTGTAAGCCTCCTGGCTCGATGACGAGTCCCAAAAGCTAAGAATGGGCATTATAAGCCTCCGTGGCTAATGTCACACTCCGAGAGCAGAGAATTGGCGTTGTAGGCCCTGGTGGCTGATAAAAGCTCCTTGAATCCTCAGATGCTTCTGCGAATATGGTCATCATATGATAAGATGTGGTTGCACATTGCGAGGGGAACTTCTGAGCTAATGAAGGTCGTAACCCATCCATAAGTGCATCCCGAAGTAGAATAATCCTTCGAGACAATTTTGTTATATTTCTTCTGAAATCTGTTTGAGAAAAAAAGTCTTTTTGTGAGGTAGCAGGTTATGAAACCAAGAGAAATATCAGATATAGCTAAACTTGCTAGTTCATATATTTATATATGTATGCTGCAGCTAATGAATTTGCTAACAAAACATAAAGTCTCGAGCATTAAGGCTATAGTGAGCTTCATAAAACATAAACAGAAATAGTTGAAATTAGAAAGACTAAGGATGAGATGCGGTATGCAGCCTCTGCTAGGTGTGGCTGAATCCCTTATGCATTCTTCAGGAATCGCTGCAGCATCCCTTGCTCGATTAGCCTTTAAACTTCATCCTTCAGAGCATAGCATTGCTCTGTGTCGTGGCCATGGTCCTGATGGAATTTGCACCAGGTAGCTTTGTTCCTCTTGTGGGGTGCAGCTCTCAATTTTTCTGGCCACCTAAAAATCTTGTCCCCTTTGATGACTTCCAAGATCTCTTCAATCGGGAGGCTCAATTGAGTACAGACACCAGACTTTTTCTGCCTTTTTTGACCTCTGACAGTTGATTCCGCGGCTTCATTTACCGCCGCGGAAGGCATGGCTGGCTTTGCTATTTCCTCCACTTCCGTACCTATGTTCTTAGATGCCGCGGCCTCCAGCATTAGCACCCTCTGAGTGAGAAAATTGACCTGGGTCTGAAGCGAGGCGTGGCTGTCATAGAGGTGATTAAGGTGATTGTATAGTTGCACAATCTCATCCTTGACTTCTGCACTCCGGCTGGATTCTCCTTCCATCTCTGCTTTTGTTAGTCTTTACAATGTATATATATAATCTGAGAACAAACTAACAGAAATGAGCAATCTCGGAGATACTGAAGTAACCAAGTAGGAAATGGCGATCGCGGCCATAAGGAACGTAGCAAGATGCACCGCCGCGGCCTCATATGATACACCATGGTAGAGCTAGAGCCCGACTGATTACGCTCCTCAACGTTTGAAGCTTTTGTAACAACTACCCTAGTGGAGGCCACGTCCTTAAGATATATTTATTGTCTGGCCGCATCCCCCACCTAGGCAGCAAGGAGCAATCCCAAACCTGAAGCTCGGGAACTGCGTTTCTCTCCCGAAACTTATGGAGAGCACACCTACTAGGGTTGGTCCATGGGAAAATAACCTCTCGGTGCACAACACGGCATAGTTTCAATGATAAACCCTAGATCATAGGCCAAGAACAGTAAAAAAGGAGTAGATACAATCCCTCCCTAATCATTCATCTTTTTGAGGCAAACGCCCGTCAAGCTTTTCGATACTAGATAGATAGAATGATATCACAGGGGTATGCAAGATGGATCTAAAGCCACAAGGTGGAGTATATATGGGTATAAGAAATACCCACCTAAGTGTGTGATTATGATACGGAGTCCAACAACCAGTAATCGACCCGTGAGGAGATGATCCAAAGGACCCCCCGGGATCGAATAAGGTGTTTGAAGAACTCATATATGCAGAGAAACAAGATTGAAATGTCTCGTTCCCACAGACGACGCCAAACTGATGATACGAGAAATCGTACATTGGTAGATCTTGTGCCAACAGATCAAGTATGAAGTGTAGAATAAATAGATAAAGCAAGAAAACATAGAGTAGACAAGATATAGAGTGGTTCAGCCCCTAAAATGGGCCTACATCCACTGTGTTGCTCCCTTCTCATTATGTGCATTACGCTGTACAATATAATCATGCCTATAGAGGCGTACAAGTATGAGAATAAAGGAGAGTACATGATAGTATTAGAGATTCCGCTGAGCCCGTGAGGTGGCTGCGATGTAGATTCTAGGCCTCCAAAGCTTATGTTGGGGTGATGTAGAGAGAGTCTGTGTTGTAGTGCCTCGGGCGTGTCTGGAACCGGTCCTCTACTCCCAGGTGTGATCCTTTATTTATGAGGAAGTGTGTTGAGTCACATGGCGTATACCAAGCCTGCAGTAGATGTGGATGTGGGCGTGCGGCCCACAGAGTAGCAGCGCTGAGCTGTTGGATGGGGTCCGCGGACCCTGAGCTGGATACCTGCCGTGGCCTACAGGAGTTCTGGCCGCGCCTTGAGTGAGATACCTGCCGCGGCCTGTGTGGCCTGAATGCGATTGTGGAAGTACTGCCACGGCAGGGTGCTATACTTGTACTATCATAAACTATACCAATGGAAGATATTGCTCCCATCCTCCCTCGAAATCTAGGATACACATCCTTAAGAATCTGATTTACCCTTTTAGTCTTCTCGTCTGTCTACGGGTGATACGACGTACTCAACCGCAAGTCTGTGCCCATGGCCTCCTGAAAACTCTGCTAGAAATGCAACAAAAAAGTTTTGTCTTTGTCCGACACAATATTAATAGGAACCCCGTGTATCTTAAATATCTCTAAAATGAATATTTTCGCGTACTGCATCATATCAAAATCAGTACGAATCGGCATGAAATGAGCTACCTTGGTCAGCCGATCCATTATCACCCATATGGAACCCTATGCGATGTTGGTAGCCCAGTAATAAAGCCCATCAAAATTCTCTCCCATTTCCACATAGGAATCTCCACTGGATATAGCATCCTTGAAGGTCTATGATGGTCAACTTTCATACGATGACAAGTAACACACTTCCAGATAAACTCTGATATGCCTCGCTTCATACCCGACCACCAATATTGTCGTCGTATATCCTGGTACATCTTATCCCCATCGGGATGTACAACAAACCTCAACCTTTGCGACTCCTCCATGACTGCATGCCTTGATTCTTCATCCTCAGGTACTATGAGTCTCCCATTAAACTGCAGTCCACCCTCTGAGCTAATGGAGTAGGACTCGGCCCCCTCGGCTAGTAACTATCATACTTTGTCTTGACAAAACGGGTCCTCTGCTTATGCCCTCACCACCCTCATAAAATTTTTGGGAGTCATAGCTAAAACTTTCATGTATGATCTGGCTACCTCATCCTCATGTCGATGTTCACTCCACTTCGATTTCCATATAGCTTCCAACTCCCCTGTAGGTCTTTGGCTCAATGCGTCTTCCCCCACATTAGCCTTACCAGAATGATACTGTATATCAAACTGGTAATCCTTCACTAATTTGAGCCACCTCCTCTGTGTCATATTAAGATCCTTCTGGGTGAAGAGATACTGAAGTGACTTATGATCCGTGAACAGAGAAAACTGCTCTCCCAGAAGATAATGTCTCCATAACCTCAATGCAAAGACGACCACTGCCAACTCGAGATCGTGGGTAGGGTAATTCTTCTCATGCAGCTTTAGCTTTCATGACACATACGCTATAGCCCTCTCCTCCTACTGTAACACACCCCCAAGTCCCTATAAGGATGCATCAGTATAGACCCGATACTCTAATCCACTCCTAGGCAATGCAAGTACGGGTGTTGATGTCAACTTATCCTTTAGCTCATTAAATGCTAACTGATAGTAGTCACTCCACATGAATGGTACTCCCTTCCGAGTCAAGTTCGTCAATGGATCGAAATCTTTGAGATCCCCCTGATGATGCGACGATAGTAACCAAGAAAACCCAATAAGCTTCGAACCTCTGTCGGTGTCATAGGCTGTCCCCACTCTCTCACTGCTGATACCTTACTCGGATCAACATAAATAACTTTTTCAGACACAATGTGGCCAAGAAACTGAACCTCACAAAACCAAAATCCACACTTCCCGAATTTGTCGTACAACATCTGAAGAACCATACATAAGTGCTCGATGTGCTCCTCCTCCGTGCGAGAGTAAGACAGAATATCATCGATGATACAATCACAAACCGACCCAAAAATGCCCTGAATACCCTATTCATGAGGTCTATAAACACTGCAGGTGTATTAGTGAGCATAAACGACATCACTTTGAACTCGTATGACCCGTACCCCGACAAGAAAGCGATCTTAGGTACATCGTCCTCTCGAATGCACAACTAGTGGTAACCTGACCTCAAATCGATTTTTAAAAAGTATACAGCCCCCCTAAACTGATCAAATAAGTCGTCAATCTTAGGTAATGGATACTTATTATGTATTATCACCTTGTTCAGCTCCCTGTAGTATACACACAAACAAAGCGAACCATCCCTTTTCTTCACAAATAGCATCGGTGCACCCCATGACGATGTAATCCGTCAAAAGAAACCCTATCCCAAGAGTTGTTGAATCTGCTATCTCAAATATCGTATTTATGAAGGGGCCATCCGATACGGTGCTCTAGCAATTGGTCTCATCCCCAGTGATAAGTCGATAATGAACTCGATCTCCCTATTGGGTGGTAACCCTAGTATCTCCTGAAGGACATCCTCGAAATCCCTCACGACTAGGATTGAGTCCAGAGAAACAACCACATCCTGTGAGGTCTCATCCTCAATGTAATATAAATGAGTGAGCGATACACCCTCGGGAAGAGTCATCGCCACTAGGAACATTTCCTATCCCGGAATAGAAAACACGATAGTCCTCTCATAACAATCTACCATCGCCCTATAACCCACCAACAAATACATGCCTAGGATGATGTCATAACCCTCCATATCTAACACTAGAAGGTCTACCGCTAGACTCACTCTCCTAATCATAATGTCCACACCCCTACAGATCGAGTGTGTAAGGGACCCACTACCCGTCAATGACTCCACACACATAAGATGAGTGTCGAATGTCTTTAAAAGACCTGTTGCTCATGCAAATCTAGTGGAAATAAAAGAGTGTGTCGCACCCGTGTAAAATAGAATACTACCCTCATGCTCATGGATAGGAAATGTACCCGCGATTGCTGACAGTGACATAGGTGTTGGATGAAAAGGCACACTCCAAACGTTGTACACACGCCCGTAGTGCATCTAGCCTAACTACTACTGTGGGGCCTTTGCTTGTGCTGGGGATAACGGAGCCTGCTGCCCCGGTTGGATGCCCTGCTGCTGTGACCTGTCTCCCTATGGATAAGTCCTACCCTTGTGACCCTACTGGCCACATGTGAAACACTGACCCTGGAACTTTCTCTGCCCTTGGCCCTGATGTCCTTAGCCCTGTTGGCCTCCCCCTTGGTTCCCTTTGCCCTAACGACCCTGAGTAACCTCTTGCTGGGGACCCTGTTGTCCCTGCCTGTCAGATCGATGTCTCCTATACCTAAATCTCTTAGCAGAGTTCCCTTGTTGGAAATCCTACCCTTAATGACCTGCCGTCTGCTACTATGGTGTCCTGTTGTCACTACCCCCATTTGCCTTGCCAGGTTGGCTAGGCTCACCTCTCTTACTTCCTTTCGCATGGAAGCGATGATCCTGATATTGCATTAGTGCGACGTTGATGACATCTGTATATGTCATCAGTGTTGGGTTACCGATCAGATGTTGCCTGATCCTCCAGGCCAATCCATCCATAAACTTTGACTTCTTTCGCTCCTCGTTGCTCACTTCGTTTGTAACAAAGTTAGCCATACGGGTGAACTCTTCCTCATAGTCACCTACTGATCGATCACCCTGAACCACTTCGCTAAATTTCTTCCTCATCTATGACTCTACTTTAGGCGGGAAGTACTTTTGGTCAAACCGGACCTAGAAATCAGAAATCATCATTAAGTTCCTCTTCTCTACGGTGGTAACTGACTCCCACCATTGTAAATCTGCTCCCGCCAGGTAGAAAATAGTAAGAATTTTCTTCTTCTCCTCAATACACTCAAGCATGTGCAGATGGTGCTGAATATTCTTCTTCTAGTTGTAAGCCTTCACCACGTCAGTACTACCCTAAAACTCGAGCGGATGGCCCTTCTGGAAGGTTTCCCTAACTCGCTGCCAAGAAGGTGGCCTTGCCGGGACCTAAACTGCTTGTGCCACTGGAAGATGTGCCTGGGGCTGAGGAAAATTGGATATCATGGCCCTCATAGTTGTCTTAACGGTCTGAGCCATTATCACTGCCACCTAAGTAGAAAAAATAATCTCGGGTGGGGGTGGGGGTGGCTGTAACAATGGCTCCTGATGAGCCTCCCTCACCTCATCCCTGGCCTCGGTCCTCTCTGCTCGCTGTCTTCTCGGCGGCATCTAAAAATAGATTGAATTGTATAAGTACATAGTTTATACAAAATCTAATAGCAGAAGTACGACATCTTAAGTACGCAAAGACAAAAGCAACAGTCCTAAAATAGGTCTCTACATCAAAAGAACGAAACGTTGAAATCGTAGTAAGCCGCTCAGATCCTATGGACACTAGAACCAGATGCTCTGATACCATCTGTGACACCCTGCATAATTAAATCCCGAGTGATCAGTCCTAAATTAAATTAAAACTGGTTTCTCAGTTGGTTCATCCTTAGCGTCACTGTCGAAAACTTTTTAATTACTAATCACCTAAGTGAAATTGGATCGGCGCCAAATTTTATCTTTCATTAACCCAAGAAAAATTACTCATGCGAAAAAAATAGATAAACATTCACAATAAGCTATAAATAAAACCATCTCGCAATATATAAAGAATAAAGTCTTGCATAGGGGTATGTGAGTGCTTAGTGGAGTGTAAGCCAAATTTTTTCACAAGGTCCCTAGCATATTTTGATTGATATATAAATGTTATTTCCTCAAGTTGATGCACCAGGAGACCTAATAAGAACGTAAGTTCACTAACCAACATGTGATCAAGTTAAGAACATGTGGATCTAAATACTATGTTGTCCACATAGACTGGGGAAACTAATATAGAACCATTCTCACTCTGCATAAATAATGTCTTTTCCACTCCCCCCTCTTCCAGCCACAAGCTAAGAGATAACAAGTGGGCCTCTCGTACCAAGCATGGGGTGCTTGCTTCAAACCATGTAAGGCTTTCTTAAGATAAAAGACATGTCCCGGATGCTTTAGGTCTTTAAACTCCTTTAGTTATTCCACGTACTCTTTCTCCTATAGAATGTAATTAAGGAAGTCACTATTGCCATCCATTTGACATAACTTAAGTCGTATATGGAATGCTATGTCTAGTAATAAGAAGACAGACTCAAACCTAGGAACATGATTGAATGTCTAGTCAAAGTCTACACCCTCAATCCATGTGTAGCCTTGAGTGACCAACCTAAACTTATTGTGAAATATGGTACCATTATCATCCATCTTATTCTTATAAATTCACTTGGTACCAATCACATTAGTCTCTCTAGGTCAAAGGACTACCTCCCAAACATCATTATTGAGAAATAAAAGCAACTCATCTTTTATAGCGGATATCCAATGCTCGTTATTGAGTGATTATTTCATGTTCTTGGGCTCTACTATGAGGGTGTAGAAAAGTTGCTAACCATATATTTATGTTGAGCACGAGCCTTGACACCTAGTGTGGGATCACCAAGTATAACGGAAAGGTCATGACTCTTTTGAACTCAAGAGGGTGTATCCTTTAAATCGAGAGTGGGTTCCAATGGGGGTAGAATGAGGAACAATGGGATCGTCATCAAGGGGTGTATCGTTATCACACTCGAGGTTAGGGTCAACAAATGTCAGCGGATCATTGTCTCTAATCGTGATGTTTTTTGACTTCATAACCTTAGATCTTACAAGGTTAAACACCCTATTAGCCCCTACTCGACGAATAATAACCTAAAAATATCCCCTCATCACTTAAGGAGTTGAATATTCCTAAATGCTCTCAATCTCTCAAAATGTAGCAAGGATGCCCAAACACTCGAAAATACGACAGGTTGGGGTTTTCCCTATTCGCAACTCATATGGAATGTGTAATGTGTGTGGAAGAAGATATACCCTATTCATCACATGTCATGCAGTACTAACCGCTTCTATCTAAAAATATCAAGGCACCTTCTCCCTAGAAGCATGAATCTAGCCATATCTTTAATCGCCCGATTATTCCGCTCAACTATCCCATTTCATTAAGGAGTACGAACGATTGAAAACAAATGTTTGATGCCTGATCCATCACAATATCTATCCATTGTAGCTTCTTCAAATTCAATGCCATTGTCATTATGCGTATAATTAATAATGACACCATGTTATTTTTGTAGGATATGACACTTTGTTGTTAAGAACTCAATAGCATTGAATTTTTCCTTAAGAATTGCCACAATAGAGTATCTCGAAAATTCATCGACTATCATGAGAATGTATATTTTTCCACCAATTCTCTCTATAGGTGTAGGACCCATTAGATCCATGTGTATCAACTTCAACACACGATAGGTGCATATGACATTCAATTTACGATGGGGACTTCAAATTTGTTTTCCTTATTAACGAACATCACAAATTGAGGAAGTTGGGTTTCCAAGCAATGGTAATCCATGAACTAGGTCAGTTTTCACTAATCTCTCAGGATTTCAAAATTCACATGATCTAGTCGTTGATATCAAAGGTCCATAAAGGAGATCGTGCCACTATTGCACACAAATGAGGACTTACAAATGAGCTCATATAAATTATATTTGGTCCTCACTACTTGTTGTAATAGTTTACTAGATTGATCATATACGTTACACTCGAAAAATGTTAGTGCAAACTTTCCATCGCACAATTGGATTATGATAATCAAGTTCACTTTCATCACTTTGACATACAACACATTGTCTATCTTAGGAAATCTGGGTATCTCAGCATAACCACATCCTAAAATGCTAGACCAACTCCTATCTCTAAAGGTGAATTTTCCTTCCTTGTGATCCACAAGGTCTGTAAAATATGCCTTGTCACCAATCATGTGCCTAGAAAACCCATAATATAAATACCATTGGGTAGTATCTTAAACCTTGAGAGAAACATGAACAACATGGGCTTTGTCATCATGCTTAGGTACTCAAGTTGAGGTAAGCTTTTATTTTCCCTTATAGTTGTTGGTTCTAGTTGCAGCATTAGGAGCTCTCTCAAAAGGTATAGACATCCTTTGAAATTCTTCCATTAGACTTTGAGAAGTGGAAACTAGGAACTCAACTTTATCCCCAAGATGGGCAAAGCCACTTTAGCGATGCACTAGAGTATGTGTATGTGGAGTTCTTCCTAACCTATTACAAAATTCCCTAAGGTGACATATCCTTTTTGCAATGGATGAAAATATAGACATGTTTGGATCTACATTGGTTAGATCATTTATGTTGAACTCTATTTAGTGAGTTAGGTTAAGGCCTATATGGATTCACCATAAACATAAAAATTGGTTTCGGTACGCAATGAGAAGTGGATGAACAGTCATAACCTATTCCTTACCTCTCCGTAAAACCTAAAGTGGGATTGAGGAACATATTTCCTACCTTCTTTGATGTAACATTTATAGTAACCTTGACCTACCGGGCAATTTAGAGATATTTCTTGAGTTGAGATACAAGGGCTTCAAATTTCTCATGAGTCTTCAATGAAGCTTGAATATCTCTTATAAGACTAGCCACTTTTTGGTCAAGTCGGTATTCTCCCTCTCTACTAAAATGACTCTCTCTCCCAAAATAATTCTCACCGAGGACTCGCTCTCTCTCTACTCTCTCAACTCTTTCGCTAAATCTAATAACCTAAGAGTAATATTTTTATTTTTATTTTTCATTTTAAAGGACTCGGCGTAAAACTTGGCATAAGCACGTTAAAGGACACTCTCTCCCTCACTGAAAACTTTCTCTCCTTGACTCTCTTCGAAATGACAAGACTCATAGTCGAGGTCATCACGTTTAGAAACGTCCTCATCGCCATGATATGTAATCTAAGTGCTAACATGAATAGCCATGAACGCGATGAATTTACGTGTATGTATTTTTTATACGTGGAATACACCTACTCAACATCGCTATCACTAAGAGTGGAATTGAAGGAAACTTTGCCCTTACTCGGTCTCTTTAACCTCATAGCACACTCGTGAGATTTGTGACCCTTACCCTTAAACTCGTAGCATCTCTCCACATCTTTCTTAGGGTACTCTCCTCTCGCTTTTTAAAACCCTTTTTTGCCCGACTTAAACTTTTTATCTTTTTCAAAACCTTTATTTTCTTTGGAAGTATTTTCTTTTCTAAGCTTGAGAATTTTTTTTGCAAAAGAGGAAGTTCATCTAGATCAAAATCATACTTGGATTCAGAAGAAATTTCTTATTTCTTTATAGATTGAACTTTCAAAGAAATCCCTTTTTACATAGGCTTAACAGTTTGGGGAAATATATCAATTCCATAAGTTTGAAGGTCTCCTACGAGTTCTTCTAACGTAAACGTATCTAAAATTACCAATGAACAAGGACAATTACCTCGGGAATAAAGTCGGTGACGGGTTTAGGACTTGTGACATTGCCATTAGTTACAGTGGGTGGTGTCCACTCTCTTTCACAAATAATCCAGACATGCTCGTTAATCGCTTTCAACGCTGACCTCATTCGAGCTTTTCAATATGCATAATTTGACCCATTGAAAATAGGAATTCTATTATACAAATTATCCATATAAACCCAATTTAAAGATCACACAATAAATTAGTGTAACCAACTCTGATACCAATTTAAAAATCCAAGATTATATAAAATCACTTGTATCTTAGGTTACACACACAAAGATCCAATTTTTAACCAAATTTTATCTTGATTATAATTAGGTGTGCAGGCAAGTTAGAGCCCAAGTCAAATATTCCAAACCACACAATCAAACCAAAACAAACCAAGCCGAAGAAGAATTTATGAGGAAAATATCCCTTTCGGGAAAAATATATACTTTAGCACTGTTAAAGAATTTGATAGACTCGATAAATTACTTACTACTTAAAGCTCCACTAAGTACAATTCACAGGGTCGTAAACTTTTTGATAGAAAGTGATGCAGTCTAGAACCACCCACAAGAAGCAGCTTTTCTCTCAGTATCCACTGATCAACCTTAGGATACGAAATCCTGTCATCTTCAGTCGTAGATTAAACTCTACTAGGGTTATTGTAGTGTATGGATATTTGGTTTGACAAAACTCAAAAAATCATATTTAGTGATGTATGATTTGGAAAACAAAAGTTCTTCTATGAAATAAAAGGAAAAAAAAAATTTGTGCAAGTATTATATTGAGTTTTGCCAAAAGAGTTGTATAAAATATTTCAAAAGCATCATTTTTATAAGAAAACAAAATTTTCATGGTAGAGAAACCGTTCGAACGAAAATGGGACTTTGTTAGAAAGAAAACCATTGTTTCGTTCAAACGAGGTCCAATCTTATTCGAACGAAAGGCCTGGCTCATTCGAACGAGCATCCAATCAACTTTTAATGAGTTTTATTATGTTAAACAAAGGCCACACATTAGAAAGTCGTTAGAAGTTCATTTTAACATCTTAAGCACATCGTTCAAACCAAATTACAACCTCATTTGAACAAGAACCACGTCTCGTTCTAACGAGATGACAATCTCATTCTAATGAGATGAAACAAAAATAATAAAAATTATTTTGAAGATTATTTTTATATCAAAATGCCCCTAGTAAAAAAACATTCCAGAATATATTTTACTAAGAAAAAATCAAAATCTCAAATTCGTATACCTCCGTTAATTGTTGGCAAATATTCCAATGGCTTGAAATTCAGAAACGATGGTAGAACACTAATATGCCTTCAATGAATGTGGAAGCATATGCGGATGTAGTGTTTGGTTTGTAATTGGATACACCTAAGTATCTAAACTATGAGAACTTATAAATTCTTACTCTTACAATACCAATGTTGTGAAAGCTTCTAAGCTTGAAAGCCTCACCACACAATTTAAAAATGTACACATTCTTGAAATTGGCACTTTTGATGAATATTATGCATGATTTTCTCATATTGTGAATGGTAACTTTAATTTGTATGAGAGAATTCCAAAGGTGAGAGTGGTTAAGAAAATTCTAATGACTATTTTCTCTCATTTTAACGAAAAGGTTACCGCCCTTAACTTTTTAGAAATTCTTGGCATGATTAGGCTATAAGAGCTCATAGGTGATCTTCATACTTATGAAATCGACATGTTCCCCAAAAGCCAGTATAAAAAGGAAAAAAGAATAGCTTTAGAAGCTAAATCTAGGGAAAAAAGAGGTTTTTGACTTCAGTTCTGAATTTCATCTAGATGATCTTGCCCTAAATGCAAAAAAAACCAAATTTTTTTTGAAAATCAAAATTCAAAATTCAAAATTAATCCAAAATGGAAAATAAAAATTTTGATAAAAACAATTTCAAATCAGGTAAGAATATTTTTGAGAATGATGAGCAGAGAGCTGTAGGTGAGTACCCTAAGAAATTCAAATCAAAGAGATGTTATGAGTGTGAGGGGAAAGGTAACAAAGCCCATGGGTATCCCACTAGGCTTAAGAGACAGAGAAAAGTCAAATATGCATATAATACCACTCTCAGTGATAATGAGGTTGAGTAGATGGATTTTGAGGATTAAGAACCACGTGAATCTTATTTATGTGCATTCTTGTTTAGTCACGTTAGTATTACTAGTACGTCACACGTCAATGTGGACATTTCTAAATGTGATTGCCTCGATAATGTGTAGAACCATTTTAAAGAGTGTTAATGTAATAATTTAAGTGAGGGTGATGATTTGAGTAAAGGAGAACGTGGTCTCAAATATTCAGACTCCGAAATTTGCACTGAGTCTTTAAAAACCAAAAATAAAAATAAAAATTTGACTCTTATGGTGTTGGATTTAGAGAATGAGTTAAAATTTTGAAAGGGAGTGAGGCCTCGGTGAATCAACTCGAGAATTTGAGAGTATATTTGAGAGAGAAACCTATTTTGATGGGTAAGGAAAATATTATTTCGACCAAAAAAGTGGATAATCATATGAGAGATCCTCAAACATCATTGGAGACTCGTGAGAAACCTGAATCCCATGTTTCCCAACTCTAGAAAGATCTTGATCAGTGCCCAAGAGGTCGAGGTTACTTTAGAGGACACATTTAAAAAGGCTAGAAAGATGTTCCTAGGTCCCGTGTTAGGTTTTAATAAGACGTGTGGCATAGATTATGAGGGTGCATTGACTTTCCATGCCACACCCAAACTGGTTGCCAAGTTTGTGCTAAATTTTTATGGGCCTCGACCTAACCAACCAATGAGAACTCTTCCAAGGAATTTTAACTAAGGTTGACCCAAACCAATCTATGTTTATACTCATTGCAAACAAAGTGGTAACCTTAGGGAGTTTTATTTGATTCTAGGAAGAGTCTCTAACACACATGCTCCAATACACAACCATAGAGGCCTTGCTAGTCTTTGAGCAAACGCTGAGTTTCTTATCAAGGCTTCTCAATGTTTGATGGAGTAATTTCAAAGTATGTCTATGACTTTTGGGAATACCTCCAACACAAATGATTAAGGTATGGACTTGTTTCTAGTTTAGGGTTATTTTCACATTGCTATCATTTATTCGTAAATGTAGATTGTATTCTTGTGTATATCTTGAAAAATTCTAAAATATTTTCATTTCTTTTAGAAAAAGTTTCCAAAAATTTTCAAAAAGATTTTATTTTTGATAAATTTCAAAAAATCCAAAAGTTTTTTTTTATTTTGTTTATACCATATATGGATGCACAATTAAGATGTTCAAATCATAACTTCATTCCATCCATTTATGTTCCCTAATCACAGTGTTCTTTGACTTGGATATATTTTTTGTCTGCTTAATTACGCATGTTTAGTATTGCATCGTTCATTGTTGATTACTACCTTAATGATAGACTTATTATATCACCTTGATTTCATAAATGCATACACCTTTTGAATATTGTACTTGCTTGTCATATGTTGAATAGGATGTTCTCATCTCAATCGTGCTTAATAAAGAATCAAATATACTCGGAACTAATTATGCATGTAAAAACCATTGCCCTATTTTTTTTACTGAAAAATTAATTTATGTTTAAGAAATGGAAAAGGGATATGAAAGAAGCAATCTTCTTTGCGTTAATGTCCACCTTTGTTAAGAGACTAAAAGACGATTTCATCACATGAAAACAAAAGTTCCAAAGATAATTTTTTCTTTCAGCACATGCAATTTTGAGGGTGTTATAAGTTAAAGATCAATGGGGTTGCACAATAAAAGTCTTTTAAAAACATTAAATTGTTTGTTGTTATTGATTTGAGAAGCATTGAAATTCATGAAATTTTGTATGAGTTGAGTCAATTTTACTTTGCTCAATTCTTTTACTCTAAAAGATGAATTGATTCTTTCTTTAGGAGTGTCTCTTTGACTTCGTTCACCATTGATACACATTCCTATGTTGATTTTTTCGTGCCTTAAGTTCACATAATTTCATTCCATATTCATGATTCGGATATTTTCATGCTACTCCATGATGTGACTGCTTGTAGTTGTACTTGTATGTATATTTATATAATTCAAAATTCAAAAATAGTTGTTGGTTTGTTGAAGTTTTATCTCATATGCTAAATTATTTATTCTTTATGATGATATGTTATATTTGGTCTCTTGTGATGCAAACTTTTCAGGTTTAGCTTCCGACCCTTTTTCAATTATGAACAAAAAAAGGGGAGAACAAATTAAAGGTAGTTTTGTTTTCTTTAAAGTCCATGCGTCACTATATTTTATCTACTTTATATGTGTAATTCTTTTTCTGTAATGATGATATCATGGACTACATGACGATGATTTTGAGCCTAGGCAATTTTAGAAATGTCTTTTCCTTTTCGGGTTTGGGAGGGACATTGGTTGAATTTGTCTTAGGTTTTATTTTGTTCTGTTTTGTGTTTTGTACCGAAATCGCCAAAGGGGGAGAATTGTAAGAGAAAACTTTATAATGCTTATCACGTTTTTAAATTTGTCGTATTCCGTTAGACCTTCACATCATCATATACATTCTCAAGAGATTCAAATGAAGACAAGTAAGTGACGGAAAGCAATAATCAAAGATCGAAGAGTTGAGATCGGGATACAATCATATGCCGAAGGTATATGAGGTTGATTTAGTGTAATCGATTTATTCAGTGGTATTTTAAAAGTGTTTGAAAATATAAAATATTTTTTCAAATTGTTTTTTAAATTATTTAAAAAAAAATGCAAAGTTGTTAGAACGACATTGGATGTCATTCGAATAAGTACACAGTTCTCATTAGTGCAACTTCGAAGGAGATTTCGAACAAGATCTTTTTTTATCGAACATTAGCCGCTCTAAAATCTCATTGGAAAGTTCGTTTGATTGGGTGTTCAAACAAGATAGGGTACTTCGTTCGAACGAGATGAAAAAAGTTTGTTTTTATCTGATTTCAAATACAATCTTTCACGTTTATCTCATGGAGATTTTTCTCTCTATATATAGAGATGCGAGCTTGGAATTTATATCAATCCTTTTAGACATATTTTGTGATTAAACTTTTTTATTTTTCAAATCCAAACTCCTTGGATGATTTGAGATCATATTTTCAAACCCTGAAGAATATATCTCTTATTCAAAATCTTGTGGGGTTAATCCTTCACCACTGAAGATACGAAGTTTCCTGAGGCTGATCAATGGACATCGAGGCAACTACAGCTTACTGTGTGGGGTGTTACTAGATCTACATTGCTTTCGATAAACAATGAGGAAGGAAGACATAACTACAGTCCTTAGTGGAGTCTAAGCCTGTAAGTCTATCTGTGTCATTCTGCAATACCTAGTTGTAATAGTGCTGAAAAACGATTTTACTTTAAATGGTTTTTTCTCATATCTTGTCTTATGATTTTTGGTTTGTTTTGATTCGATTTAGATTCATATATGTTGTATGTTTGGGTTCACCTAATTAACCAAGATAAAATTGGACTTAATTGAATTTGGCTTATGTGTGACCTAATCTATGATTTCTACATATAATCGGACCACCCTACAGAACCCTTTTTTCAATACATTTTACTATAAAAAATAATTACACTTGAGATTGCAGCAAAGATGATAGTATGTTAAATATCGAGGAGTAGTCGTGAAGAGGGAAACATTATAGTATAGGGCTACGTAGCACCATAAAAATCATATCATTTGGAACTAGCACTTACTAACATCCTCTACTATTCTAGACTATCACCTGCATAAGTTGAGGTATAAAAAATAGCTTAAGGTTGAAATCGCAACAAGAGTAATGGAAGAAAAATTATTCTCACACTTTAAGGGTAATACGTAGGTGAAAATAATGGTAACAAAAAAATTAAATGGCCATTGAGTATTTTGTCAGAGTGAAATATATATAAACGAGAGTAAAATAAGTAATAGACCTAATGGGAACATCAATAATAAAAGTGAAATTTAGTGCATTACTTAGATACAAAAGATTCAAGGATTAAAACAACACTAATTAGTGTCTTAAAAACATCTATTATTTTAGTTTATTCATATCTAATGTTTGCAAAAATGCAATTGTACATAACGGAATGGGTAAATGGTGGGAAGAAATTAGACATTTAAATCCTTAAGAACATGTTAAGGTACTTAAGAATTTGTTTTTGTTAGACAATATAACTACCTATAACTCATGAGCTAAACCAATAAACTATCTATAAAAGAAAAATTATAAAGACAAATTTTCAATCGAGTCAATTTGTATGTAATTGGAATAATTACGAACAAAATATTTGAGTCATAGAATAGACTTTGTGTTGTTGATCCCATGAGCCGATGAACTATTCGATGAAGACATAGAGGCCAAGCTTCAAAGATTGGATACAACGTGCCGTGTTTAGAGACGAGTTTGTATTTATTTTTACCGAGGATGTCGCAGGTATGAATGCATATTGAATATGAGTATGAATCCATGTTAAATATTAGTCCTTGGGTATTTTTAAGGGTGTTTTTTTTGTACTTAATATGTTCAGAACTATTTTTTAAATACTTTTAGAAAGATATTTTTTCGTTTTAATCTCGTTAGAACGAGAATTGACCTCGTTAGAATGTGTAGAGGGGTGTTTCAAGGTTGACCACTATATTTGTGGGTGAGGGTCACTCAAAGCCCCCCCCCCCCCTTCAGCTTACAGAAAATATGAGGTTAAGGGAACCACCATGGTCCCTCCATCGTAGAAATCCATATTGGTGAAGGAACCCCCAGGGTCCCTCCACCGCATAATTTCATATTGGAGAAAGAACCCCTAAGGTCCGTCCACAACAGAAATTCATATTGGATAAGGAACCCCCAGGGTCCCTCCACCACAGAATTCCATATAGGTGAAGGAACCTCCAGGGTCCCTCCACCGCAGAAATTCATATTAGGGAAGGAACCCCCAGGGTCCCTCCACCGTAGAAATTCATATTGGAGAAGGACCCCCCCAGGGTCCCTCCACAACGGAAATTCATATTGGAGAAGGAACCCTTAGGGTCCCTCCACCGCAGAAATTCATAATGGAGAAGCAATCCCCAAGGTCTCTCCACAGAAGAAATCCATATTAGTAAAGGAACCCCTAAGGTCCCTCCATCGCAGAAATTCATATTGGAAAAGGAACCCCTAGGGTCTCTCCACAGCAGAAATCCATATTAGGGAAGGAACCACCAAGGTCCCTCCACCACAGAAATTCATATTGGAGAAGGAACCCCAGGGTCCCTCCGTAGAAGAAATCCATATTGGAGAAGGAACTCACAGGGTCCCTCCACCGCAGAAATTCATATTGGAGAAGGAACCCCAGGGTCCATCCACCGCAAAAATTCATATTGGAGAAGGAACCCCCCAGGGTCCCTCCCCCAAAGAAACTCATATTGAAAAGGAACCCCACCAAGGGTCCCTCTAGAAACTCAAGTCGAGAAGGGACCTCACTTAGGTGGCAGCAGAAGCCCATATTGAGAGGGACCCCCTAAGGTCCCTACAAAAACTCAAGATGAAATGGAACCTCGCCCAGGTTGTGACATAAGCCCATGTTGAGAGGGACTCTCTCCAGGGTCCCTGCAGAAGTTGACATTATGAAGGAAACCCCCCGGGTCCCTGCAGAAACTGAAGTCGAGAAGGAACCACACCCAGGTGGAGGCAGAAGCCCATGTTGAGAGGGACTCCCCCAAGGTCCCTACAGAAGTTGACACTGAGAAGGACCCCCAGGGTCCTGGCAGAAACTCATATTGAGAAGGAACCCCACCTAGGGTCCCGACAGAAATTCATATTGGTGAAGAAACCCTAAATGTCCCTTAACTTACATAAAATGTCAGGGTGACGAGTAGTCAAGGTCCTCCCCCCTCAGCTTCCCAAAAATGTCGGGGCGAGGAGCAGTCAAGGTCCTCCCCCTCAGCTTCCAGAAAATGGTGGGGTAAGGAGTAGTCAAGGTCCTTCCCCTCGGCCTCCAGAAAATGTCAGTGCGAGGAGTAGTCAAGGTCCTCCCCCTCAACATCCAGAAAATGTTGGGGCGAGGAGCAATCAAGGTCCTCCCCCTCAACTTCAAAAGAACAACAGTATTAACACTTTTCTTTCTTGTACGGGTAGCCTAGTTGAGAAGGCAGGGCTCAATTTGGCCAGTTGGAATCTCTTTGGAGTTTTGGCTTGGCAGCTGAGGAATAAGGTTTGTTGGGAAATCTCAACCACTTAGCACTTTAGGATTGAGAGAATACTAGAAGAAAGACCCTAGGGTCACCCAGTCCTCACACACCTCATAGTCACACACAACTAGGGTGAGCATCCAAAAGGTTGCTCACAAGAAAATAATTATATATAAAATAATTTTAAAGGAGAGGGTCCTCTAGTCCCCTCTAAAGAAAATGGTTTTTAGAAGGGGGTCCTCAAGACCCCCCCTCAAGCTTACAAAGATTTTAGAGGAGGTGGTCCTTGAGACCCCCCTCAAGTTTATAAAGTATGTACCAAAAGTTACTGTTCCAAAAGATATTTATCAAATCAAATATTTTGTCTCCATTAGGTGATATATTTTCTTTCTGACTTTGGTTTGCACCAGGTGGCACCTGTCTGAGGGGACAGGTCGCTGCACACAGGTAGGGACAAATGATACACTGCAAACCTTTTCCCTCACCAACCGTCTATGTTTTTTGCATCAAAAGTGCCAACTCAACCCTAATGCCCAAGTATAAATAGGACCTCTGGACAAGGTCAAGATATGAGATATAAAAACTCAATAGCACTATTACTCTGTCAAATTCACATCAAAACCTCCTAATATTCTCTCCACGCTCTCTCTAGTGCTAAGTGTCTTGTTCTTTCACTCCGCACTGACAACCATCATTCTCAGGAGTTCCTCTTGAGAAAAGTTACTATTATTCTTACAGGGAGGGAGTTCCAGATTGAGCTCCATTTTTACCAAAAGGAAAAGGTTTTACCAGAAGCTGCTCCAGAAGTTCTTGAGAACTTTACAGTCAACGTCCATTGGAGTGGGTCACGCCTCACCGTTTATAATTATTCATAGACTCCAGTGTCACTACCCTCCTATATTTGGCGACTCCGCTAGGAAGGTATCCTCATTTCCATTTACAAAGTAGGTTTTAATGTTTCTAAGAAGCTAGTGTTTAAAGACATTCCATATGGGAATATAGCTCAAGGAGACCAGACCACTCAGGAGGATGTGGTGGTGACAGAAGCCAGAGTACCTTCTCCTCAGGGAAAGAAGACTAGTTCACCGACAACAGCTCCGATAACATTTTGCAACCTTATGAGCATGCTTTTGAGTTTTTGAAACAACATAACGTAGACTTAGCCAGTTTGGGTCAAGGTTTTGTAATACCAACAGCAGACCCCTTTGGAGGGGTGACCGTTCCTGCAGCAATTTTGATAGAAGTAGCTTCGCCGTGGAGGGCAGTGCCGGAGCAGGTTATGGCACTGTCAAGCTCACCAGTAGGCAAGGACATGAGTTTGGAGGAATCACCCTTGAAAGTTGTTACTATAGAGGATGTCAGGAAGTTGCTCTCCTCTTCTCAGAGGGAGGTTCCTCATCTGTATGAGGAGTTGCAGGACCCCTGATGAGAAACCATACCCAAAGGGGTATATTCCACCCAAATGTTTCAAGTTTAATGGAAAAAGAAAAAAAATCAAGGGCTGTAGAAGTCTTGTGCAAGGAACCCTCCTTAATGATTTGGGTTCCCAACGAGGGACCTCCAGCAACACTGGTTTAAGCGAGGAACCCACAGTGGAAGAAGTCCCAGATGAGGAACCTCCCATACTCAATACCCCAACATTGGCAGAAGTTGTGGTTAGTGAGGAGACCCCCATTATTGGGAACCCTTGCAAGGAACCCTCAGTGGTATGAATGATAGTTTGATGGATAAGGAACCCCCAGTAGAAATGAGGTGCGAGGAACTCCAACAAAAAATCAAATGGGGTGTGAGGAACTTCCAGCAGAAAATCCAAGTGAGGCAAATGGGGTGTGTGGAATCCTCGATGAAAAAAATGCGTGAGGAATCCATGGTGGGTGATGAAACCACCAACATGGTGGATCGTGAGGAACCCAAAGACTTCAAACCCACTACCCACTAGCGTAATGAGTCTTGAGATACCCGTCCTCGGCAGCGCGCTCCCCATGGAATCCATGGTTGGTGAGGAACCCACAGAAATACTAGCCATCATCGAGGAACCCTCATCAATCAACGCATGATTTGTGGTATTAACCATTGACAAGGAACCCGCTACCGTAAATTGCGAGGAACTCTACATATCTAAAAAAAATTTGGCGTGGGACCCACTGTGGAAAATGGTAATGGCGAGAAACCCCCAGCCATATTGGTCTCAAGTAACGAACCAAGTTTCGAAGAATTTTAAAATTCCAATGAGATAATTGTGGCAGCAATAGCTATTGGCGAGGGACCCTTAGCAGCGGGTCCCATGGTTGAAATTCCATGAGGTGAGCTAACCCCATGTTCCAAATCTTTAACACAGGAGGAACCCACTGACGCAGACAAGTGGTACCAAAGAGGGAGGATCGAAAATCTCAGTATCAAAAGGGGTTTCACCGGTAACATTTGACGAAATGAGGGAACCTCTTAAGGCGGTGGACATAGTGACAGCGTTTTGGGGCCAAAATGATAGATGGGATACCCCTCAAATGAGAATCCTCAACCGCTGAGACTCGAACCTTCAGTGCACGAGGAACTCACCAATAAGGGGGGTCATGAGGAACCCTCGGCCGACAGTGCGGCCCCCATAGTAACAACAGTTGGCGAGGAACCCCTTCCCAAAAAAAAAATTATCCATTGGCAAGGAACAACAGTTGGCGAGGAACTTTGAGTCATCGAGGAACCCTCACTCATAACATGTCCCAAATTATCTGACACAGATGTTGTTGGCAAGGAACTCATTGGAAAATAAGGGTTCAACACCATTTTAGATGAGTAACCCATTCGGATTGACGAAGGTGGCTCAGCATTGCGCGATGGCAAAGAACCCCTATAGGCAATACATAATCACGAGGAATCCTCTATAGCCAATGAACTTCACGAGGAACGCCTAGCATCTTGGGTGGAAGATAGATTGGCGAATGTAAATAAAATTTGGGAGCCCAGATCTTGGGTGGAGCCTAGATTTCGATTAACCCCATAAATAAAGAAGTTCCAAATTTTAAGGAACCTAGATTGGTGCTAGCAGCAGCCTCCTGCAAGGGACTCTCCCCCGTCATGACCCTAGACAAGGAAACCATACCAATCGGCGCTTCAAAATCATCTTATGGTGGACAAAGGTCAGGAGGAACCTCCAACATGTCTGATGATGAAATACTCGCAATCATCCCAAAATTCAACCCGTCGTCAACAGACATCCTCACCACTATAGCCAAGAAGGTACTATGCCTAACTCCTGCAAAGTTCCATTTTCTTAAAAAAGTTTGAATAGCCTGCTCTAGTTTTATGAGTACACTTATTATAAGAAATATAAATTCTGACTGCAATGGAGAAAAGGAACACTAGTTATTTTTGTTGGCACCTAAAATTTTGTGCACGACTCATTTACCTACATCACCAAATTTATATCCTTTTTCTTAAAAGAAGGGTAGAACCTCTACTAGATTAGAAGAGGACCCATGATATAAGGAACTTCCCTCATTATACTTGGGGGCATATCCAACCCAAAAGTAAAAGTATAGCGAGTAAAGCCCTTGCAGACACGGCAGGACCAGCAAGAGGTTATCCTCCTAATAATAATAATAAAAAGAAGAATCACTACATTTTATATTATTATTCCATATAGATTTATAGCCTAGAGAACAAGTCTGTTCTCAAGAAAAATATTACTTGACCAAGTTTTCATAAAATAGGGAGAAGCGGGTCTACCCCCCTCTAAAATTGTTATTTTTATGAGACAAAAAGGTCCTAAGAAAAGTTTGGAACAATGACCGTGCAGACCAAGGGAAATTTTCAGTATAAAGAAATAATTATTTCTTTACTTATGATATATGTGAAATTTTATGCAAAGTTTGTGGGAAGGATAAGGGAAAACACCATCTCCTAGTTACTCCCTAAGAAATGAAAGTGCATAACAAAATACCCCACAGTCACATGGGGTCACATGAGGTTGCACTAAAGAGTACCCCACAGTCACATGGGGCTGCGCTAAAAAGTCATAACTTGCTCAGTTATATGCAAAGACCCCGCAGTTAGAGGGGTAGCTTCAAAATGTTAACTTTCTCAGTTGTATGCAAGTACCCCGCACTTAGAGGGGTAGATTCTAAAATTATGACTTGCTCGGTTATATGCAAGTACCCCGTAGCTAGAGGGAAAGTTTCAAGATTTTAACTTGCTCAGTTATATGCAAGTACCCCGCAGTTAGAGGGGTAGCTTTAAAATTTTAACTTGTCGAGTTATATGCAATTACCCCGCAGTTAGCGGGGTAGCTTAAATTTTTTTAACTTGCTCAGTCATATGCAAGTACCTCGTAGTTAAAGGGGAAACTTCTAAATTTTAACTTGCTCATCTATATGCAAGTACCCCGTAGTTAGAGGGGAAACTTCTAACTTTTAACTTGCTCAGTTATATGCAAGTACCCCACAGCTAGAGGGGCAGCTTCCAGATTCTAGCTTGCTCGGTTATATGCTAGTACCCCATAGTTAGAGGGGTAGCTTCCAAATATTAACTTGCTCAGATATATGCAAGTACCCCATAGTTAAAGGGGTAACTTCAAACTTTAGTTAAATGGGCAACTTCAAACTTTAAACTTGCTCATCCTATATGCAAGTACCCCGCAGTTAAAGGGGTAGCTTTAAAATTTTAACTTGCTCAGTTATATGAAAGTACCCCACAGTTACAGGGGCATCTTCAAGAATGATAACTTGCTCAGCTATATGCAAGTACCCCACAAATAAAGGGGAAACTTTCATCTTTGAACTTGCTCATCCTATATGCAAGTAACTCACAGATACAGTGGAAGCTTCAGAAATGATAACTTGCTCAGATCATAGGAAAAGTACCCCGCAGACTACGGGGTAATTTGATCTTGAAGTTCTCACAGAAAAGAGAGAAACTCACAGTCTTGAGCAAGTGTCAAGAATAAATATAAGGTACGATTGTTTAGCACCTAAGGCTCGAAGGGCACCGGAGCTCTCAAATTCTTGAGCAATCGTCAAGTATAAACATGAGGTGCTCCAGATGAGAACCTAAGGCTCCAAGGGCACCGAAGCGGTCATAGTCTTGAGCAAGTGCCAAGTATAAATATAAGGTGCTCCAGTTGAGCACCAAAGGCTCCAAGGGCACCAGAGCTCTCATAGTCTTGAGCAAGTGCCAAGTATAAATATAACGTATGACAGTTTAGTACCTAAAGCTCCAAGGGCACCGGAGCGCTCATAGTCTTGAGCAAGTGCCAAGTATTCATATAAGTACGAGATTTTTGTACCTAAGACTCCAAGGGCACCAGAGCATTCACAGTCTTAAGCAAGTTCCAAGTGTAAGTATAAGGTACGACAGTTTAGTATCACAGGCTCCAAGGGCAATGGAGCGCTCATCATATCGAGCAACTGCCAAGTATAAGTATAAGGTACGACAGTTTAGTACCTCAGGCTCCAAGGGCAATAGAGCTCTCATCGTATTGAGAAAATTCCAAGTATAAGTATAAGGTATGACAATTTAGTACCTCAGGCTCCAAGGGCAACGGAGCGCTCATCATATTGAGCAACTGCCAAGTATAAATATAAGGTACGATAGTTTAGTACCTAAGGCTCCAAGGACCCCAAAGCGCTTACAGTCTTGAGCAACTGCCAAGTATAAAAAAAAATATACTACAGTTTAGTACCTGGGGCACCAAGGGAATTGGAGAGCCCATAAATAAAAGTTAAGACACTTTCGTGCACAAGTCTCTCGACACTACAAGACACTTCAGCACGAGGGGGCTAATATTGAGAAGTCTTCAAGCCAGTGAACAAATAGTGAAATAGACTCGAGTATGGGGATCCACTTAGAATGGCTCCACCTGCCCAAGATTACAAGTTTGACAAAAAATATCCTAGGGCGAGGGGATCCACCTCGAGTGACCCCGCTTCCCAAACTTGAGGACAGAGAAGAAGGTCAAGGGTGAGGGACTCACCGCGATAAATCCCTCTACCCAAGATGAAAGGCCACAAAGGCGAGGGACTCACTGCGAGCAACCCCTCTACCCAAGAAAAAAGGCCACAGAAGAAGGCCAAAGGTGAGGGGCTCACCGCGATCAATCCCTTTGCCCAAGATGAATGGCCATAAAAGAAGGCCAAGGGGGAGGGGCTCATCGCGAGAAACCCCTCTACCCAAGATATAAGGCCACAGAAGAATGCCAAGGGCGAGGGGCTCACCGCGAGTAACCCCTCTACTCAAGATAGAAGGCCACAGAAGAAGACCAAGGGCGAGGGGCTCACCGCAAGAAACCCCTATACCCAAGATACAAGGCCACAAAAGAAGGCCAGGGGCGAGGGGCTCACCGCGAGCAATCCATCTACCCAAGATGAAAGGCCATAGAAGAAGTCCAAGGGTGAGGGGCTCACCACGAGTAACCCTTCTACCCAAGAAAGAAGGTCAAGGGCGAGGGGATAACCGCAAGCAATCCATTTACCCAAGATTAAAAGCCACAGAAGATGGCCAAGGGCAAGAGTATCACCCCTAGAAACCCCTCTATACAATAAAGAAGGCCACAGAAAAAGGCCAAGGACGAGGGGCTCACCGCGACCAACCCCACTACTAAATATAGAAGTCCACAGAAGAAGGCCAAGGGAGAGGGGCTTACCGCGAGAATTCCCTCTACCTTAGATGGAAGGCCATAGAAGAAGGCCAAGGGCGAGGGGATCACTTTGAGAAACCCCTCTACCCAATATAGAAGGCCACATAAAAAAGGTCATGGATGAGGGTCTCACTATGAGAAACCCCTCTAAACAAAGTAGAAGGCCAAGAACGAGGGGCTCACTGCGAGTAACCCCTCTGCCCAAGTTGATACTCAGATAAAGAGGTCCACCATAAGTGGACCCATCTACAAAACTTGGGATTAAGTGAAAAAAAATTTAATAACCCTAAGGGGAATGAAGAAGGGTCCCTCAAAATAAAAAACTGAATTTATGGCGTACAAAGCCTTTTGGTCTACCCAACACAAAAGTCTTTGCACGAGGGGCAAAAGTAAAAGGGTGTTTCAAGCTTGACCACTATATTTGTGGGTGAGGGTCCCTCAAAGACCCCCCCCCCCTTCATCTTATAGAAAATATGAGGTGGAGGGAACCCCCAGGGTCCCTCCACTACAGAAATCCATATTAGTGAAGGAACCCCCGAGGTCCCTCTATCACAGAAATTCATATTGGAGAAACAACCCCCAGGGTCCCCTCACAGTAGAAATTCATATTGGAGAAGGAACCCCCAGGGTCCCTGCATCGCATAAATCCATATGGGTGAAGGAACCCCCAGGGTCCCTCCACCGTAGAAATTCATATTGGAGAAGGAACCCCCAGGGTCCCTCCATTACAAAAATTCATATTGGAGAAGGAATCCCCCAGGGTCCCTCCACCAGGGAAATTCATATTAGAGAAGAAACCCCAGTGTCCCTCCACCGTAGAAATTCATATTGGAGAAGGAACCCTGGGTCTCTCCACAACAGATATCCATATTGGTAGAGGAACCCCTAGGGTCCCTATACCGCACAAATTAATATTAGAGAAGGAATCCCTGGGGTATCTCCACAATAGAAATCCATATTGGTGAAGGAACCCCCAAGGTCCCTCCACCACAAAAATTCATATTGGAGAAAGAACCCCTAGGGTCCCTCCACAACAGAAATTCATATTGGAGAAGGAACCCCTCAGGTCCCTCCACAGTAGAAATTCATATTGGAGAGGGAAGCCCCAGGGTCCCTCCATCGCAAAAATTCATATTGGAGAAGGAACCCCCCAGGGTACCTCCACCACAGAAACTCATATTGAGAAGGAACCCCTCCAAGGATCCCGCCAGAAACTCATGTTGAGAAGGGACCTCACCTAGCTGGCGACAAAAGCCCATATTGAGAGGGACCCCAGTGTGACAACCCGAATATAATTTTGATAAATTATATTTAAATCATGTTTATATTATGTGATATGAATAATGTGTTATTAGTATATCTAATATTAAGTTCTTATGTTTAGTCTAATCCTACTTTCATAAATCATGAAATGTCGAGTTATGTACGAACACAAGATTTGGTTATTTTCGATAGAAATGTTCCTCTTTAAGACTAGTTTTGACCATTGTAACATTACAATTGAATTGAGGTGAAAACTACATAGTTGTAGACATGTGAGTTAGTGTCGTAACACAACAAACGGTGCATCAAATGGATGCTCGAGAAAGAATTTAGGTCGAAATTACGAGAAGGGGGCAAATCTGTCAATTCCCTTAAGTGGTAAATTGTCTTTTATTAAACCAAATGGTTTAATTTGATTGGTTGGCTTGGGAGGCAGCCTTGGCCGACTTAAAACCCTCCCTCTAACATATTTCTTCATCAAAACAAAGCCTAGGTTCAGTTTCAAGTGTTGTTAGCTTGAGGAAATAGAAAGTTGAGGTTTAGGAAGAAAAAGTGAGGAGAAAAAGTGTAGAAAAATCCGTAGAAATTACGTAAAAAGCCCTGAAGGTAATCCTAATAGAAATTCTTGTTATTTATCTTATATTACTGATTTATATGATATAAATCATCATAATTTTACGAAAGTTTCAGCCCTTTAGATATATGTATGGTTAGATGCAAGCTTATGTTAAGTTGAGTGTAGAAACCCTTAAAATTGCTGTGTGTTGAAACCCCTTGTATTCAAATCTGCATATCTCTTTGTGTGATTACTGTAATTGAGAAATTCCAATTGGAAATAAAATTATACTCATATATTCATATAATATCTGAAAATTAGAATTTATCTCCTTGTGGTTAGGCCATAATGATGATTTCAAGTTGGTACACAGTTGCTGTTTGTATACTTGATTTCGGTATGCCCTGAGTTTGGTCAAGATTTTGAGATAGCAAATGAAGTCCAAATATTATGAAACTTTAATTCTGTACTATTAAGTATGTATACTGAAAGTGTGTTGAAAATCATGGAAACTTATGTTGTATAAAAATTATGAAAATTCTGGGAATTCGAAGGATCAATAGAGGAGTTTGTAGGGGAGATTTCTTGTGTTGTAGAGAAATGGTCATAATTTGCCCTAGGAAGCTTGAAAAATTACACCGTCACTTGTACTGGATAATATATTCATATATGTTTTCATATTGATAAGTTTGGACCCCTGCATTTATACAATTTAGGAATATGGGATGATTAAATATGTAAGACAATAATTTCAGGCCATACTGGATACCCTTGAATGAATGTTTGTATTTCGTCCTTACAAAGGGTACTTTGAGTTCATGTTTCATGTGTATATACATTGAGGAGTATAATTTCATGTTTACTTGACTTTGGTTATAAATTCCTCATAAGGTATTTCCTACGGTTGAATGTCCGTAACTTTATCAACATGTATATCATTGTTTTGCCTTTACCTATGTTTTATGGAATGTGACTTAATTGGAATTATATTGTTGATGTATCGTCATGGAAAGTTACATAATTATGTTAGGATAATATTTATGATTGAGTTTCAGTACTGATCTAGTTGGATTGACAGGTGTAAGGTCTAATAAAACCAGTTCAGCTCCACCAGAAGGAAACCTGGATACGTAGTTGACAACCCAAGGTGAGTGTACCCACTGGAATGATGTATTTGTATCGTGTTGTGGGTATGATCATAATAAAATGAATATGAAATTGTTCATTTCGGTTTACTGAAATGAGGGGTTACTCCTCGACCAGGAATGGGGGAGATTTGTCTATTAATGACAAGGGGTTACTCCTCGACCAGGAATGGGGGAGAATTGTCTATTTAGACAGGATATGTGAATCATGATTTGGAAAAGTTGGTCATTCATTATGAATGAGCCGGATAAGTAAATACATAAGTATATGGACATGATTTATTGCATTTAAATTCATGCAGTAGTTTAGTAGTGATGCATTCACCGGGCTATTTTTGCTCATGGTTCCTATGTTCACATTTTTCAGGTAATGTGATGTCACTGCCAAATCTAGGAAGTCGGTCTGGGTTAGCAAGAAACGGGAGAAACAAAGATTTTGTTTTAATGTAAATGATGTAATTAAGTTAAATTATCATTCAGGAAAGTTTGTATAAATATGACTAGTGTACTGTTGTAAAAAGGTTTTCAGTTATATGGATTTACAATGATGACTCTGAAATCAAAACTCGTGTTTATGGTTTGGTTAGATTAATTATGGTTTGAATCACTTTGACTTTCAGACTTAATTATAAGTAATTGGGTTGGGGTGTGTTCGCTTTTGGTATCAGAGCCTAGGTTTTAGAGGTTCTGGAGTGAGAAGAGTCTAGATTTGGCAGTGAATGTTAGAAATATATTTTATTTGATACTAACGATTATGTTAGGAAAGATATGTATATCTGCATGTTGTTATATCTTTGATTCATTACAGATATAAGAAAAATGGAATGAGGGAATGTGAATGTGGAAATAGATGATGAGGCTTCAAATATTCCAGCAGAAGCGAAGGTTGAGCAACCTGTTCAGATAAATGTGGAACCCGAGCCAGAACAACTGACGGATATGCAAAAAATGGCACGTGCTATGACTCTAATGGCAGAGCAACAAGCTAGATTTATGGCTCATGTGGAAGAACAATAGACCAGGCAACTGGAGGCACAAGCCTTGGCTAGGGCTGAGGAGGTGATACACCGGGAAGAAAGGTGTACTTCACATGAAAAATTTATTAAGATGAACCCACCATCGTTCGAAGGAGCAGTTGATCCCGCAGAGGCAGAAGTATGGGTTAAAGAAATTGAACTTATCTTTGGGGTAATGAAGATGCCTGAAAATCAACAGGTAACCTTGGCGACGTATATGTTGAAAGGAGAAGCTAAGTACTGGTGGGATGCCACGAAACATTTGTTGATTACTCCAGGAGGCGGGAATGTGATCTCATGGGATGCTTTTGTTAAAGCCTTGTATGACAAGTATTTTCCTCCGATGTATCAAAAACAAAAGGAGAAAGAATATTTCCTATTGAATCAGGGGAGTATGACAGTTAGGGAATATGAAGCCAAACTTACAGCCTTATCTCGTTTTGCTTCAAGGTTTATCCGGAATGAGGAAGATATGTGTAACCGATTTCTCGATGGACTAGAGTTAGTTATTAAATCAAGGCTATCGGCTTTAGAGACTGTTAATTATTCAGCCTTGGTGAATAAAGACATGTTATTAGAAAGGGACGTGAATGAAGCAAGAGGGAATCGAGAACGAGGTGTAAAGAGAAGCAGATTCGATCCAAGTTATCAAAAGGGTAGTGATAGAGAATATTCGAGACTTGGAGGGCAGAAATTCCAACAGGGTAGAGGTGGAAGTAGTTTGCAAAGGGGTGAGGCTAGTGGTGGAAGAGGTTCAGGAGTTTCATCACAAAGAGATCCTAATGTTTGTTTCTTTTGTGGGTCATCGGGTCATATAAAAAGAAATTGCCCAAAGTTACAGAGTATAGAATGTTTCAACTGTCATCAGAAGGGCCATCTGAGAAAGAATTTCCCTATGCTATCAAGAGCAGTTTCAGTTAGTAGTGTGGGGCCTCATAAAGGATCCTCTCCAGGAAGTGCCACCAGGGGAAGAGGTACAGGACAAGCAAGTGGATCAAAGGAAGGAGGAAGAGTGTTTGCAATGACGCTGCAAGATGCCCATGCTACACCTGAAGTGGTTACAGGTAAACTCTCTATTGCGAACAAAGATTTATATGCACTCATTGATCCTGGATCTACGCATTCATTTGTGGCATTAGATATTGTTTCATATTTGGGTAGACCATGTTCATTTCTCAATTGTGCCTTATATATTTCTACCCCAATGGAAAGTGTGATTCTGGTTGAGCATGTTTATAAAGATTGTATCTTACGAATGGGGGAACGAGATTTCTATGTTGATTTGATACCGTTGGCCATTCGAGATTTTGATATTATATTGGGGATGGATTGATTATCATCATACCATGCTTCCATTGATTGTTTTCGCAAAGAAGTTACATTTCATTTGCCTGGTGAACCCGAGTTCCAATTTATAGGAGAAAGGAATGTTGTCCCTAATTGTCTTATCTCAGCAATAAAGAGCAGAAAGTTATTGAGTAAGGGTTGTACAGGGTATTTAGCGTATGTGGTTGATGTTAGTAAGGAAGCACTTAAAGTTGAAGATATACCAGTGGTTAGAGAGTTTTCTGATGTCTTCCCAGAAGAATTGCAAGGATTGCCACCCGATAGGGAAGTAGAGTTTTCTATTGAATTAGTTCCAGGTACTGGTCCAATTTCTCTTGCTTCATATAGAATGGCACCAGCGGAGTTGAAAGAATTAAAAGTGCAATTACAAGATCTGATAAGCAGAGGTTTCATTCGGCCTAGTGTTTCACCATGGGGAGCCCCGGTGTTATTTGTGAAAAAGAAAGATGGGACAATGCGATTATGTATTGATTATCGGCAATTGAATAAGGTGACCATTAGAAACAAGTACCCTCTACCTCGTATCGATGACTTGTTTGACCAATTACAGGGGGCCACTGTATTTTCGAAGATTGATTTGAGATCGGGTTACCACCAACTGAAAGTGAAAGATAGTGATATTTCCAAAACAGCTTTTCGGACTCGATATGGGCACTATGAGTTTTTGGTGATGCCTTTTGGATTGACTAATGCTCCGGCAGTTTTTATGGATTTGATGAACCGGGTATTCCACCCTTTCATTGATTCATTTGTGATAGTATTCATAGATGATGTGTTGATTTACTCGCGTAGCATGGAGGAACATGAGAAACATTTGAGACTTGTATTGCAGATTTTGAGAGAGAAGAAATTATTTGCTAAATTCAGCAAGTGTGAGTTTTGGTTGAATGAAATTGTATTTTTGGGGCACGTTGTCTCGAGAAATGGGATATATGTTGATCCAAAGAAGGTGGAAGCAATTGTTGAATGGGAGAGTCCTAAGAATGTGACAGAAATTAGGAGTTTCCTAGGATTGGCAGGTTACTATCGCAGATTCATTAAGGGATTTTCAGCAATAGCATTACCATTGACAAAGTTGACCCGTAAAGAAGTGAAGTTTGTGTGGGATGAAGAATGCGAAAGGAGTTTTAAAGAATTAAAGAAGCGGTTAGTTTCAGCCCCTATACTTGCTATTCCATGTGGGAATGAGTCTTTTGTGATCTATACAGATGCTTTATTTCAGGGGTTAGGATGTGTTCTTATGCAAAATGGGAAGGTAATAGCATATGCTTCCAGACAATTAAAGACGCATGAACGAAACTACCCTACACACGATCTAGAGCTAGCAGCCATTGTTTTTGCTTTAAAGTTGTGGAGACATTACTTGTATGGAGAAACTTGTGAGATATTTACAGATCATCAAAGTTTGAAATACTTGTTCACACAGAAAGAACTAAATTTGAGACAGAGGCATTGGATAGAGCTGATTAAAGACTATGACTGTACCATTCATCATCATCCTGGGAAGGCCAATGTGGTAGCAGATGCTTTGAGTCGGAAATCATCAGGGATTCTTGGTTGCATACGGTGTGCACGTGTTGGAAATATTCTTGACTTGGCATTAATGGGGATTGAATTGAAGTTTTCAAAAAGCGGAGGATTATTAGCACATGTCACAGTGAGACCTTTGTTGGTCGAACACATACGAAATTTGCAGACCAGTGATCCATTCCTTGAGAAGAAGAAACAAGATGTCCTGGATGGTAAAGAGAGTGACTTTGAAATTAAGAATGATGAATCGTTGTGTTATAAAAATAGGATTTGTGTACCGAATGATCCACCCTTAAAGAGGGATATATTAGAAGAGGCACATAGTTCTATTTACTCTATGCATCCGGGAGGTACCAAAATGTACAGAGATTTGAAGGAGTATTACTGGTGGAACAATATGAAACGTGAGATTGCAGAGTTCGTAGCTAAATATTTAGTATGCCAACAAGTGAAAGCAGAGCATCAGAAGCCGGCAGGATTATTGCAGTCGTTGCCTATTCCGGAATGGAAGTGGGAGCATATAACGATGGACTTTGTTATAGGATTACCCCGATCACCAAAGGGTCATGATTCTATTTGGGTGATTGTAGATCGATTGACGAAGTCAGCCCATTTTCTTCCAGTTAAGACCACCTACACTGTTGACAAGTATGCACGAATGTACGTTGATGAGATTATCCGTTTACATGGGGCACCAGTGTCAATTGTATCAGATAGAGATCCAACATTCACTTATAAGTTTTGGCCTCGTCTCCAGAATGCCATGGGCACAAGTTTGAAGTTCAGCACTGCGTTTCATCCACAAACTGGTGGGCAGTCAGAAAGGACGATTCAAATATTAGAAGACATGTTACGAGCTTGCGTATTTGACTTCAAAGGTAGTTGGGATGATCATTTGCCATTGATGGAATTTTCATACAATAATAGTTATCAGTCGACTATTGGTATGGTGACCAAGCATAAATTCTTCAGAATTTAGCTTCTTAATTTAGTGATTTTAATATCTCGAACAATGTAATTGAGCCATTTTTATGCCATATCACTCCATTGTTTATTCCTAACAATTTTCCCTAGTTTTTGTATAAGTTGGATGAAGTTTTCAGGAATGGAATGCAAGAAAGAATCCAAAAGAAAAGAAAAGATGCAAGCAAGAAATGTCTAAGGGCAAAAGTGTAATTCCATTCAGAATTCGAAAGTGACACCAAAAGGAAAGTTGAAGAGAATGAGTTCACAAGAGCATAGGAAGAAACGGCATTCAAATCGGAGGTCTAGATAAGAAGATATGGCCAGTCAAAGCTGCAAGAAAAAGTCAAAGAAGAAGAAATTCGGACCGATCCGGATAGGAGTCGGACCGATCCGATATGCCCAAGTCCAGTGCACCCCGGATGGATGGCAAACCGATGGGAGCAATAATCGAACCGATCCGGACACTATCGAACCGATCCAGAAGAAAATAAAAGAACCGATCCGGAAGAAAATAAAAGAACCGATCCGATGGATATCGGACCGATCCGATTAAGACCCGGACCGATCCGGGTATGCGAAAGTCTGGCATTAATTTGCCATTTATTGTGCAGATTTGATGAGTGTGTAGCTGTGAATCTTGTTCCACAAGCACAATTGGAGACCGACTTTGGATGATTTGTGCTATAAAAAGCCAAACTCTACATCATTTGAGTAGCTAGGTTAAGAGGCTAGGGTTAAGAATTTTAGAGAGAGTTTTTTAGATCAGATTTTTAAGTCAAATTTCCATTTCCTTCAAGATTTGCTGGAACCCTAGTTTGTATTCTGAATCTCAATTCCGTTTTTGTGCTGAATTCAAGTAATATCATTCTATTCTCTTTTGCTTTAATTTTTGCAAGGATCTTACAATGTTCTGCAGTTTCATAATTTCATATGTGAAGTTGTTTTTCAACCAAATCATGAGTAGCTAATTTCTCAAGGGTTGGGGTACATGAACTCAATCCAAGGCAAATTATTTGTATGGAAAATTAGAAAATAATTGAAAATGTTGGTTGAATCGTGAATGAAAATCATATATGCATTGTCATATCTTTTAATCTCTCTTGCCCTAGGTACTTGGGATGTTTAAGAATGTTTTGTATGTATAATTTGTCGTTCACCGCTTTATATTGATCTTTGATTTCATATGATGCGGGCTTGACCCTGATATATGTAATGCTTAGTGATGATAAGGACTGGATTTAATCAAGAATTTTGATTTATAATTCTAGTATTCTAAAGGATAATTTGTTAAGGATTGAGGGATTGTACCCTACCCTAATTTTATCTAAATTGTTAAACCCAAATTTTGCTGTTAATTTCCATTTGTTTTTCATAAGTAAAGTTTTAGAAATTTTCTCAAAAATCAATCATCTTTTTATTTCTTTCAAGAAATCATTTCAAGGTTTGGTAATTTTTCTTGTTATTGTTTGGCAATTTTGATCCCTGTGGAGACGATCCCGACTTACCGGGTTATTACTTGAGCGACAAGGCTTGCACTTGAGCCTAGATAAATACGCACTTTTGAGACAAATATTAAGTCGCGTCAAGTTTTTGGCGCCGTTGCCGGGGATACAAAATTGTTAAATTTTCAAGAAAGTTATTGTTATCTACAAGTGATTTCATAAAAAAAAAAAATATTTTTCATTTTTTCTCTTGTGTGCTTATATGCAGAATTCATCTCCCACCCAAATTCACGAAAATCCTATTGCCGAAGCCGGGTCTGAAAATTTTGAGTCTCCTCATTTTTGGGTTCCACCCCCTTCGCCTAATAATTCCATCACAAGTCGTTCTTTGAGTCAAACCTTGAGTGAGAGTTCTGAACCTTTCGGTAGCGATATGTCGGATCATGGTAGTGTCGGTGTTGGTGCTGGAGAGGATGATGCACCCTATCTTCCCATGAAAGATCTTTTATTTCCGGAGAGAACTGCTACCCCTGGTTGCATTTTATTCCCGTATAATGCCGGTCAGTTCCACTTTAGGAATGGAATGATCCAAATTCTTCCAACATTTCATGGGATGGATTTGGAAAAACCATATCTCCATATTCGAGAATTCGAAGATACGTGTGAGACATTTGGAGACCAAACTTGTCCACAAGAAGTAATCCGGTTAAAGCTCTTTCCTTTTTCCTTAAAGGATAAAGCGAAAACTTGGTTATGGTCCCTTCCTCCAAATTCTGTTTTATCTTGGAGAGATATGCAAAATAAGTTTATCTCAAAATTTTTTCCACAACACAAAACCAATTCCGTTAAAACCCAAATTCAAGATTTTCGTCAAAATGAGAATGAGGCTTTTGATAAGTGTTGGGAGAGATATCAGGAGTTAGTTAATGCGTGCCCCCATCATGGTTTTGAACCTCATCATCTGATTTCATTTTTCCATCAAGGCCTTACTGTAGCGTCTAAACAACTTGTTCAAACCATGTGTGAGAGACCTTTTTGGGAGTTAAGTACGAGCGATGCTGAGGCTCATTTGAAATATGTGGCAGAAACTACCCAAGCATGGGATACTTCTGATCCTAATAGTCAAAATAGAAATCGACAAGTGTCCAACTTGCCTGCTGCGTCCGGTATTTATCACTTGGACAAGGACACTTTGTTGGATCGAAAATTAGACCAAATGGAGAAGAATTTCAGAGATATGCTAGATATGCGATTGAGAGATGTGTCTGGACCCGTAAAAGCCGGGATGGAGAAAGTATGTGCCATTTGTAATGCAGGCCATTCTACAGAAGGATGTCCTACTATTTCTGCATACAAGGCCATGTACACTGAACAGGTTGATGCAATAGGAGGTTATCGAGGAAATTATAATGCTCAGCAAGGGAATGCATATAATCAATCGTGGAGGAATCCCAGATTCAATTATGGACAACCCCAAGGAGGGATGGTTCCTAACCCACAGATGACTCTACCACAACCCCCTCAATTTCAGCAGGTGGAAAATCCTGGGCCTTATGTACCTCCACCTAGGAGATATCTTGAAGATAATTTCAATCAATTCATCCAATCCCAAAAAGAGAGAGATGCTAAATTTGAGCGAATGTTCGCTGAAATGCATACTAACATCTCTAGGTTGCAGTCTGCGGTGAATACTCAAGAGAAGGGTAAACTTCCAGCCCAAGGCCAAAGACCACCTCTTCAAGGTTAAACACGGTTTGCTCCACCTCATCAGATGTGCAAGAACAATGTCAAGCTGTTACTACTCTTCGTAGTGGCCGCGTAATTGATCTAGCACCTAAATTGCCAAAGGAGAATGATGATGGAGTGGAACCCGAGATTGTGAAGAAATCTGAAATTTCCGAGTCTGAAGAACCTTCCTTAGAAAAGGAATTGAAAGATGCGGAAGTTGAGACTGATATTGAAGTCAAGTCGCCTACTGCTGCTCCATTCCCTCAACGCTTAGAGTCACCCCAGAAAGGTGCTTCGCGTATCGAGGTGATGGATGTGTTGAAGCAAGTAAAATTGAACTTGCCGTTCCTTGATGCTATTCAACAAATTCCAGCATATGCGAAGGTTATTAAAGATCTTTTGACTGTCAAGAGACGTCTTAAGGTGAAGAAAAATGTTTTCTTGGCACAAAATGTTAGCTCAGTTCTTCTCAATGATCTTCCACCAAAATTTAAAGATCCAGGTTCACCTACCATTTCGTGTATCATTGGAGAAATGAGAGTGGAAAGAGCATTGCTTGATTTAGGTGCAAGTGTAAACATCCTCCCATACTCCATCTATAAGAAGCTTGATTTAGGTGATTTAAAACCTACCCGAATCACTCTACAGTTAGCGGATAGAACAGTCAAAGTGCCTCGTGGGATTGTAAAAGACGTGATAGTTCAAGTGGATACGTTCTACTTTCCCGTTGATTTTGTTATTTGGGACACCGAGCATGTTCCCCATACGAGAAATCATGTTCCAATTATATTGGGCCGACCGTTCTTAGCTACCGCTAATGCTTTGATCAATACTCGGAATGGCCAAATGCAACTCACTTTTGGAAACATGACTCTTGAGAAAAATATTTTCAATGTCTCTAACCAAATGGGTGATGAGGATGAGATTCTTGAGGTTGATCTTATTGAAGAAGTGGTGGATGAAAATATTGAAAAAATCATAGGAGGAGATGCTCTGAAAGTGTGCTTAGGGCAAAGTGGTGCTCAAATGAGTGATTATACTGAGTTTGAGAGAGAGGTGGAAGAGTTACAAATGTGGTTACAAGAGGAAGAGAGTTTTGAGAGTTTGAGAGTGGTTGAATGGATTTCTAGGTATGAAGAATTTCCTCCGAGGGAGACACCCATGGTCCCCTCTGAACATAGATTTCCTAGTCTTGAGTTGAAGAAACTACCTTCCCATGTCAAATATGCCTTTTTAGGTGAGAATGATACATTTCCTGTTGTTGTGTCTTCCCATCTAGAAAAAGGGCAAGCAGGTATGTTGTTAGATGTGTTGAGAAAGCATAGAAGTGCTTTTGGTTGGACCATAGCAGATTTGAAGGGTATAAGTCCTTTGATTTGTACCCATAAAATCCATCTTGAGGAAGAAGTGAAGCCATCGCGTGAGATGCAAAGGCGGTTAAATCCAACCATAAAAGATGTTGTAAGAGCGGAAATAATCAAATTGCTAGATGCTGGAATTATATATCCCATTTCGGATAGTAAATGGGTGAGCCCAATTCAGGTTGTTCCAAAGAAATCGGGGATGACCGTGGTTGAAAATGCTAAGGGAGAATTAATACCTCAACGCACCACCACCGGGTGGCGTGTTTGCGTTGACTATCGAAAGCTCAATGCCGGAACTCGAAAGGATCATTTTCCCTTACCATTTATCGATCAAGTTATTGAAAGAGTAGCGGGCCATCCTTACTATTGTTTCTTAGATGGGTATTCCGGTTATAACCAGATTGAAGTGGATGTTCTTGATCAAGAGAAGACGACTTTTACATGTCCTTTTGGTACGTTTGCCTATAAACGTATGCCATTTGGGTTATGTAATGCGCCAGCTACTTTTCAAAGGTTCATGTTAAGTCTCTTTAGCAACATGATTGAAAAAGGTCTTGAGGTGTTCATGGACGATTTCAGCGTTTTCGGTTCATCTTTTGACCATTGTTTAGCTAATCTTGAGAGAGTTCTATTCCGATGTGTGGAAAAAGACTTAGTCCTCAATTGGGAAAAATACTATTTCATGGTTACCGAGGGTGTAGTCTTGGGCCACATAGTCTCATCTAGGGGAATTGAAGTTGATCGAGCAAAAATTGAAGTAATAGCTGAGTTACCCCCGCCGAAATCACTTAAAGATGTGAGGTCCTTTCTAGGCCATGCTGGATTTTATAGGAGGTTTATCAAAGACTTTGGCTCCATCGCTAGACCTTTGAGTAATATTCTCATGAAGGACACTCCATTTGAGTGGAGTAAAGCATGTCAAGAAGCATTTGATAAACTCAAAAGCATGCTTATTTCTGCACCTATCATGCAAGCTCCGGATTGGTCGCTTCCCTTTGAGCTTATGTGTGATGCAAGTGATTACGCGATTGGGGTTGTTCTTGGACAGAGGAAAGACAAGAAAGCTCATGTTATTTACTATGCTAGCCGAACATTATTTGGCCCTCAGCTTAATTACTCTACTACAGAGAAAGAGTTGTTAGCAGTCGTTTAATTTCGCTCTTACATTGTTGGGTCGCCTATCCTTTGTTTCACTGATCATTCGGCATTGAAATATCTCTTGAGCAAGAAAGATGCCAAACCTCGTTTAATTAGGTGAATCCTACTCTTACAAGAGTTTAATCTCTCGATTCAAGATAAGAAAGGAGTAGAAAACGTCGTTGCTGACCATTTGTCACGACTCTCGTCCGACGTACCTATTGATCCCATTCCCATAGACGAGTATTTTCCGGATGAGAATTTATTTGCTACCTCTTCTCTCCCTTGGTTTGCGGATATAGTCAATTACCTTGTCACCGGAGTTGTTCCCTCTAGTTGGAATCCGCAAGAGAGAAGGAGGTTCATTACTTGGTCACGCATGTTCTTTTATGATGATCCATACTTGTTTAAGTATTGGGCTGACCAAATTATCCGGAGATGTGTCCCCGATGAGGAAATCCAAGGGGTGATTCGATTCTGTCATTCGGAAGCATGTGGCGGTCATTTCTCTAAAAATAAAACTGCTGCGAAAATCCTTCAAAGTGGTCTTTATTGGCCCACAATCTTCCGGGATGTGAATGCTTTTTGTAAGACTTGCGATAGATGCCAAAGAATGGGAGCTATTACTCGCCGTGATATGATGCCATTATCCCCTATTTTAGTCTTGGAGTTGTTTGATTGTTGGGGAATTGACTTCATGGGGCCCTTTCCCCCTTCTTTTGGTTTTCTATACATCCTCGTTGCTGTAGATTATGTCTCAAAATGGGTAGAGGCTATAGCTACAAGGACGAATGACAGCAAGGTGGTGATAAAATTTATTCAAGAAAATATACTTTCTCGCTTTGGTATGCCTAAGGCCATAATTAGTGATAATGGAACTCATTTTTGCAATAGGCCGATGGATAAACTAATGCGGAAGTATGGAATTGTCCATAAGGTTAGCACCCCTTATCACCCCCAATCGAATGGCCAAGCCGAGCTTACTAATAGGGAGATCAAGAATATATTGGAGAAGACAGTTGATCCTAATCGGAAAGACTGGTCTCTTAGATTGACTGATGCTCTCTGGGCTTATAGAACCGCATACAAGAATCCCCTTGGGATGTCCCCATTTTGATTTGTGTATGGCAAACCTTGTCATCTTCCGGTTGAAATTGAACACAAAGCGTATTGGGCTATCAAAAGGGTGAACTTCAACATGGATAAAGCCGGTGAAACACGTAAACTTCAATTGAATGAGTTGGAAGAAATGCGCAATGATGCGTATGAAAGTGCCAAAATCTCCAAGGACCAAATGAAACGAGCTCATGACGAAATCATTTGTAAGAAAGAGTTTCATTTGGGGCAGAAAGTACTTCTCTACAACTCGAGGTTACATTTGTTTCCCGGAAAATTGCGGTCCCGATGGTCTGGTCCTTACATTGTGAAAGAAGTATTTCCCCATGGAGCCGTTGAAATAATAGATGAGAAAGGGGGAAACACTTTTAAAGTCAATGGTCATCGTCTCAAGCCTTACTTGGAAGCCATGGTTAAAGAAGCCGACACAATCTGGTTGTCGGACCCCATTTATGGGGATTGATTGAAAAAAGAGAGTGAGGTCGTCGCACCCCCGACATGTATGGGGTGGCTGTTGTACATATGCGTCGTAGGATGTAGTGGTTATAGGTTAGAGTCCGTTATGAGGATTGAGAATCCGAAGGGTGCGGGTTGTTTCGTTATCAATGAGTTGCGAGGATAGTTGGAAGTATGCGAGGTTGAAAAATCATTTTTGGAGTGGAGTATGAGCATTGATAGGAGGAGAGAAAGAGAGAAGAAGAATTCTGGAAATTCAGCAACCGGATCGGTCCGGGGTTAAAAAAGAACCGATCCGGTGAGGCGGATCGGTCCGGCCCAAAACCGGATCGGTCCGAGTTTCTGCAGATTTAGTTTCCTAAGAGACACACCTCTTCATTTCCACCTCCTCAATCCCCACCCTTTCACTTCACCCAATCCATCTCTTCCTTCAAAATTTCGTCCCCCCATTTCCCACCCATTCATTCCCTCCATTTCACCCACTCATTCCTATAAATACATACCTCCACTACCCATTTTCTTCACACCTCCATCTATCTTCTCTCTTATATCTCCATAGCTATCTCCTTCCTCCCTACCAAATGGCTGCTCCCCAGAAATATACTTCCATTGAAGTTCTCCCCAACGGAAATGGAGAGTATCGTTCCCACCAAGAAGCGAATTGGTGCCGAAAGTTTTTCAGCCCTACACGCAAAATCCATATCGAGAGACAAGTGTTATGGGATCAAATGCCTAATTCTGTCACCGCCCTTTTTCTGTCACGGGGCTGGTGCTGTTTCTTTAATGAACCATATGAGGCAGTTTGGGAAAATGAAGTTCGTCAGTTTTATGGATCTGTCGTCCGCACAGCTGAATTTGAATCCCAAGCATTTGTGGATTCCATCCCTATCCCGTTCTCACTTGATCTCGTGATGCGGAAGCTCGAATCATATGGTGTGCTCACTCCCGATCAGTTTGACTATCCGAGTCCCGATCCCGTCCTCACAAAAGAAGTTTGTATCTCGCGAATCCAACCCAGTGCGGTTTGGACCACCGAGACATTTCCCGTCGGCCGCTTGTCCGACAAGGCACGATTCACTTTCCATATCATTTGTGCCAACATTTTGCAAACTTCTAATGATTCAGCGATGAGGGCTCGCCAAGACACCATGGTATATCATCTCTTCGACCCGGCAACCGTGATCAATTTGGCCCGAACATTTTACACCGATATCCTTTTTGTGGCCTATGATAAAAAGGGCCGCACTCCTCTTCCGTATGGTCGACTCATCACCTCAATGCTTCGAGATGCCGGTATCGCACCACCTCAGGATCTTGTCAAACTTCCTAAACCTTTAGGATAAGAGTCCCGCACTCGAAGTGAGCGACAAATTCAGCTCGTCCGTGCTCGGCATGGCGACGATTCTAGTGAGGAAGATGACGATGAAGAGGAGAACGTCGCGGAGGAGGACGTGGAAATGGCGGAGGGTGAAGAGGCAGAATATGATGAGACAGCTGATCCGGATTACGTTCCGGAGGATCCGGTCTTGCATGAGCGCGTTCTCTCTCTTGAGACACGTTTTGACGCACATGTGTCCTCCTACGAGAGGGATATGAGTTTGGTCCTGCGTATGCAGGCCGACTTGTATCGTCTCCAAGCGGGACCCGAGGCCCCTCTTCCTCCCTACTATTATAATCCATATGATCCTTCTGCTCCCAGTACTTCCCATCCCCCACCCGCCCCTTAGGATACCCTTCCCTTGTTAGGATTTTTATCCCTATGTTTGTAGTTTTGCTTACACAGTTATTTCCACAGTTTGTTTGTAATCTACAGTTTTAATATGATATTGGCTTGTTTTATTTATCGCACTCTCTATGTTGTCTTCTTTATCTCTTATCTATTTGATTGAGGACAATGCAAATCATTGAGTTAGGGGGGATGACAGGTGTGTATTCATAAATCTTTGCTTATATTCATATATATAGAAAAAAAAATTGAAAAATGATTGAAAAAGCCATAAATATTTTTGTTCAAAATAAATAAAAATTGGAATTTAAATTTTTCAAAAATATCACCTTTATTCTATTTAAAGTCTCAAATTGTTAAATCATTTGCACTAAGCCAAAATTGACCGAAGATGGAAATTGAAAGAAAATTGACGACTTAACGAATAAGTGTGGAGATTAATCAAACCCGGTGAGATTTCGAGCCTTTCAATTTTTTATGAGTTTTTAAATCAATCCGAGTTTATGATTAACTCAAAGTTCTTTTCAGCGTTTTAATAAGTCGTCGATGATCTCAATCCTTTGTTATGATCGGTTATGGGAAATGTGTGAATTGTTGTCTCGAAATTCGTGCTAAATATATCTCTAAACTTAATTAATCTCGAGATGCATATAGTAATGTGATTAGCAATTCGGACAATGAAGTAGGCCCTCATTTGTTACCCAAAAATATTAGCCATAAAAAGTTGTGAAAAATAAAATTATCCCTTTGCAACCCACTTTGAGCCGAATGAAATATTTCCCTTTCGTTTGATAACCCGAAAACCCAAATAGCCCGGAATTGTGAAAATTGAGAAAATTCATCAAGTAAGTCCAAATTGTGCAATAAAAAGGGGCAAGAAAAAAAAATGTTAAAAAAAAATAGTGAAAAAAAAAATGAAAATTGAAAAAGAAAGAGAAAAATGAGCAAATGCCCGAAAAAGCACAAATGGACATCATAAGGACATTTTTCAATTCCGAACATTCCGTCCATTCCCATTTTTTTCCTTATACCTTAAACCCAAGAAAAGTCCTAACCGAGTCCAAATGGCGAAATTAATTACTGCATGGAGAGCTAAGACATGAAAAGATAATATGAGAGATTAAATGGTGTGAACTAGAGGTGATGTTCCCGTTTCCTAATAACTGTAATCCGATGATGAGATATTTTCACCATATATTTCCTTCTTTTCAATTTTGTATGCATGAATTTGTGTCCATTATATTTACTCTTTATATCATGCATACCGAGAGAAAATAGCCACAATCCGAGTGATTCATTTGTGAGAGCAATCCGTAAGAATTTGAATCAAAACGAATTTTCGAAAAGTAACGTGATGCTCAATCGGTGAAAATTGGAGGTTTAATTTTTGGCTTTCCACACACACACTATGGTTTGAGACAGTTGAATATGAATTTATGGTGATTATTTTTAGAAAAGTTTAAATTGTACAATTTTTAAGTATTTTGATATTTATTTGAGTCAATAAAGAATTTTGTGGGTAAATTCACTGCAAACCCTCACAAGACAAAACTCGTCCTACTAGGGTAACCTAGGGGTTTAAAGGCTTGTTGCATACGCTCAATGCAATCGCGTGCCTACGAAAGTGGAATACTATTTCAATAAAGAAGTTTTCAAGAAATGAATGTTGGTTAGATTCAAATACATTGCCCGGGACGTGCAAAGTCCTAAGTTAGGGGGATTTGACCAAGCATAAATTCTTCAGAATTTAGCTTCTTAATTTAGTGATTTTAATATCTCGAACAATGTAATTGAGCCATTTTTATGCCATATCACTCCATTGTTTATTCCTAACAATTTTCCCTAGTTTTTGTATAAGTTGGATGAAGTTTTCAGGAATGGAATGCAAGAAAGAATCCAAAAGAAAAGAAAAGATGCAAGCAAGAAATGTCTAAGGGCAAAAGTGTAATTCCATTCAGAATTCGAAAGTGACACCAAAAGGAAAGTTGAAGAGAATGAGTTCACAAGAGCATAGGAAGAAACGGCATTCAAATCGGAGGTCTAGATAAGAAGATATGGCCAGTCAAAGCTGCAAGAAAAAGTCAAAGAAGAAGAAATTCGGACCGATCCGGATAGGAGTCGGACCGATCCGATATGCCCAAGTCCAGTGCACCACGGATGGATGGCAAACCGATGGGAGCAATAATCGAACCGATCCGGACACTATCGAACCGATCCGGAAGAAAATAAAAGAACCGATCCGGAAGAAAATAAAAGAACCGATTCGATGGATATCGGATCGATCCGATTAAGACCCGGACCGATCCGGGTATGCGAAAGTCTGGCATTAATTTGCCATTTATTGTGCAGATTTGATGAGTGCGTAGCTGTGAATCTTGTTCCACAAGCACAATTGGAGACCGACTTTGGATTATTTGTGCTATAAAAAGCCAAACTCTACATCATTTGAGCAGCTAGGTTAAGAGGCTAGGGATAAGAATTTTAGAGAGAGTTTTTTAGATCAGATTTTTAAGTCAAATTTCCATTTCCTTCAAGATTTGCTGGAACCCTAGTTTGTATTCTGAATCTCAATTCCGTTTTTGTGCTCAATTCAAGTAATATCATTCTATTCTCTTTTGCTTTAATTTTTGCAAGGATCTTACAATGTTCTGCAGTTTCATAATTTCATATGTGAAGTTGTTTTTCAACCAAATCATGAGTAGCTAATTTCTCAAGGGTTGGGGTACATGAACTCAATCCAAGGCAAATTATTTGTATGGAAAATTAGAAAATAAATGAAAATGTTGGTTGAATCGTGAATGAAAATCATATATGCATTGTCATATCTTTTAATCTCTCTTGCCCTAGGTACTTGGGATGTTTAAGAATGTTTTGTATGTATAATTTGTCATTCACCGCTTTATATTGATCTTTGATTTCATATGATGCGGGCTTGACCCTCATATATGTAATGCTTAGTGATGATAAGGACTGGATTTAATCAATAATTTTGATTTATAATTCTAGTATTCTAAAGGATAATTTGTTAAGGATTGAGGGATTGTACCCTACCCTAATTTTATCTAAATTGTTAAACCCAAATTTTGCTGTTAATTTCCATTTGTTTTTCATAAGTAAAGTTTTAGAAATTTTCTCAAAAATCAATCATCTTTTTATTTCTTTCAAGAAATCATTTCAAGGTTTGGTAATTTTTCTTGTTATTGTTTGGCAATTTTGATCCCTGTGGAGACGATCCCGACTTACCGGGTTATTACTTGAGCGACAAGGCTTGCACTTGAGCCTAGATAAATACGTACTTTTGAGACAAATATTAAGTCGCGTCATATGGCTCCTTATGAAGCTTTATATGGGAGGATATGTAGGACGCCTTTGTGTTGGGATGAAGTAGGTGAAAGAAAAATTTTGGGTCCGGAATTGATAGATATGACAACTGAAAAGATCAAAATGATTCGGGAACGGATAAAGATAGCGCAAAGCAGGCAGAAGTTTTATGCAGATAAGAGGAAGCATCCATTGGAATTTCAGAAGGGAGATTTTGTATTCCTGCGTATTTCACCGTGGAAAGGCGTTATGAGATTTGGCAAAAAGGGGAAACTAAGTCCAAGATACATTGGACCATATGAAGTGTTGGAAAGAATTGGTCCCCTGGCTTATAGATTAGCATTACCTCCAGATTTATCCCATTTACATGATGTGTTTCATGTATCGATGCTTCGTAAGTATTTGGCGGATCGATCCCATCAGTTGAAAACTCAACCAATGGAACTGAAGGAAGACTTATCGTACATCGAGGAACCGTTGGAAATTATTGATCGTAAGGAGCAGGTATTGAGGAATAAAGTTATTCACTTAGTTAAAGTTATGTGGATGAGCCACGGAGTTAAAGAAGCAACTTGGGAAATGGAGGATAGCATGAGGAAACAGTATCCCCATTTGTTTGGTAAGTGACCTTTATATTAAATTTCGGGGACGAAATTTTCTAAGGGGGGGAAGTTGTGACAACCCGAATATAATTTTGATAAATTATATTTAAATCATGTTTATATTATGTGATATGAATAATGTGTTATTAGTATATCTAATATTAAGTTCTTATGTTTAGTCTAATCCTACTTTCATAAATCATGAAATGTCGAGTTATGTACGAACACAAGATTTGGTTATTTTCGATAGAAATGTTCCTCTTTAAGACTAGTTTTGACCATTGTAACATTACAATTGAATTGAGGTGAAAACTACATAGTTGTAGACATGTGAGTTAGTGTCGTAACACAACAAATGGTGAATCAAATTGATGCTCGAGGAAGAAGTTAGGTCGAAATTACGAGAAGGGGGCAAATCTGTCAATTCCCTTAAGTGGTAAATTGTCTTTTATTAAACCAAATGGTTTAACTTGATTGGTTGGCTTGGGAGGCAGCCTTGGCCGACTTAAAACCCTCCCTCTAACATATTTCTTCATCAAAACAAAGCCTAGGTTCAGTTTCAAGTGTTGTTAGCTTGAGGAAATAGAAAGTTGAGGTTTAGGAAGAAAAAGTGAGGAGAAAAAGTGTAGAAAAATCCGTGGAAATTACATAAAAGGCCCTGAAGGTAATCCTAATAGAAATTCTTGTTATTTATCTTATATTACTGATTTATATGATATAAATCATCATAAGTTTACGAAAGTTTCAGCCCTTTATATATATGTTTGGTTAGATGCAAGCTTATGTTAAGTTGAGTGTAGAAACCCTTAAAATTGCTTTGTGTTGAAACCCCTTGTATTCAAATCTGCATATCTCTTTGTGTGATTACTGGAATTGATAAATTCCAATTGGAAATGAAATTAGGCTCATATATGAATATAATATCTGAAAATTAGAATTTATCTCCTTTTGGTTAGGCCGTAATGATGATTTCAAGTTGGTACACAGTTGCTGTTTGTATACTTGATTTCGGTATGCTCTGAGTTTGGTCAAGATTTTGAGATAGCAAATGAAGTCCAAATATTATGAAACTTTAATTCTGTACTATTAAGTATGTCTACTGAAAGTTTTTTGAAAATCATGGAAACTTATGTTGTATAAAAATTATGAAAATTCTGGGAATTCGAAGGATCAATAGAGGAGCTTGTAGGGCAGATTTTTTGTGTTGTAGAGAAATGGTCATAATTTGCCCTAGGAAGCTTGAAAAATTACACCGTCACTTGTACTGGATAATATATTCATATATGTTTTCATATTTATAAGTTTGGACCCCTGCATTTATACAATTTAGGAATATGGGATGATTAAATATGTAAGACAATAATTTCAGGCCATACTGGATACCCCTTGAATGAATGTTTGTATTTCGTCCTTACAAAGGGTACTTTGAGTTCATGTTTCATGTGTATATACATTGAGGAGTATAATTTCATGTTTACTTGACTTTGGTTATAAATTCCTCATAAGGTATTTCCTACGGTTGAATGTCCGTAACTTTATCAACATGTATATCATTGTTTTGCCTTTACCTATGTTTTATGGAATGTGACTTAATTGGAATTATATTGTTGATGTATCGTCATGGAAAGTTACATAATTATGTTAGGATAATATTTATGATTGAGTTTCAGTACTGATCTAGTTGGATTGACAGGTGTAAGGTCTAATAAAACCAGTTCAGCTCCACCAGAAGGAAACCTGGATACGTAGTTGACATCCCAAGGTGAGTGTACTCACTGGAATGATGTATTTGTATCGTGTTGTGGGTATGATCATAATAAAATGAATATGAAATTGTTCATTTCGGTTTACTGAAATGAGGGGTTACTCCTCGACCAGGAATGGGGGAGATTTGTCTATTAATGACAAGGGGTTACTCCTCGACCATGAATGGGGGAGAATTGTCTATTTAGACAGGATATGTGAATCATGATTTGGAAAAGTTGGTCATTCATTATGAATGAGCCGGATAAGTAAATACATAAGTATATGGACATGATTTATTGCATTTAAATTCATGCAATAGTTTAGTAGTGATGCATTCACTGGGCTATTTTTGCTCATGGTTCCTATGTTCACATTTTTCAGGTAATGCGATGTCACTGCCAAATCTAGGAAGTCGGTCTGGGTTAGCAAGAAACGGGAGAAAAAAAGATTTTGTTTTAATGTAAATGATGTAATTAAGTTAAATTATCATTCAGGAAAGTTTGTATAAATATGACTAGTGTACTGTTGTAAAACGGTTTTCAGTTATATGGATTTACAATGATGACTCTGAAATCAAAACTCGTGTTTATGGTTTGGTTAGATTAATTATGGTTTGACTCACTTTGACTTCAGGACTTAATTATAAGTAATTGGGTTGGGGTGTGTCACCCAGGGTCCCTGCAGAAACTCAAGATGAAAAGCAACCTCACCTTGGTGGCGACATAAACCTATGTTGAGAGGGACTTCCCCTAGGGTCCCTACAGATGTTGACATTGATAGGGAACCCCCAGAGTCCCTGAAGAAACTCAAGTCGAGAAGGAAGCTTACCTAGGTGGCGGTAGAAGGCCATGTTGAGAGGGACCCCCCAAGGTCCCTGCAGAACCCCATGTTGAGTGGGACTCCCCCTAGGGTCCCTACAAAAGTTGACATTGAGAAGGAACTCCCAGGTTCCCTGCAGAAACTCAAGTCGAGATGGAACCTCACCTAGGTGGCGATAGAAGCCCATGTTGAGAGGGACTCCGCCCAGGGTCCCTACAAAAGTTGACATTGAGAAGGAACCCTCCAGGGTCTCGGCAGAAACTCATATTGAGAAGTAATCCCACCCAGGGTCCTGGTAGAAATTCATATTAGTGAAGAAACCCTCAAGGTCCCTTAACTTCCAAAAAATTTCAGGGTGAGGAGTAGTAAAGGTCCTCCCCCCTTAGCATCCCGAAAATGTCAGGGTGAGGAGAAGTCAAGGTCCTCCCCCTCAGCTTCCAGAAAATGGTGGGGCAAGGAGTAGTCAAGATCCTTCCCCTCAGCCTCTAGAAAATGACGGGGCGAGGAGCAGTCAAGGTCCTCCCCCTCAACTTCTAGAAAAATGGGCTAGGATGAGGGAGTTTCTACCATGAGCAACTCCTCATCATGAAAAGTCACTCTTCAAAAGAACAATAGTATTAACACTTTTATTTCTTGTACAAGTAGCCTAGTTGAGCAAGCAAGGCTCAAATATGCCAGTTGGGATGTCTTTGGAGTTTTGGCTTAGCGGCTGAGGAACAGGGTTTGTTGGGCAAGCTCAACCTCTTAGCACTTTAGGATTGAGAGAATACTAGTAGAAAGAATCTAGGGTTGCCCTGTCCTCACACACCACACAGTCATGCACAACCAGGGTGAGCATCCAAAGGGTTGCTCATAAGAAAAGAATTATTTATGTAAACGAATAAGTGCGGTGTGTGATAATTGATTAAATTAATTCGCAAGATTCCAATTTAACCTTATTTAATTAGAGTCCGTTTTTAAACCAAATTAATTCAGCCCCTAAACATGAAACTACATATCAAACCAAATAAGATATAGCATGCGATACAAAATTTTAGGAAAAATCCCAGAAGGGAAAAACCTTTTATTTCTAGAACTCTGACAAGTTTACAAGTTCATTGACTTACATACCATTTTGCTTTCGTCCACAAGAGTAACGCACGGTGTCTTCGCTAAACCTTCGAAGCAACGACTAGAAATAAATCAGCAATGGTTCACACACAGCTATACCACCAGGATGTGCAGTCCAGACACACAGTCTAAAATCTTCACAATGACTCCCTCCATAATAGCACGCAGCTCTCCGGTTGTAGAGTTCTCCCCATAAAGAATTAACGTAAGTAAAATGTGTTCTTGAACACCAAAAACAATTCACCAAAGCATATGGGATTTTTGTGAATTGAAAACAAAAGGATGAAAACCCTAAAGAAGAAGTCAAAAACAATTCTGCAGATTTGCAGTTTTTTGTCTTTCAAAACTTTGGGACTTCTTAATGAAAATGAAATAATTTAATGATTATTTATAGAAAATCGCACCGCCTCGATCGTTAGAACGAAAAAAGGGATCTCGCTCGAACGAAGTACAAATTTCGTTTGAACGACATCGCGCGACATCTAATGTCACTCGAACGAGATGGTGATCTCGCTTTAACAACATGAGCATCAAAATTGAGGAACGCTACAGGACTTAGAAAATTTCTCATTCTCAAATTTTGACAAATAAAGTCTGCTCCAACACTTAGATAATAATTTGAAAAAATATCCCAAAGATCTAAGTGCAAAGTTAAGGTATTTAAAACATAACCTTACCAAAGTAAACTTTGTGGAGGCTTTTTTATGAATAACTATGATATATTCGGATCCGTCTTGATGTAGATTGCTCTTGAATTTCTTCGACGGTTGTAACGGTATATGACATAATTTATTATGGCGGAGATTCATAAAAATATATCCTTACAAATCTCCCCCTATGTCTATGCCGCTACATACATAAAAACATTTGAATTATCAAATACCAAAATGCCTATACAGATCTACCCTCCCATAAATCTCAAAACTAAATGGTAGAGATTTGCAATTTTTCAAAATTTTCAAAAAATCTTCATCAAATCTCAAAGCTTTTCTCATGAGGGTGTGCAATATAATGATCTTAAATATTTGTACCTACACGGTTGAGATAAAGAAAAAACCTTCGTGACGTATCGAGTTTGAAATGATATAAGAATAAATTATTAATAAATCAAATCTCTCCATACTCCCCCATAACATGATAATTCTTTCTCCCCCATTTTATGATGTCCCCAAATAGACAGATAAGAAGAAATAATCAAAACAAGGAGTGTCAAAACAAAATTCTTAGCTAATATGAATCAAACTACGTGCATGCAAATGATTATCTCAAAAACTTTCACAAACTATTTTTGATTTTTCAAAATTTTCGTACAAAAATAAGATACCAAAAATCACACCATGGATTTATACTAAAACAACCAGGACATGGAAATGGAATGAATGAGTGTGAACACATTCGATAGGAAAATCAACTTAATCAATCATATGTGCATGATGCACTCCTAACGAATGAACATAAAAAGTATCCTTAGGTGTAAAAATTGTTGAATTTAGATGACATCGTCTTATACAAATCAACAAATCTAAGTCAAAGTGATTTCCACCCCAATAACGTCCAAAACTATTTTACGTTTTTTCAAGACTTTCAAGGACATGCAAACCCGTTTTAAATTCCATCCAAACTCCCTTATGCATATTTTCTTTTAGAGGTAATCTAAATTCTCAAACATTGGAGAATTGATGAATAAACCTAAAGGCCCATTTTTGGCATGAATTTCTTTTTATTGCCTTTCAATTTTTTCGGGCTCTTTTAAACCTCTTTGGACCCCGGATAATAAAATTCCTCAATTTTTTAGGTCCGATATAAAGGTGGATTTGTATTCGCAAATGTCAAATGAACCTTTCGCAACCCTTCCCCATTTTCAAATAAAGCACACAAACTCACAAACGGCTCTTACATGCACAACTTTCTTATCAAGTTTTATCGCTCTTAGTTCTTTTTTAAAGACTGGATTGAAGTGAAAACACCCAACGAACATGTGATAAGACAATCACAATAATAAAAAAAATCCGTGCATGTTTGCAATAAAGGAAATCATGAGTCAAACATATAGGAAGTAACAATTAATTACATCTCAATAACTCCAAACATTATAAAGCACAAAGATGGCATGATATATTGTCTCAAAACACTATCAAATAGTCACATGAAAAATGGAATGATGTTGTGACTTGGTCATCCTAAGTGTCCATCCGTAAACAGTGTAAACAAAATACAAAACTCTTTTTGAATTTTTCAAAAATTTTATCAAAATAAAATCTTTTTGCATTTTTTGAAATTTTCAAAAATAAAAATCTAATACAAAAATGATACATACTAGCAATAGGCAAATAATGTCATCATGAAAACAACCTATGCTAGTAAACACGCCAAACCTCAATCGTTAGGTGCGGAGGGGTTTTCCAAAGGTGGTGCTAACTTATGAAAAACCTCCATCAAATTTTGTGAAGTTTTGACCAAAAACTTAACTTTCTCACCTAAATGTGCAAACTCTCTCATTTAGTCTCTAGGAGCATGTAAAGTATCATGTGTGGGTGCATGTGTGGAAGAAACAAGTGTAGAAGCAAAACGTGACACATAACCCAACTTAAAACAAAATTCCCTAAGGTGTCCGCTCTTTTTGCAATGGGAAAAAATATATATAGTCCTAGGAACACTTCTCTTAAAAACTCTAAGACGCACTTTTCCAATAGGAATGGGACGCCTAGGAGGGTTAGAGTGAGACTCATGTGAATATATCATTAAAGTGGGAACCAGCTCGGGAACTACTTGGGAAGTAGAAGCACCATCCTGACATATTCCTAAACTCTCACAACTACCGAAAATAGGATTGAGAACCATCTTTACAACCTTTTTAGACGCGTTCTCTAAAGGGACTTTGACGTCCCGGGCACGTTCGAGATCACTCTCGAGTTGGGATACATGTGTCATCACACTAGACAACGTATTGGTCAAATCATATTTCTCCCTACCTAAAGCAATCAACTGCTCAATTAAACTCACTTTCACCTTCTCAAGTTGACTTTCTTTGGCCTCAAACTCACCCAAAATCTCAATCTTTCTTTCCAAATTTTTTACCTTGAGACTTAACTCTTTATTCAATTTTTTTGCCTTTAAAGTCTCAGCATTCAAATCTCTAAAAGCAATTTGGATCTCACTTTCATCTCCACTTTCACACTCACCTTCACCCTCACTCGAAACACTCAAATCATCCTCCTCGGGGGTCTCATGAGAACTAGTCCTCTCACCTCCATCCAAACTAGGTGTGCTAACCCGACTAGCTAAAAACGCGACACACAAACCGTGCTCTTTTTCATCACCTGAATCAAAAACCTCTGTCGTTATCACTAAGTGTGGCAGGCATAGCCACTTTCTTTCCCTCTCTCCTAAGTCTAGTGGCACACTCATATGCCTTATGCCCTTTACCCCCACAATCAAAACACGTCAAACTTTCTAAATTTTCCTCACTCTCCTCTTCTTTTTCTCTCTCTTTCTCTTTCTCACCGCTTTCTTTGGCCTTTTTATTTTTCTCAAAAAATCTCTTATTGTTGGAAACTAGAGGCCCCCGATTTAAAATTCAAAAGTAATTTCCTTTTATAGATAGATATGCGGAAGGGATAGGAATGGTTCAAATTAAACAAATTACAAATTTTAATTTCTTTTACAAATTAAAATTGAACAAAGTGAAATATGATAAAAACACACACTTATGTTAATTTCACTTAAACCAATTTAATTTACCCAAGTCCTAGAAATTTGCCTAATTCATATTTTCAATATTACCAAATTAGGCCAAACTAATTTTAACAAATTAAATTAAATGATTTGAATTAAATTAAATAAACATTACCCAATATCTAATTTAGCACCAAATTAAACATGTAGTGATTAAAACCCAATTTTATCTTGAATTACGTAAGCATGCGTTCTAGGTGATATAGCAAGATAAAATTAAACAATGAAACCACTACGCCGCAATGTACAAGGAAAATCCCACAATGGGAAAAAAACCTCGGACGACCCGAGCCTCAAATCTAGTAAGTACGGAATTATAATTGCAAGCAAGATGACTTACAACACTTGACTCGACTTCTTCAAGCCCCGACGCGTCTTCTTGCAAATACCTCTTCTTAGAGAATAATCACGAAGCTTCACCGTAGTTTTGGAATCCACCGATCGAACTTTATATGGTCACCGTCAACCACACATGGTGCCTTTCACCACATGACAATGCCGCAGGAAAACAAGCTCTTCTTCGTTATGGGATTTGGAAGCAAACCCAAACTTCTCTTGAAATGGTAGAGATCAAACCGGTGTCAAACTCCAAGCAATGATATATATATGTAGGAACTTGGATAAACAATATGGGTGAAAACTAAAGTGTAAATGAATTTTTCTTTGAACAATAAACACTTTAAAACATGAACTTTTTGTTTTTCTCTTTTTCTCTCAAACTCTCTCTTGGGGATAGATATGTATGAAAAAGTTAACTTTCCAAAGTTGGTTCCCGCACTTAGATATTCAATCAAAAGTTAGTGGGGAATGATAATGGGAAAGTGGGTGAAAACTGTGAAAAACTGCCATTTAATTGTTCCCGCCAAATCTCGTTCGAATGAAGTCTCGTTCGAAAGGCCTTCTAATGACATTCTAACGAAGTTCCAGTGTCTTTAAAAAATGAACTCGTTAGAAATTTCGTTGCAAATCTCGTTTGAACATCCATCTCGTTCGAAGGACATTTCGAACGAAGTTATAGAGGCCAAACTGGGAACTCGTTGGCCAAACTCGTTCGAATGACATTTAGTTCGAACGAAAAACTCGTTCGAACGACATATCAAACGAACTTCCAGAAAGTTGGAAATTTTCATTTTTAGCCCAGAAACTTTATAAACTTTATTTAAAGTTTTAATTAAATATTTCTGAAAATAAACAACAGTTTTAATTAAACCTACGCCCATTATACTGTTCCAAGATCCTATATATATATAATGCATTCATACCTTGGAAGCATGGAACCACTGTTGATGACGTAAAAACGAGACACTTAAACTCAGAATTTTGATGAAGCTTTATACACTTGGCCGCTACGTCTTCAACAAACTCGTCATAGGCTTGAAATAGGTACATTGAACACTATCCTATGACACAAACATTTTTGTCTGGGATTGAGCCAAAACTACGAGGGACCTAATTGGAAATTTGTGTCTTTACACTTATTGGTAGAATTATTTTTGTTCATGTTGAGAAATTTTTTGAAATTTTTCGCAAATAAGGCCATATCTATAAAATCAAAATCTTCCTCAGACTCAGACTCACAAACTCTTTCTTTCTTTTTCTTCTCTCTCCTCTTAGAATGTGTCCTAAGTGCAACTCCACTTTCCTTAGGCTTAAGGGTATCAGGAAATATGTCAATCTCATAGGTTTAAAGATCTCCTACCAACTCTTCTAACTTGAGATTTTTTAAAGTACTCATGGAATTTATCACCGTGGCCTTAGGAATAAACTATTTTGGGAGAGATCTCAAAATCGTCTTAATGACACGCGAGTTATCAATCACATACCCAAATTAAAACAGGTGTTTATAATGTCCGATAAACGTGCATAAAAATCATCAAAGCATTCAGACTCAAACATGGTGATAGTCTCAAATTGGGTGGCAAAATTTTGTAATTTTTATTCTTTAACCGCGTTCGTACCCTCATGTGTCAATTTTAAAACATCCCAAGCCTCTTTAGACGTGGTACACGTTATAATTCGGCGAAACTCATCAGGAGTGACAACTCCAAAAATAGCACTCAGTCGACGGGAATTAAAATTCGACATTTTAAAATCATCCTCAGTCAAATTTGACACAGGTTTTAAAGATGTGATATTTTCAACTGTGACAGTGGGAGGATTCCATCTGTTGTCGCAAAGTAACCAAACACGCTTGTCAATGGCTTTTAATCTAGATTTCATTCAATCTTTCCAATAGGAATAATTTCTCCCATTAAAAATAGGCACCTTATTAAATGAATGTTCCATTGGAAAAATTGCGATTTTTCACCAAACTGATTTTTCAAAAAAAATCAATATCACACAATTTTGAGGAAAATAGGAATACAATATAAATTAGCGTAACCTGCTCTGATACCAATTTATAAACGAATAAATGTGGTGTGTGATAATTGATTAAATTAATTTGCAAGATTCCAATTTAACCTTATTTAATTAGAGTCTATTTTTAAACCAAATTAATTCAGCCTCTAAACATTCAACTACGTATCAAACGAAATAAGATATAGCATGCGACATAAAATTTTAGGAAAAATCCACAAAGGGCAAAACCTTTTATTTCTAGAACTCTGACAAGTTTACAAGACCATTGACTTACATACCATCTTGCTTTTGCCCATAAGAGTAACGCATGGTTTCTTCGTCAAACCTCCAAAGCAACGGCTAGAAATAAATCAACAATGGTTCACATACAACTATGCCATCAGGATGCGCAGTCCATACACTTAGTCTAAAATCTTCACAAGGACTCCCTCCACAATAGCACGCAGCTCTCCGATTGTAGAGTTCTCCCCATAAAGAATGAACAAAAGTAAAGTGTGTTCTTGAAAACCAAAAACAATTCACCAAAGCATATGGGATTTTTGTGAATTGAAAACAAAAGGGATGAAAACCCTAAAGAAGAAGTCAAAAAGAATTCTACAGATTCATAGTTTTCTATCTTTTAAAATGTTGGGACTTCTTAATGAAAATGAAATCGTTTAATGAGTATTTATAGAAAATCACGCTGCCTCGATCGTCAGAACGAAAAAGGGATCTTGCTCGAATGAAGTACACGTGTCGTTTGAACGACATCGTGCGACATCTAATGTCGCTCGAACGAGATGGTGATCTCGTTTGAACGACCTGAGCATCAAAATTGAGGAACGCTACAGGACTTAGAAAATTACTCATTCTCAAATTTTGACAAAAAAGTTCCAATCCAACACTTAGAAAATATTTTGAAAAATATCCCAAAGCTCTAAGTGTAAAGTTAAGGAATTTAAAACATAACCTTACTAAAGTAAACCTTGCAGACAACATCCATTTTAGTGGGTCACGCCTCGCCTTTTCCAGTTATTCATTGACCCCAGTCTCACTACCCTCATACATAATGAAATTAAGATTTTGTTAGAATGATCATCGAATAAGAATTCTCTACTAAGGATTGCACATCTTGTTAGAAGCTTATTGGACAGACATTTGAACGAAAAATCTGTTTAATTTGAACGAGCTGGAATTTCATTAGAACGAAAGTGCTAATGTCATTAGAACAACTAGATTTTTTAGTTTGAACGAGTTGGCTTCCTTAACATTTGTGTTTTACTATTTATGGAGTGTTGGACTCAATTTTTTCAAGAACTTTTAGCGGAAAACGTTTTCCTATCTATTTACCAAAGTTCGAAACCCCTTGTTTCACCCCTTATGTTTAAATATTAGAGATTCGCAATTTATATGCTTTGAGATCTTTAGTTTGGGCACCAATGTTTGTTTGTTTTCATATTGAGAGAACTTGTTTCCTGCAATGGACTCCGTGCATGTTGTTTACCATGTTTAATGGTTGCTAATCCCTATTCGTGGATATCAAGGCATGCATGGACTCGTGTGTTGTGGCAGATTACGTGGGTGGACTCCAATGTTTTACTATGGAGGAGTGATCGAATATAAAAAAGAGTCAAGTCTTATGGAGATCGAGTCATTAAGTAAGTGTACTGCCTATGCTTTGTAAAACCGTATCATAGTTCTATACACCACATTGTAGAACCCCCTGAGTCTCTACTTAGGTCCTTAGCACCTCCCCATTTAACACAAGCCCTAGGTTATACTCCTACTACTAATCTAGAGTCCATCCGGCACTCCCAGACCCCATTTGAGAATGATAAACTACATCGCCAGATTGAAAGATTAATTAATCATCAAATGGCTCTGAAACCCATTTCCAATGGTTCGCCCCGTACGCGAATCGGCTTAACGTTTTGGACAAATGAACCATTTTACTATAAAAAATCGATCTAGAGGCCACCGGGCGCTCTCGGTCCCCTATTTGACCCCAATAAACTTCATCATCAGAGAAAAAGCTCAAATATTATTCAAAGGTAACTAAAACCCCTTTCCAATGGTCCCCCTCGTGCGCAAAACGGCATAATAATATAAACGAACGATCTATTTTCCCCCAAAAGCTTATTCGGCGACCACTGGGCTCTGTTGGTCTCCATTTGTCCAAAGCCATATCTTCAGCTCAAACGACACTAAATGAATCTCAAAAGGGCACTGAATATCTTTTCCAATAGTCTGCCCCATGCACGAATCAGCCTTACGGTACAAACGAACGATCCATTTTACTCGCAAAGGTCACCGAGCAATTTCGAGCCTCGTTTGACTAAAGTCAACTCTCCTAACCGAGAGAATCTCTTTGGAACATTAAATTTCCTCACATAACCTTTTCAATGATCCACCCCGTGCGCGGTTCGGACTTACGATTTGGACAAACGATCCATCGTCGTTCGATAATCTCATGTCCAAAGGAACGACGGGAACTTTCGATCCCTATTTTACCCAAAATCGACTCTTGGACCTGAGAATGACCCCAATTATTCTCAAAGTCTGTGAATAACCTTTCCAACGGTTTTCTCCGTGCACGATTTGGACTTATGGATTGCGTCTTATGACATTTTTCCATAAAATCTACACGAGACTGCGAATTGGTAGGTCCATTTCCCTACCTATCGATAGTGTGTCTAGGGTTACCTGTCGATAGGCGGGGCAAGGAAAATGCCTATCGGAAGTGACCTAACCCTATATAAGCAGAGCATGAGCTAAACTTCCAAGGGACCTAAGAAATATCAACTTTAGTTATCTCAATAATATTATTCTTAAGTGAGTGAGGTTTCCTTGTTTGAAACCTTTTTTCCTTCTTTCATTCCCATCACTTTCACACCCAATTTAGCAAAAATCCTCCTACATTCTTCATTCACTTTCAAGAAAGATCATCATCAATTAAGATTAATCTCCAAGTCTCCAAAGAAGGTCCAAACATTCTTCTCTCTCTTTAAATTTCTTTATTTTTGCATTAGTTATATAAGTTCTTAATTTAGCTTTTATTTTAGATCATACACATTAATTTCCAATCATTTATTAGTAATATTGTACATAATATATTTTCAATAAAAAAAAGAGAGGGTTACACCAATAAATTCCAGCGGGATTTGTCACCATATTCTCTCAAAGCTAAAAACACATTTTTCTTACACACATATATAATAAAATTACCGTTTGAATTTATAGGATAAACCCCACTATCGTGCCACATGAAAACAATGTGGACTTTGATGCCTTTATAGGCTACGTAGGAGTTTCGGGATGAAACTCGAGACTTGATTTTGATTTTCCTATTTTCCCATTTCCTCTTTTTTCCTATTTTATTCATAAACTATTCATATATATCATACTAGTGATTCATACTTGCGTCTTATCTAACACATACTATCGTTTCGTTATGACGATCAATATCTCGATAAGAGCACATATCATATTTTTTATTATTATTTTGGGACCACTCCTATGGATGACCTCACTCCGTCTTTTCTATGATGCGAGTCGAGCGATTTCGATCTCCACTTATTTATACACGCGCACACACTTCACAGAGAAATTAAGGAAAATTGTAACATAAGCCCAAAAGAGACCGAAAGGGAGGGATGTGTGCCTAACACCGTTCTATTCCGTAATTTATCCCCCGAACCTCTGATCTAATTGGTTTCACAAGCATTAGTTTGTCTTTGATGTCGTTTTCTCGAGGCGACAACATATTCTTTTGCCAGTTTTGTGCAAAATAGGCTGGCGACTATATCTTTTTACATCATCCCACATGGATGACGGTTGAAGTGTTCCTAGGAACGACATAAGACCTCTCTCTCCTTATTTCTTCACCGCGCGCACGAGCGCCAATCCCCGAGATGGAGAAGGATATAAAAGGGAAACCCTAAAAGCCCGGGAGGGTTGGCCATAGTGGCGACTCTACTGCAAAAGTACTTGAGAGGGATAGACTATATTTGCATGGGTGTTATCATTTTCTGCTTGTGTGCGTATGCACCTATCTGTATGTTCCCTTTTATCCTCTATTACTTATTGTATATATCTATCTAATGTTTATATCGCCTCTCACTTACTTTTCACTTCATACACTTGTAAATACTCTCCATATGCACCTCACACTACCTTCACTTATATATAGGTTCACTTATATCCACATGTTGCACACACCACTTAGAAGATCGATTAAGTGTCACTAGTACACACCTCCAGTTATCACAATTGTATATATCCATGGTCACTTATACTTATCACACACCACTTGTAGTCGATCCATGTTTAAATTCATTATGACACTCTCACTTATAGATATTCACACATCACTCACTTTCACATATCCATGCTTAATGTAATCTTCATGCTCCGTGCTAGATTTACTTTCCATGAAATTTTTACATTCTTCCTATTAGTATAGTGCTTATAACGCCAAATAAAATTCTCTCTCCATAATATACTAATAAAGAGTCATGCATTTTTTTACATTACATCATCAAGAGCATTGTTATATTGACCAAAATTTGTCCCGTACTAGGGGTCACTTTGCGACGGCACTGGCTCGACAGGGCATAGTTAGCCAAAAAAACATGACTCTCGCCTTCCATTGACTTAATACCTTCGACATAAATTGAATGGTACCCCCGGCATCATACCGCTTGACCAAACTTACGATGGGGGTATACAAAAAGGAACTCGTTCACGTACGTTAAGTATATCGAATTTTCTCTCACACATACTGTCCCCATGAGGTATATAGTGAGGCAATTCATATACACTCGGTTATATCAAATGGCTTATCCACACGTACCGATTGCCGTTAAAAGAAAGACGTATATCATGAAAGTCATGCCAAATTGGGGAACCTTTCCACTAACGCAACAACTGCATACCCTCATATAGGCATAAAACCTAGGGCACTCATACTTAGTTTATCGGTTACTACACAAAACTCTAGCAAATTGTCGGGTCGGCATGCTGCCCAAATTTTTACGCAAATTGGTCATTTTTTTCAAAACGGGACCCTGTCCACGAGCCTGTCAACAAGACAAACTATGTTTTACATATTTTTCAAACCTAATTTTTCCATGCTCGGGTCTCGTCCGACATTTTTTTTGCATTCAGGTAAACCTAATACAAGTGAGAACATCATCAATATCATCATCATCATCATCATCATCATCATCATCATCATCATCATCATCATCATCATCATCATAATAATAATAATAATAATAATAATAATAATAATAATAATAATAATAATAATAATAATAATAATAATAATAATAATAATAATAATAATAATAATAATAATAATAATCATGCTCAAACCCTTCTCTTGTTTTTCCCTCATTTGTCAAAAGTGTCAATGACATTTTTCCTCCATCCTTTTATCAAAAGTACTAAAAACATTTTCCTTCCTTTTTATCATAAATGTAAAAAACATTCCCTTTTATAAAAAAAATCGCAAAAACATTTTATCCCCCCTTTCCGAAAAATTATCAAAACTTTTTTTCTCTTTTTCCATAAAATAAATCTTCCTTTTCTATTTCAAAGAGAAATAAATTCAAACATTTTTCCGTTGCAGGTCGATCGCATACCCAACCCTTTGCCTGACTCCTTATTGACTCTCGTCTTCCATCAAACTGCCCCGAAGCTTCGTCAGTTCTCCCGCTACTTCTGCTAAGTCCGAAATCCACCTTCACCAACCCTCCATGGAAAACGTAGACCAAGCACCAAATGTGCAACCTGATTTGATGAGGGTCCTAGTCCAACTTACCGCCAAGATTGACAACCCTCAAATCAAGGTTCATGCGATACAGTGAAACCAGGTCCGTATTCTTGAAGAGCCCAAGGTCCTTTTCCCTCGCGCGATGGGTTTACTACCTCGCCCTAGAAAATAGGTCTTGAATAACTTTTTTAATATTTTATTCGAAGAAGTCATTGGAGAAATAATCACATAAGTGTTTGAGTTGGACTTGAACATAAAATGACACATTACACGTTGTAAATAAAAAGAAATGTCTACGTTGCTTGATACGCATGGATGAACAATTGAGTTCAAATGGTTTTAATTTGCATATTAGTGAAGAACGATGGGAATTAATTGAGGAAAAAACAAGAAACAAATGAAAATGAACGTAATGGATAAATCTTGTTGGTACACGACACAGTAAAGCATAACGTTGAGCAATTTTTGTATAAGCCCTCGAAGATGATAAAAATAATTTAACAACTTATTTGGGGTCCTAAAAATATGAATAAAAGTACCATGGGGAAAAAATAAGAGAAAGGAAACATTTATAAAAATGGTCAATCAATCGAGTAGATTTAACCCTTGGGCTTCGTTCGATCGAACGATCGATAGATCAACGGATAAGGATCGATCGATTGAATGACCTGGTCTGCCAAACTATTCATTATTTTTAAGTTCTTTCACTTGGGGAAATTAAGGGTTAGTCATGTGTGTAGTTGTTTTTAACTCCATCCTAGGCCTTGGTTATAGCATATTTGTTTCTTTTATGAAAGTCATGGGCTGCAGAATAGGTTAAGGCATTTATAAGGGTCATATATGGGTTATAAGAGAGAGAGAAAGAGACCCCATTGCTTAGGACCCCAAAATAAATCAGATTCACACCATTTCTCTTATCTCATTGAGCTCTCAGAGACTAGAATAAAGATCTGAAATTCGGGGCTACCCTTTAACACCACCATTTCCACCATGAAACCACTATTATAAAGCCTCAAAACACCTTAGATGTCCACGTAAAACCCTAGGAAGAATATTGGGCTAAAGAATAGAGTATTCTTTATGTTGGGTGGAGGTTAGATGGGGGTTCTTTGGAAGGTAGGAGAAGAATTTCTTGAAGTATTGTTGGAGCTTTCATTGGAGCTTGAAAGGAGGATCTTTTTTTACTCCATTTAAGGCCACCTTTGGAGGTGGGAACTCACCCATCTTCTCTACATCCACAACCATTTTTGAAGACATTTAGGTCGGGTTTACTAACCTTGATTTGGCTGATTGTTCAGTGTAAATTTCACTTAATTATTTACATGTATTAGGATTAATAGATGTAGGATTTATGATGACTTGCATCCATGGGTTTGTTAGTTGATTTTATATGCTCTTATGAGCAAATGGGTTTCAAAGAAATATTTTGAAATGGGTTGTGAAATAGATAAAAACTCAAATTACTTTTCTACACATTTTGGGTGTAATATGTTTAACAAAGTGGGTATAATGCATCTAGGGGTTAATTAATTTCACCCTCAATGTTTTGAGTAAAAAGGGGCATTTAAAATAAAGTAAAAATTAGTTCTAAAGAGGTTAAATTTCCAGAATACTATTCATAGGCATTTTTTGAATTAAAATTTGTTTAGGTGAAGTTTTAAAAATAAACAATATGATTATATTATAAGAAATGCGTTAGGCTTGTTTAGACTATTTTATGAGATTAAAATGTGTCTTCCTACTTGAATAATGGAGATAGTATGAAAATGAAAGTTTCACTTTAATGGGAATAACTCATTTAGAAAATAAAGTGGGTTTGATGTGTAAACATGTGAAACTAAGGTCTTTATACGAATAATAAGAGTAAATAAGGGTAAATGTGGAATAAATGGCCTAGTAGGTGTTGAAATGAAAATTTTCATAATTAAAGTGTGTCTATTAGATATGTGGAAAATGAGGTTTTAGTATGTAAAATGTATGAGTTTGTATACTAAAGGTGTGTAAGATGTGAAATGGGAAGTTTGAGTAAAGTATGATAATGGGCAAGTGTTTTAATGGTTTATTCTCTTTAAGTGTTGAATTGGAAACTTAAACTACCTTTTTGGAAAATGACACTTGTTAAAGGACTAAATTGCAAGTTTGGGCAATCAGAGGGGTAAATTGGTAATTTACTTAAAGTGGAACATTTTTATGGAAATAAAAATGGTAATGAGTGTTTTTACTCTAGTGTGGGTAAAATCGTATTAAGTCTTCAAGCGAAAATGATTTTTGGAAATAAAATCCACAAGTGTGTGAATATATGACTTAATGAAGAAATAGACAATTTTGCCAGTATTAGTGGGAAAATAGACAGTTGAGTTCGGACTTTTGGCTTCGGACTGAAAGTTTGGATAATTGTAAACATTAGAATAATGTTGAACACATTGAAAGATATAGATATATTCGGATGATTTCGAAAAATAATTAAGAAGGGCTTGACATCCTTAGTGGTTAAGACCCCATATTTAACTACAGTAGTATATGGCGGCGGAGACCGATGGTGTGAGGCAACGAAGTCCGTGGAAATGTGTGCGTTGGAAAATCCCAAAGATAATGGTGTAATAAGGAACATGATAAGAAATGGGTTATAATATGAAAATAACCTAACTTGTAAGAATGATAAATTTTTTGATTAATGTAAGGTGGACAAGTAAATTGAGAATAATGACTAATGTCCATAAGAGTAGCCAAAAGGCTAAGCAAGTCCACTTAATGAGTAATTAAGGTACCTCATGTGTTTTAAACCCATAACAACACAAGTGTGTGTGTTGTATACGACTTTCAATGTTAATAATATGACATGTGCGTGTGTTGAAAGAAAGTTTTAAGTAATGGTTAAGGGACTCTGGCGTGAGTTAATGAACGTTTAGTAGTAAACATTTTGAAAGTAAAGGAAAGGTTTCCCCAACAATTGTGAATTGTTTAATTGTGTAAGTTAATGGGAAGAACATGCTTGCTTTATATATATATATATATATATATATATATATATATATATATATATATATATATATATAAAGCAAGCATGTTCTTCCCATTAACTTACACAATGATGAAAAATGATATTCTATAACTTTTTAAAAATAAAACGGTTTAATTCATTGGGATATGTATTTTAAAAGGTATATACGCAGATATATACATATTTTCTTACGCATCTAGTGTAGTGTGTTAGTATTCTTTTCTATCATCTATTTTTATATTGTATGTGTATAAGTTCACACTCAGCATTTGGCTCACATCCCTCTTTTGTTGCGACAGGTTGTATGTTGTTCTATATTTTGAGAGCATTGTTCAGGTAAGTAAATTAAATTGCATTTACATTAGTAGATCTGTTTACTCGGCCTTGGGGGCACTTAGTTTGATGAAAAATGGAATCATATACTGTACTATTAGAACGTCAAAGGGGTAATAAAAGTAGATTAAAAACATTATTTAGGTTGTTTCATTGCACTTCATAATTAAGTTATGAACCGGATCGGGTTGATCCTTTATTAACCCTTAAATTCGTTTTGGGGCATTGCAACTTGATATCAGAGCTTGAGGTTGAATGTTTGTTCGGGTGTGACGTGGTGAGGTCGGTAATGAATATTTTCTACGTTAATATTGGTTTGGGTCGATCAAGCTCGATTAGTGATTATTTCGGTTCGTATCCTGGATGGTGAAGTCAAGGACATTTGCATAATGTGAAACTCTTGATGAGATGGTAAAACATCTAAGTTATTAGCTTTTCATATTCCGCAGCTTTTCTGATGTTGATGTGTTGGTGATTCATGGGTGTCAGTGTAGAAGAATAGTGGCAATGCCATGATCTTTTGCGTAAGAAATATAAGGTGGCCACTTCGATGATAAGAGTTGCCTTAGTATGGTTAGTAACGTCGGGTAATGTTCGTAGTATCCAACCATAACGACTAAATTGCCATGATTAGTTGTCATACATGATAGGATTCTGCCAGGACAACTCTCACACTAGGACGTGTATGCCCATTTTAGGGAAGGACTGGATTGGTGTATTTAATGTCTCGAAGAATCAATGTTGCATTGAGGGTTATGTGTTCATGGTAAATCATTAATGATTGTAGTATGGTTAGGTTATGTTGCTTTGTGGTAGTACTTGAGTTAATGCCATGGAATTTTGTTTATAAGTCGGTGTCGTTATATAACCTTGGTGGATAATGTTGAAAATAGGTTTATAAGTGCTAAGTTAAGATCATGGTAGACTTAGTACATGATTATGTTCTTCATGGATAGGGATACCACTCGGAATGGAGTGTTAGGATTGAATATAGAACTTACGTGCGCGACCTGTATGGTTTGGTATGACTCTAGTGAGGGAAATCATTAGGTCTTAGGCATGGTAAATACTTTGAAAGTTTGATATTCCATTAGAATAGTTATGATTTAGGATCATATAGGACATTGCTAGGAGTCGTATCATTGGTCCATGAGTTCAGTGATTAAAATTATGTGAGCATCTTATTTGATATGATAAGAGTGATATCGAAAATTGAGGTTAGCTATCGCGTGTTAATGTTATGGACACCCAGGTATGATAGGATGGTGATTAATGGTAGGTACCAATAGATGTAACTTCTCTTTGATTCACGATAATTATTCTTACAAATGATGGAACAAGTAGCATTGGTCTTAAGTAGGGAAGCCTAGCGTTGCAGATTCTCGAAGAAATTGGTTTTATTTTTCGTTCTTCCCGCGAGGACGAGTGATTCATGGTTAGGAATCATCAGGGTTAATGGGTCAATCCAGGGTATGTGTCAAGGCTAAGACTTTAGCATATATCGATAAGAGTTATGGACTTCAAGGGTATGTTGTGGGTTCATGCTTCGTGTGGAACAATTCATTTTGGAATTCGATTATTTTCCTTTGCCATGGCAGTCTTCAGATGTTTTGCATTCCTTGTGTCTTATTGAACCCGATAATGGGAAGTTGTGGATTAGTTATGATTAGGGTGTAGATCTGCATAAGCTCAAGGGTAATGTAGGTTAGACCTGTTGTGGCTTATGCATCACGATGTATGAGTGCACTCTTTTTTTAAGCACCTTTGTTCTACACTAGGTTGTGTGTGCGCGTGGTCTCGCGTTTGTTGCATGTATTTTGCATCTGATACTTTATTTTTATAGGTTAGCATGTTTCGTTAGTTAACCGATATTGTTAGCTACGACTTGGCCGTGTGTTCCGAAGTTATGGCTTGTGGATATTATAAGTATCGGGATTTGATGAGACGTCAGATACTAGTGTTTCACTCGGTTAAGAGTTGTGAGGATTTAGGATATAATCACTCGTGTATATTTATGTTGTGATACCTAGGATGACTATATATTAGCATCAGGATCTCGTAGGAGATATCGGCCGAGTGGACCTATATGATAAGGTGACTGTATTAAAAATCGTTGATGTGTATGATTAGAAGTGTTGAGGTCGTATCAGCCTAGGGTAGGCATGATCCAAGATTTATTTGAGGAAACTTAGGTTGCAAATCCTAACGTAGAAATAATCTATGATAACGAGTTCATTGGCGATAGTACGATACTTAGTGAGTATCCATCATCTTGAGGTTTTGTTTAGATGGCCATGTTAGTCATGGTTGAGAATTAGCAATAAGACCGTATGGTTCAACATGATTGGGTTAGTAATGGTGATTGATGAAGATGAAATCTTCGGGTGTGAGATCGTAGCGTTGTGGATACCCGAGGATTGAAAATTAGTTGAAGGTATTTGGGTTCGAAGTTAATGATCAAGAGTTTTGAGGATGAAATTTCCTAAGAAGGGAAGAATGTAATACCCTTCCCTAGAAGATACATATTGAATAAAATTTTGAATATTTTATTCAGATAAATTATTGGAGAAATAATTGCATAAGTGTTTGAGTTGGAATTGTACATAAAATGACACGTTGCACAATGTAAATAAAAAGAAATGTCTACGTTGCATGATACGCATGGATGACCGTTTGAGTTCAAATGGTTCTAATTAGCATATTATTAAAGACATTGATTATTAATTTAGGAACAGATAAGAAACAAATGAAAATGAACGTAATGGATAAATATTGTCGGCACGCGACATAGTAAAGCATAACGTTGTGCGATTTTCTTAGAAGCCCTCGAAGGTGATAAAAATAATTTGACCACTTATTTGGGGTCCTTAAAATATGTATAAAAGTACCATAGGGAAAAACAAGTGAAAGGAAACATTTTTATAAAGGTGGATTGATCGATTAGATTTGACCCTTGGGTGTCGTTCTATCGAACGATTGATTGACAGATAAGGATCGATCGATCGAATGACCAGGTCTGCCAAATCGTTCGTCGTTTTTAAGTGTTGTCACATGGGGAAATCGAGGGTTGGTCATCTTTAGTCTTTTCAACTCTATCCCAGACCTCGGTTAGATCATCTTTACTTCTTTTGTGAAAGCCATGGTCTTTAGAATATGTTAAGGCATTTATTAGGGTCATATATGGGTTATAAGAGAGAGCGAGAGAAAGAGAGAGACCCGATGCCTTAGGGCACAAAAAGAAATCACATACTCACCATTTTTGTTCCCTCATTGAGCTCTCAAATACTAGAATAGAGCCCGAAAATTATTGGTGTCGCACCCCAACTTAATTAAGTTAAACTCATCCTTTAAATTAGAGATAAATTGCCTTAAACAATGCTTTAATTTAAATCTCTAAGGAAAATAGCATAAGATTTTTTTCTTTTTTTCAAAGGTATGTGTAGATGAAAACATAACTGCCTTTACTTATAACTTATAAGTACTACATAAGATTACATAACCAAGATCCTTATTACACAAAAGGAATCTTGATATTCAAACCATACTAGATATCCGTCACTCCCCCGTTTTAAGGTCCTAACTTGGTAGTGAACTCCAAACGATAGGCATACCTGAAACATAACAATACAAGAGTGTAAGCAATATAAGCTTAGTGAATTACCATATACCACACCTATAACCAAATTGAATAACCATTTTTATTTTTGTTCTAATGCTATAACCCAACAGGAATTTTGAAACTCTCGCAAGCCTGGATCCGCCACAGTCCAATTAATCCACCACAGTTATTGGGGACCACCAGATCCCTTTATTAGGCCCGAGTACACAAACCTTTAAGTTGGATTAACAGGACCGCCACATCCTGTAGGACCCACCATAGTCCTTAACATTAAATAACATCACATAACATTTCAATCATATGTATATGTTTCCTAAATACAACATCACTCCCATAAGCATTTTAACACATGTATTGAACTACACATTTCCATATGAACATATAATCATCTATATTTCATAGGGCAGGTCACTCACCCTGGATTTGATGCTAAGATTAATACCAAACTACTTCCTTGGTATGGTAGTATTAGCTGCTTCCCCACCTAACAAGTCAACATCATTAGTATCTGAATACACCAATTAACATTAAACCTAGTAATACATCACGTCATTTGGTAAATCAGAAATAACTAAGGAGGAAATAAATATGATACTTCATATTTATATAACATCCAAATAATTAGGGTTCTAACACAATTTACGTAATTAAATTACCAATTCTCTAGACAAAGTTATGCCCATTTTATTACAACCTTTTCCAAATCGTTTCTCAAGAAAAAACAGCAACACAACTTCAACATCCTAGAATTTTCATAATTTTTATACAATATAAATTTGCATGATATTCCACCTAATATCAGTAAACACATTGAATAATATAAAATTAATGTTTTATAATTTTTAGGGCTCAGTTTCTATGTCGAGCAAAACGTCAAACACTTGGTATGCATTCTTGCTCCTTTAGGGAAGATTTTAAACCAAAACTTCAAACTATCACCAAAGGTTCATTAATTGGTATTTTTACACAATTTTAGGATATGTCATACATGTATGAGTATATTTTACTCTTCAACTTGAATAACTCAATTCCAATAAGTATTCCATGATTTATGCCATTTTTAGCATGAGTAGGTCAAAATAGAACATTAAGGCATAACTTAACATTTTTAAGCATACATAACCTTGACCTTGGGTATAATTCATGGAAACATATAATAAACATTTTTTAGCATAAATATACATCATAATCAGGAATTTTATGAATCAAAATGCTTTACAAAAAGATGATGTAAATTTAGGACTTTAGAGTATGCATTTACGATCCTAGCTTCAGTTCTAACTTATGTTCTTAACCCATCCATGTTCCAACACAATTCAGCAATATGGGTATCATTAAATTATAAATCCAAATCAAAAATAAAAATATGCCAAGTATAGAACTCATCCATGTGGCCAACTTTAATAAAGTTGTAATTACCTTACGAGGATTCCTCGATTTATAGAAATTTTCCAAAGATTTCTTCCTTAACTTTCTTCTCTTTCTCTCTCTTTAGGCAAAACTTGTTAATTCTTATGAGGATGAATACACACCTCTCATTTATAATCAGAAATACGTTTTATGGTGGCCCAATAGCAATAGGGGTAGTGGTAACACGTGATTGGTTGGTTGAAAGGTCGAATTAGACAATTCCATTAATGACATATTTGTCCCACCTTGGTAAAATTACCATTACTCACTATCACGGGCCCCGATTTATTACCTCTTTGTGTTTATGAGTAGATAACTTAAACATCTACAACTTTCATATTTTGTATTTTCCCAAAATCATAAAATTAATATGCCTAATTTGGGCTCGAACAGGAAAGTAGCAATTTACCGAAAATCTCAAACTTTCACATTTGGAGACCAAACATTGCCAATTTCATATCAACACCCTAATTTACTTTTATAAACATAATCATGCATTAAAAATGTAATTTATTATGCATTTAACCACATAACTAATCATATGTTCTAAACATGGTATCCCCGATCATAAGCTCAATTAGCACCTAATGTAAACAACACATATATCACATGAGCATGCATCCCCTAAACATGATAATTAACATGTTTAACAAACATAACCAATTTATAACTTATAACTCCTAAGTTATAATTAATCATGTAATTAACCTTCCTAATCATGTTTTAGGTCCTTAGAATTGGCTACCCTTTGACACCACCATTTCCACCATGAAACCACCATTATAAAGCCTCAAAATACCTTAGATGTCCATGTAAAACCCTGGCAGAATATTGGGTTAAAGAAGAGAGTATTCTTGGTGTTGGGTGGAGGTTAGAAGGGGGTTCTTTGGAAGGTAGAAGAATCATATCTTGAAGTATTATTGGATCTTTCATTGGAGCTTGGAAGTAGGAGCTTTTATGACCTCCTTTAAGGCCGCCTTTGGAGGTGGGGGAGTCGCCCATTTTCTCAACAACCACCATCACTTTTGGAGACATTTAGGTGGGATTTACGAACCTTTATTTGGGATTATTGTTGAGAATAAATTTCATCTGGTATTTAAATCTATTAGGCTTAATATATATAAGATTTGTGATGACTTGCATCCATGGCAGTTGTTAGTTGATTTATATGATTTCATGTGTAAACGGGTTTCAAATAAATATTTGAAATGTGCTCAGATTACTCTTCTACACATTTTGGGTGTAATATGTATAACAAAGTGGGTAATGCATCTAAAGGTTCATTAATTTCACCCTCAATGTTTTTAGTAAAAAGGGGCATTTAAAATAAGGTTAAAATGAGTTCTAAAGAGGTTAAATTTCCAGAATACTATTCATAGGCATTTTATGAAATAAAATATGTTAGGGTGAAGTTTTAAAAATAAACAGTATGATTTTATGCTAAGATATGCATTAAGATTGTCTAGACCATTTTATGAGATTAAAATGTGACTTCCTACTTGAATATTGGAGATAGTATGAAAATGAAACTTTCACTTTAATGGGAAGAACTTGTTTAGAAAATAAAGTGAGTTTGATGTGTAAACATGTGAAGCTAAGGTCTTTATGCTAACAATAGGAGTAAAGAAGGATAAATGTGGAATAAATGGCTTAGTAGGGGTTGTAATTCAAAATGTTGTAATTGAAGTGTGTCTATCAAATATGTGGAAAATTAGGTTTTAATATGTAAAATGTATGAGTTTGTATACTAAAGGTGTGTAAGATATAAAATGGGCAGTTTCAGTAAAGTATGATAATAAGCCAGTGTTTTAATGGTTAAATGTGTTTAAGTGTTGAATTGGAAACTTAAACTACCTTTTTGGAAAATGACACTTGTTAAAAGACTAAATTGCAAGTTTGGGCAATCAAAAGGGTAAATTGGTAATTTACTTAAAGTGGAAAATTTTTATGGAAATAAAAATGGTGATGAGTGTCCTTACTCTAGTGTGGGTAAAATCGTATTAAGTCTTAAAGAGGAAATGAATTTTGGTAAGAAAATCCACGAGTGTGTGAATATAGGACTTAAAGAAGAGAGAGACAATTTTTCCAGTATTAGTGGGAAAACAGAGAATTGAGTTCGGACTTTTGGCTTCGACCTGAAAGTGTGGATTAATGTGAACATTAGAATAATATTGAACACGTTTAAAGATAAAGATATATTCAGACGATGCTGTAAAATAATTAAGCAAGGAATGACGTTCCCTAGTGGTGAAAGACCCCCAAGTAACTGCAGTAGCATATGGTGATGGAAACCGGTGGTGTGAGGCCACGAAGTTTGCGGGCATGTGTGAGTTGGCCAATCCCAAAGATAATGGTATAATCGAAAACATGATACAAAACTAGTTATAATATGGAAATAACCAAACTTGTAAGGATGATAAAGGTTCCGATTAATGTAAGGTGGATAAGTAAATTGAGAATGATGACTAATGTCCATAAGAGTAGCGAAAAGTCTAAGCAAGGCTACCTAATGAGTAATTAATCTACCTAATGAGGTTTAAAACCATAATAACGAAAGCGTGTGTGTTGTATAAGGTTTTCAATGTTAATAATATGACATGTTCATGTGTTGAAAGAAAGTTTTAGGTAATGGTTAAGGGACTCTGGCGTCAGATAATGAACGTTGAGTAGTAAATATTTTGAAAGTAAAGGAAAGGTTTCCCCAATAATTGTGAATTGTTTAACTAAGTGAGTTAATGTGAAGAACATGATACACACACACACACACACACACACACACACACACACACATAAAGTCTCTTATAAGGACTCCTTATGTTGTAGACTCCGGTACAAACCATTTTTTAAAATAGTAAAAAATGAGTTTTTTATAAAAATTCATGGATTTGATCTTTACGTTGAGAAGATCATCTCCAATTTTTTCATAAAAAAATTGAATAAAAAAACCATTGAGATTAGGTGATATGTAAAAACAAATGCATAAATTTGCATTTTCAACCATTGAAATGTTTGGTCAGTGCCAACCACTTTATTGATTGAATTTTTTTATGAAACTTCACGAATATGATCTTCTCCCTATTGAGATCATATCCATGAAGTTTCATAAAAAAATTCAATAAAAAATCAGGTGAGATGATCGCCAACATTTCAACGGTCAAAAATGCATATGTATACCATTTTTTTACATATCACCTCATCTCAATGGTTTTTTTTATTGAATTTTTTGATGACAAATATTGGAGATGATCTTCTCATCGCGGAGATCATATCCATGAAGTTTCATCAAAAAATTCATTTTTTTACTATTTAAAAAAAATGATATATACCGGGGTCTGTACCATAAGGAGCCCTTATAAAAGAGGGCCTCGTGTATATATATATATATACGAAATGATTATTTTGGAAAGACAACGAGAATAAATGGCATTCTATAACATTTTTGAAATAAAACAATTTAATACATTGGGACATGTATTTTAAAAGGTATATATATACATATATACGTATTTTCACACGCATGTAGTGTAGTGTGTGAGTATTCCTTTCTGTCGTCCATTTCTATAATGTATTTGTATAAGTTCTCATTGAGAATTTGACTCACAACCCTATTTTTGTTACGACAGGTTGTATGCAGTTCCGTATTTTGAGAGCGTTGTTCAAGTAAGTAAATTAAATTGTATTTACGTTAGTATATCTATTTACTCAGCCTTGGGGGAACTTCCCTTGGGTCACATCACATAGTTTGATGAAAGATGAAATCACATGCTAACAAGAGATTGTTAAACGGATAAAAAAACTAGATTATAAACATTATTTAGGTTTTTTCATTGCACTTCACAATTAATGTACGAACCGGATTGGGTTGATCCTTTTTTAAACCGTAAATTAGGGTGTGGGGCGTTACAATGTGTCCACACGCACCTGAGCTTGTTTGGGTTCTGAAAGAATATCAGCATGTCCCACATACGTTTTCCTGTCAATGGGCTGCCACTAGCTCAACTCCTTATGACGAATATTACCCAGCGAGGGCTAACCTTCTAGTTCCTGTCGATTCAAAGGAAGAAGAGTTAAATAAGGTCAATGAGGACCTTAAGTTGTTGACCTGGTCTGAATCTTAGGGAACTACATGGATTACACCCATATGCCTCCCTACCTTAAAGCAAGGCTACTAAAAAAATTCAAGATGCCTAACATTGAGAAGTTCGGGGGTAGTGGTCCCCCACTTATTCATCTTCCAAGCTACTACCGAGCCATGACTCTCCTAGGTGCCTCTGAGGAAATAATGGCCCAGATGTTCCAACAAACTTTGAAGGACAACACTATTTATTGATTTCTATCCCTCGAGGAACCCAGAATCCGCAGTTGGGAGGATGTTGCCTGTGAAATCATGTCGCCATATAAATACAACGAGGAGTTTGAGGTTACACGTTATGTTTTTGAACTTCTCAAGAAGAAGCCTAGATAAATTGTCAATAATTTTATAGTAAGGTGGAGGGATAAACCAACCATTATGACCAACCAACCTTCTGAAGAGGATAAAGTTAGTATTGTGAAGAAAAACTTCTTACCCCATGTCCGAGCAAAGATGGGAGGACAATATTACCTATATTTCTGAGCCCTCCGGGAAGCAGGAGTGGACATTGAAGAAAATATTGCCAAGACATAAGATGAGCCAAAGAAAGTATCCGGACAGTTCACTCTAAGAAAATATGAGAAGCCTCCTATAGTCTCGAACATTAATAACATCTCACAACCCGTTACCTCTTGGGTGCTAGAAAGTCATGATAATCCAGCCAGAATAGAGTACACCGATCTTCATGCTCCCCTCATTAAAGTCTACCAGGCCTTTTTGAGACAAAGTATCATCAAACCTTTGGACCCTTGTCCACTACAAACCCCTTCCCAAAAATTTCAAACCCGATGACCATTGTCATTTTCACCAAACTGTCGGCCATACCACTGATCAATGCTTCCATATCTAGAATGTAATCCAAGGTTTAATTAATTGGGGTGTCATTACTGCATCAGCCAATACCAAATAAAACACCACTCATAATCCACTTCCAAACCATAGAAATACCATATTCCTAGAGAATGACTTGAAATTTGATCCATCTACGAAGAATATACCCAGTAAAGCACCCATCATACCCATATTTTCACTCAAACCCCTTAATGTCTACCCATATTTCTCCTAAACCGTACTTGTTTTACCAATAAAGATCTCTTACTTTTCACAAGAGCATGTATTGTCATTCATACCCAGTTCGGAGGGAAAGATATGGGATTTCTAGCAATACTGAACCAACATCTAAAGTTTGGGCTTAAATTGCCCTCTGAAATGACCATTGACTATCAGAAGTTCAGCCCCTATTCATGGAAGCCCGAAAGTGGGCTTAAGAGTCAGATAATTGGGTGGTACCCGTTGATGAATTCAATTTTGATGATGAAGTACAGATTATGATAGGATTGTTCCGACAGACAAATGAGATTTGTAGTATGTTCGAGTTACTAGATGCCTTAAAGCTACAAGGGAAGTTAGTCCCTTGACTTATACGCCTCCCTGTTGAGTGGGAGGATCTATATTAATAATCCATTAAGGTTGTGGAATGCATTAATTTCTCATGGAAAGATGACATCGTTGCCATCAGATAGGGAGACGGGTTTGATATCTTAGACGAAGAAACAAGCCAAGAAAATGTTAGTCCAATAATCAATATGTGTGGGATGATATCTTTTGAAGATCTTCTAGGATAAATTAATAAAGTATCCGATGAGCCCAAAATAGATGAAGAAATGGTTTTTCTGTTCTTCCCCTCATCCGTGAACCATATGATAAGATCTTAGAGATACTAAGAGAGTCTGAATCCTCGGTCAGCAGAGATAGATAAAGGAAAGGGAGCTTTCGAGGATCTCTGCATGCCAGAAATGACCATCGAGGAAAATAAGATCCTCGACCAAATTAATAAAACTCAGGCCAACATCACCTTATGGGGACGCTTTATGTCCTTCTAGTTACACCTAAATGCTTTAATAAAATTGCTTACTGGGACCACAGTCCCTCCTTCCACCACTCCAGAAGAAGTTCTGAAGCGAGTCGGGTCCTTAACCTCTACCAAATTTCTTTCCTTACGTGAAGAAGATATCCCAAAGTCTGGTCCTAATTATAACTATGACCTCAACATCTTCGTTGAGGTGATGGGGAAGATAGCCCCACTCTCACTCATCGATAACGGATCAACACTCAATGTTTTCCCGTTAAGAACCTTCAACTTCTTGGGTTTGAAAGTAAGAGACCTTGATCCAACTTTTGTCACAGAGCGTGCCTATGAAAACACTCATCGAGACGTGATGGGATCTATAAAACTAAAAATAGGGGTTGGACCTATAAATCTCGTTACCGGGAATACCCCGTATTTTTATGTATTTGAATTTAATTAATTCGATAATTAATTAGCTTTATTTTAAATTATGCGAGAGAAGTAATTTAATTAAATTGAGTAATAATATTCTCATTAAATATTAATTGAGAGCGATACAATGATTAATATTATGAATTAAATTTACTAAGTGAATAGTAAATAACGTATGGAAATTATTACGCATAATAGTAAGTTATATTGGCGTAATTGGATTTTATCTCAACCGAGAGTCGCGTGTTGACTAATTTGAGGTAGAGATGGGATGATTATATAGAGGGACTCAGATGACTATTTCGAGGTCATGGATGACTTCGAAAGTTCAAAATAGTATGCCCGGGGGTGTTGATGAGGTCCCGGGGCATTTTTAGGCTAAACCGACACCGTAGAGGGACGATTTAGTCATTTGAGAAATGAGGGTTAGGGGACCTATGAATTTCTAACTCCTTTATTAGATGTTAGATAAGAGGGCTTAGGGTTAGAAGCTCAAAATACAACGGTAGTCCATTAAAGAAGAAAATGAGAAAATTCTTGGAGGTTTTTAAGAGTTCTTGAGAGGTTGAAGTGAGTTCTTTCACCAAAATGGAGTGAGGATTGAAAAACAAGATCATCAGTCCATCATCCAACCACGAAATCAGAACCTACTGATCAAAGGTAAGTCATTTACTCCAATCCAATATGAAGTTATAATACCCATGCGACTAGTGTTTTAATTATATTGATTAAATGAATATTCTTGGAAGAAAATAATGATTTTTATACATGTTATGGGTAGGGATTTCATGTGGAATGATTCAATATTTGTAAAGGATTAGAAATCAGATGGTATGTGAGTGTCACCATGGATCAAATCTGAGTTTTTGAATGAAAATGTGGGAAGAAACCAAAACTAGTGTTTTTGATGATTATTGAGTTTGATTCATTCTTGACTGAATTTCTTGAAGATTTAATGTGTTTAGAATGTTAGAAATCATCGTAATGCATGTAAAAAAGGTTCGAAAAAATTAGTTTCGAATTTAATAAAGAAAAAAATAATACATGTATGTGAAAATGGTGAAAACGCATGAAAAACCAACGAACACGATGAAATGGTTCAAATCAAATCGATTCGGTTGAAGACCGAATTGATTCAACAAGGCGGGTGATTTGGTATTTGGGCGAATCAATTCGGCCCTGCCAGTTTTGCCTATTTTTCCTATTTAAGCCTTAAAACTTTGTGTAAATGATTGGGTGACCTTTGAGGCCTCTTTAAATCATTATGAGGGACTTATGGTATTACGTTAGGACCTTGATAAGGGCATGTGGTAGTATTATGGAGGGAGTTAAGGCTAGAATTATTCGGGTTTAAATGGGGATAAAATTAATTCAAGAATATGAGAATAAAATTACAGGAAAGCGTGAGTGAGCTATTGTATGGACCCGTAGGGCAGGGAAGAGTTAGCTACGGGAATAAAATGCGCTGTAACTAGGTCCCTTAGAGTATATAATCATACTCCATTAAATACGATAGTGAGAATAATCATAAATTGAATGTACGGTGAGTATTCGAGTGATATATACTACACACAAATGATGATAATTAGGTTGTGTGAATACCTACTAAATATATATAGGTTGTGTGTGTACCTATTATATGATTGATGATATATGTTAACATAGCTACGCAACCTGCTATCACGAAGGTTCTCGTGCAGTGGGAGATCCCACCTTGCCAATTCCAGGCAGGTCTGAATTTTTTTCGCAGAACATAAAACTTAGGGCGGCTCACTATATGTTGTGTATTGTGCATCCTACATGTTGTTTGGGTACGTTAGGTATGTACGTAGCCCGAAGGCTTAGAATTATGTTTGCCTCCACTATTTGTTATTTGATTTTGGGTTCAAGGAGATGTACTGAACCATTTGTCCCTATTTAGTACGAGCGGTACGAGTGGTCCTTTTAAGAGACGCCATTATAATATATATATATATATATATATATTTTGATGTCAATATTCTACTTATGTGTGACAGTAGACAGTTAGATAGTGGATATCTAAAGATTAAATTAAGTAATGAAACTTAATTAATTAAAAAATGAGAAAATAAGTGAAATGATAATTTAAATTATTATAACGTATGAGAAACGTTAACTAATAGGTGAAGTACTGTATGGGAGGTATTTGAATAGAGACGTGTTCGTAGTCAGAAATACTTAAGTCTAGTTAGCTTGGGTATAATAGCTAGGTGGGCGAAGTAGAAACATTAGGCCTGCACAATAGTTGAGAGGTGAGGAAACTCAAGCGAGTGTACCTGAACCTAACATGTGTAATCAATAACTAATTTTAAATTGAGATAAATACTTGCTAAATATTTCCAAATGTTTTGGGTTCTCGCGCTTGCTATAAAAGCTTTTCGAAACCTTTTAGGTGTTCAGCCATAGGGACGCCAGACTTGATAATTCCATGCAGGGTTGTATAACTGCAACATTGTGGAGGCTTGTAGTGTTTTGTTTAGACGCATCATTCCATCATTTCTAGTGTAGGATCTTAAGCGGTATTTTAGTTTGGGCATGTTCCCCCATTTGAGACTTTATTTATTTAGTATTTCAGTTTCAGACTTGTATTAAGATATTCTTATTAGTTAGATTTATCATTCTAGTTTTGGGATTTTTAGCTGAGGGTTTAATTCGGCAAGACTTTATTTATTTATTCACTAAAGATGGTTTGGACTCTAGTATTATATGAATGTTGTAATTAAGTTTTCCTCATATTATTACTTATTTGTTTAATGCAAGATAAAATTTGTCACCGACTTAATTAACAAATAAGTCATTAGTAATTAATTTTGTTTTTGACAGTGATGCTAAGAATGAACCATTTTTTAAATGTTGTTTTAAATTAATAAAGGCCTGATCACCCGGTATTTAATTAGGCAGGTGTCACAGATGCTAACAAGGTGTCACAGATGCTAACAGAGCATCAGGTTCGGTGCTCATAGGATCTGTACGACTTATTATGATTTATGTGTATCGTTCTTTTGTTATGGATCCCTATTATTAAGATTGTTACTTTAATTTTCACGTGTTTATGATATCGTGCTTCTGCTATTAGATTTTTATAAACTGTGTAATTAAACAATTTGATATATTTTCAGATGCTACTGAGGAGAGAGAGATTAGTTAGGGTAGCAACCATGGATGAGGTGAGGGAGGCTCACCAGGAGCCACAGGAGGAGCCTCACGCACAACCACCACCACAGATGATCTCGGTGGCCCAAGTGGCAGAGATTGTGGCCCAGGCGGTCAATGTAGCGATGACCGCTATGGCCGTGCATTTTCCACAGCCCTAGATGCAGCAGCTAGTGGCACCGGTCATTCGGGCCCAGACATGTCCATCTACATGGCATAGGGTCAAAGAAAGCTTCCAAAATGGCCACCCACCCAAGGATAAGGGAAGTTCTTATATGGTGGAGGCATGTCATTGGAAGAAGAATATTCAGCGCCATCTGCACATGGTAGAGTGTTTTGAGACATAGAAACAAATGTTAGCTACTTTGAAGCTAGCTGGAGAAACCTTACAATGGTGGGAGTAGGTGACCACCACTGAGGAGAGAGATATGATGACCGTTTCTGAGTTCTGGGTGCGGTTCAACCATAAATACTTTCCTCTTATAGTCGTGTTAGAGATGATAAAGAAGTTTGGGAAAGTAGCACAGGGTGACCGCTCAGTAGCTGAGTACGAGGAGAAGTTAACCCGTCTGTCTAATTTTATGCCAGATGAGGTGAGCAATGAGGATAAAAAGAAAACAAAGTTTATGGACAGATTAGCCTGGAAGATCAGGCAGCATTTGATCGGTAACCCCGCATTAGTGACATATAATGATGACATCAATGCCGCTCTTGTACACTGTCAAGATCATCGCTTACATGCGAAGGGGAGCAAGAGATGTGTAGATCCTATCCATTAGGACAAGGAAAATAGGGGTGGTTGAAGCTCGACACCGCAGCAGTAGACAGTCAGTCATCAGGGGCAGGATTCTCGATACGGGAATAATGCCAAGAGATTCAGGCACGGAGGGTACCGACTAGAGGGGCAGCGTTATAAACAGGTTTAGCAGGACCCAAATCAGTATCAGTTTCCTTAGGGCCATCAGGACCAGGGGAACCAGGGGAGGCCATTAGGGCCAGTAGCATTAGGTCAAGTAGGGCCATAGATAGAGAGAGTTCTGGGGGAAGTGCTTCATATGTGGCTAGCTTAGTCATAAGATGATAGATTTCGTACAGCAGGGCAGGGTATAATAATAGGGTGCCCAGTAGTGACAACAGGATCCTTACCCCTTACAATACCAGGACCACTATCCCCTCAGCAGTAATAGGGACAGATGCACTATGGGCGTGTGTGTAACATCCGGGACATACCGATGCCACCTGCACCTCAGGTGCCGCCATCAGTAAAGGATATGTTTCCTATGCATGGGCTTGATGGTAGGATTCCTTTTAATACTAAGGCATCGTATTTATTTATTAAGACCAGATTTGCTAGAGTTATCGATTTATTAGAGACCGTCGATAGTCTCCTTATGTGTGTAGAGTCATCGATGGGTAGTGGTTCACTAATACTTTCGACTTGTAGAGGAGTATATATCTTTATAGGGAGACTGAGCTTATCGGCATACCTTCTAGTATTAGACTTGGATGGGTACAATGTGATTCTTCATATGGATTGGTTGGTAAGATATAGGGCGATGGTATATTATTATGAGAGGACCATTGTGTTTTCCATTCCGAGGTAGGAGATGTTGCTTGTGGCGATGCCTCTTCCTAAGGGAGGGTCACGCACACACTTACAGTACATTGTAGAGGAGACCTCACATGAGGTAGTGATTCTGTTAGACTCTATTATGATTGGGACATATTTTGAGGATGTATTCTAGGAGATACTCGGGTTACCACCTAGTTGAGATCAAGTTTATGATTGAGCCATCATAGAGTACGAGACCGATTGCTCAAGCACAATATCGAATGGCCCCTGGAGAGATGCGTGATTTGAGAGAGAATATTTAGCAGCTCTTGGGTCAGGGTTTCATTCGGTGGAGTGCATCACCTTGGAATGCGCCTGTGTTGTTTATGAAGAAGTAAAATGGTTACCTTCGTGTGTATGTGGATTTTAGGGAGCTAAACAAGGTTACGATATAGAATAGGTATCAATTACCGAGGATTAATGACTTGTTTGATCAGTTGAGAGGGGTTTCCTACTTCTCAAAGATTAATTTGAGATCGGGTTATCACCATCTACGTATTCGAGAGGAGGATGTTCCCAAGGTCGCATTCATATCTTGATACAGATCATACAAGTTCAGATTGATGTCATTTGGGCTCAGTAATCCACCAACAGTGTTCATGAATCTCATGAACAGAGTATTCAGGGATTTCTTGGACCAGTTCATGATTGTGTTTATAGGCAGAATTCTGGTTCACTCTCTTACTGAGGAGGATCATGCGGAGGACCTACATAAGGTCTTGCAGACACTTAGGGACCATCAATTGTATGCCAAATTTAGGAAGTGTGGATTTTGGCTAAGGGAGGTGCAGTTTCTTGGACACATTGTATCGGACAGGGATATTTTAGTGGATCTAAGTAAAGTATCGACAGTGAGGGAGTGGCGACAACCCACGACACCAACAGAGATTCACAACTTCTTGGGCTTGAACGGGTATTGTCTCCACTTCTTTAAGGGATTTTTTAAGATTTATGCTCCATTGACGAACCTGACTCGCAAGGGGGTTACCATTAATGTGGAGTGACCACTGTCAGCAAGCCTTTCATGAGCTGAAGGACAAGTTGACGTCAGCACTAGTGCTTTCATTACCTAAGAGTGGGGTGGAGTATCGATTCTACATTGATCCATCCTTGCAGGGACTTGGGGCTGTATTGCAGTAGGAGGAGAGGGCCATAACTTATGCATCTTGAAAGCTTAATCCCTATGAGAAGAATTACCCCACCCATGACCTTAAGTCAGTAGTGGTCGTTTTTGCTTTGAGGATATGGAGGTATTATTTGTTGGGAGAGAAATTTACATTATTCACGGACTGTAAATCACTTCAGTATCTATTCACACAGAAGGATCTGAACATGAGGCTGAGGAGGTGGCTAGAGTTTATGAAGGATTACCAGTTTGATATATAGTATCATCCTGGTAAGGCTAAGGTGGTAGGAGACGCGTTGAGCCACCGACCTATTGGAGATTTAGCGGAGGTCTGGAAAGCGAAGTGGAGTAAACTTTGACATGATGATGAGGTCTCCATAGTGTGTATGGTAGTGTTATCTGATGATGCTGGAAACAACACCACCCTTCAAGGTGTTTATAAGCTCAATTCAGTGTTAACAATGGCAGTATAAAGGTATATAGTAGAAGGAGGTGAGGAGAAGAGGATTCACACCGGAATATAAGTGGTTCAGCCAATTAGGCCTATGTCCACTGTGCAAGTGTATGATATGTATCACTGTATGAGGGCTCTAATGGCCATATATACAATCTCTTAAGCTTTCTCTCTCTACTGTGTATTTAGACAGAGTTTCAGCTAGAGTTGCTAATTTTGGGTTTTTCTCCATGAAGGAGAAGACATGTATATATAGTACCTGGGGGGTGTAATGTACCCCCCATGCATGCAATGAGCATATGTGTGTTGATCTAGCCAATATGATGAATACATATATCACTGTCACATGTAGAGAATGATGATGAAATATTCCCCCCGTGTGAGGGGAATGATTTGTTATAACTGATTTGTATACACGTGTTCCCAGCCACACATATACGCATAAGAGCTCGGTCATCTGTCTGGTCACGACCTCGTCCTGGAATAGTACGAGGTTGGTAAAGTCTAACTGTCATCAAATCCAAAATTAATCATGATGACCTCGGCTTATGTGGAGACGAGGTTAGGTAGGTGATACCATAAGGTCGGTTTGGGCCGAGGTTAAGCTGGAACATGTTAGGAACATTAGTTGATTCCTTGCCGAAGCTAGCCTTAACCTCGGCCTACTCCCAGCCGAGGTTGTCATCCCTTGGATGGCCTGATGAATAACTATTCCCATGGATCATGAGGGCCTCTCTTAACGAGGTTGGTAGTAACCTCGGCCATGGCCGACCTTGCTTGGGATAAGACCGCTGGTCATTGTTCTAAGAACCTTCCAGCATCGGCCATACCAATGGCCGAGGTTGATGCCTCTGAACCGAGGTGGTACATTTAGGGCATATCAATCACCCCCTAGCCCTTAGTTACCTGTGTGATCAGGTGTCTAAGGGGTGTATTTACCCGAGGTTAAATTTCTTCAGGTGTTAATAGTCTCTTTACAAGTGTCAGCTACTGGAGTAGATAGCGTACCTGACAGGTTTGATGATGTTGGCTGTCTTTTGGGCTCCCAAGGCAATGATGGTCCTTGGGACACGTGCACTCATACTTAAGGGTTTAAACCCCATTTTCTTCTCTTTCTTCCTCATTTCTCTCCTCCGAATTTGGTCATTTCTGTAACTTTCTCTCTCTAGAAGAGCTCTGATTTGAAGTGCATTTGGGTGGTCATTCCTTGGGATTCCTTCCTTTCTTCACATCACCTTTCTTCAAGTACCCCTTGCCATCCCTTCTTCTTCATTTTTCTGCCTTTGTTCTTGCTTCTGCATTTTTCAGTGAGCTTCAAGAGGTTTTCGGTGAAACTATTAGTTTTTCCGATGAACTGTTCTTAATTATTCTTCGTCATTTTTGTTCAAAGTTTAATAGCTTGATCTTTAATTCCAATTGCCAATCTTATTTGTAATTTAGGAGAGTCAATAAGCCTAGCGTCTGCCTCATATGCTCAGACCCCTTTGCCAACTTTTAGAGGAGTTCCCCTCTCTTAGGGAGAAGACCTTAGATAAAATTAGACAAATAGAAAGAGCCCAAGAGGAAGCTGGTAGGGCAGAGGCGTTCCCCCTCATGCCTATTTTTCCACCACGTCGAAGGTCATATACCCTGAACCATCTGAGCCAGTTATCCGAGTAGAGGTCCCAGCTGAACCCTCTCCAATGTCTGAGTCTGAGTCATCCACCTCAGACCCTATGTCAGTGGACTCCTTCCAAGAGGCCATGGATTTCTCAAATCAAAAAGATCAGGTCCCTGATCAGGCAGAGGTTTCTAGTCGGGCCTCATTTCATAAAAGTTCAAGCACGTCAACCTCTTCCTCAGAGGTTGAAATTATTGGACCAAGTGTGGCTGTTTCACTGATTCTTGAAGTCATTCCTCTGTCGGCAGTCACGGGGGATGAGTTTGCTCAGAGGTTTCCAGGTGGTGCCCCATCGTCTGCTCGGGCCGACGTTGAGCTAGATGATGATGATGATGCTGAGAGTGATGTTGACATCTTTGAGGCAGTTGAGATTTAGAGTATAGTCAATGAGGTCGACCTCTTGTCCTTCAGATACCTATATTCTATAATCCCATCTATAAAACTCAGGAGACCTCTGAGGGAAGAGAGGGCTTATGACGGCCGAGATGGTGAAATCTGCCTATACGAGCAGATTTTCAAGTTGGGACTTCGTCTACCCATCCATCCCATCATTAGGTCTATATTAGCCTATATCAACTTGGCCCCTTCCTAGTTGTCACCTAATACTTGGAGGGTGATAATTGGATCCATTGTCTTATGGAGGGTTGTTCATCATGCAGACCTTCCTGTCCAAGTCTTTACAGGGTGCTATGTCCCTTCATCTGCCAGAAACCATCTGAGCTATTATCATTTTTTGGCTCGTAAATAAAATAAGAAGATGCTTTAGATTACCCAAACCTCAAACCATAACTGGAAGCCACGTTACTTCTTTGCATCAAGGCCATGGGAATTTGGTCCATGTGCCCCCTCTTCCTCATTAGAGCCAAGGATACCTATAAGATGGGGAAAGGTTACAATGGCTGCTAGGGCCGAGCCTGGGCTAAGCCAACAAAATCTTCAGAAGGTCAAAGACCTTCAAGATCAGGGGGAGCATTGTCTGCTTGTAAAATTCGAATACCTGATGACCCCTTATTACCTCTCTGAGACTAGTTTAGGGGGAAGTCCTCTGACAGAGTTTGGTAAGTTATTTTTATTTCAACAAGTTATACCTCTGAATTTGTGTATATCTGATTCTCTAACTCAGACCTTTCCAGCTTGCAGAGTGCCCAAAAGGAATATCTGACGAGTTATGGGAGATGGTTGCCCCCAGTCTGACAAAGCTCGTAAAAAAAGCTGGACTGAATGCTCCTCCTCCCCCTCCATATACCTCAAGGGCTGAGGCCAAAAAGAAGAGGAAGGTTACCGACCCTGCCCCTGATGATCAAAGGCAGAAGAAGAAAGGGGGAGATCGTGCCATCCCCATTTCTTTTGAGGATGCCTTGATTGCTCGTCTAGAGCAATTAAAGATTGGTGATAGTGCCATTGGCCAAAGTATGAAGGCCTTGGATGCTATCGGCGGTGTCATGATCGAGTCTGACAAGCGCTTTTATCGGTCCTGGGGTAAGCCTCTGCTGGTTGAATTCCCCCTTCATCGTACCATCCAAGTAAGACCTTTAACTATAACTTCTGAATGTGTAACATCGTCATTTGAACTATTTCAGGCCTTAGTCTGACATCTTTGCACATGTTCTATAGGGTCTTTTCACCATGCATCACTATGTCAACTGGACCTTGGGGAGGCTTCCTCTGATTGAGAAGGGCCAAGAGGCCAAGAAGACTGAAGCCACCTTGAACGCCGAAGTGGAACGTCTATTAGATGCTCTGAAGAAGGCTGAAACCAGCATGAAGGGGATGCAGAAGGACTTAGATAAGCAGAGGGAAGAACATAACGCTGCCCTGAAGGCTCAGGCTGACTCTCTCCAGCACAAAGTTGATATCGTTGTCAAGGATGCCTTGGAAGATGCCTCCAAGAAGATCTTTGAGGATTACAAGGTCTCTAACGAGTTTGTCAGCTTCAACTTTGAATATCTGGAGAGGGGGGGTCAAGGAAATGAGAAAATGGGCTGCCATGAAGGAGAAGGAATCAGGAAACCTTGTTGCTGCTGACTTCATCGACCTGGGTTATGCTGACCCTAAGTTTGCTCAGGCCTTGTAGGAGGTTTAAGAAGAGGAAAAGGCTGCACCCACCGAGACTGCACCACAAGGAGACACCATGACTGAAGATGTAGGTGTTCAAGATGATGGGGTGGAGGTGGCCACCCTCGGCCAAGAAAATGTAGACATGACCATCAACCCTGAGGCTGCGAATATTTTAATTCTTGTGAAGCTTTAAGCAGTCCTGTAGCTCTTGATTAGTTATAACCTCTGATTAAACATTGTTACTTTCTATCTCTACATTTTTAACTTAATGTTAACCTCTGAGGAGGGTTTTATTTCTTCTCTCGCTGATTTGTTTGTTGAATGCTTTTCTTTGCCATGCAATGTGTCCAAATCTGAAGTCTCAATATAACTTTTCACCAGATTAATGATGTTAAGGGTCTGAGGTCATCTAAGTATGATGTCTAATCTCAGACCTTGTCACCAAATCATGATGTTATAAGGTCTGAGGTCCTTAACTAAGATGTTATCCCCATAAATAATTTCACCAAATTAATGATGTTAAGGGTTTGAGGTCATCCAATTATGATGTCTGACCTCAGACCTTGTCACCAAATCATGATGTTATAAGGTCTGAGGTCATCATTAAGATGTTATCCTCATAAATAATTTCACCAAATTAATGATGTTAAGGGTTTGAGGTCATCCAAGTATGATGTCTGACCTCAGATCTTGTCACCAAATCATGATGTTATAAGGTATGAGGTCATCTCTAAGATATTATCCTCATATAAATAATTTCACCAAATTAATGATGTTAAGGGCTTGAGGTCATCCAAGTATGATGTCTGACCTCAGACCTTGTCACCAAATCATGATATTATAAGGTCTGAGGTCATCACTAAGATGTTATCCTCATAAATAATCTCAACAAATTAATGATGTTATGGGTCTGAGGTCATCCAAGTATGATGTCTGACCTCAGACCTTGTCACCAAATCATGATGTTAGAAGATATGAAGTCATCCAAGTAAGATGTCATACCTCAGACCTTGTCACCAAATCATCATGTTATAAGGTCTGAGGTCATTACCTAAGATATTATCCTCATAAATAATTTTCACCAAATAAATGATGCTAAGGGTCTGAGGTCATCCAAGTAAGATGTCTGATCTCAGACCTTATCACCAAATCATCATGTTATAAGGTCTGAGGTCATCACCTAGTATGTTATCCCCATAAAATTTACCACTAGAGCACAATGAACCAAGAATTGACATGAAAACTGATCTTCTCATTAATAATCTCTTCCTAGGATGATACATTTACACACTCTCTTGCAACATCATATGTAATACTTCTTTAGATGATCAGCATTCTAGGGATTGGAAAAATGTTCCCCCTCAAGGTTTTCTAGCCTTTAGGTTCTAGGTACAACCTCCTCGATTACTCTGTAAGGACCATGCCAATTTGGGTGGAGCTTGTTCGCCGTCTGTAACGTCTTCTTCAGCACCAGGTCTCCTACAGCTATGGGCCTTGATTTTACCCTCTGATTGTAGAACTTTGATGTTCTGTGCTGGTAAGTTGCTTGCCTGACTTCTGCGTCTTCTCTTTTTTCTTCAATCAAGTCTAGGTCGAGTCTTCTTTCCTCTTCATTCTTCTCGGGGTCGTAGGTTTGAACCCTATGAGCAGGGAGCCTACCTCTGTGGGTATGACGACTTCTAAGCCATGGGATAACATAAATGGGGTCTCCCCCGTAGGTATCCTAGACGTCATTTTATAGGACCAAAGAACAGCATAAACCTTTTCAGTCCACCTTCCCTTATCCTCCTCCAACCTTTTCTTGATCCCTTCAAGGATTGTTCTGTTGGTGACTTCGGTCTGACCGTTTGCCTGAGGTTGGCTAGGAGAAGAGAAAAATTACTTTATCCTAACTCTTTCGCAGTATTTTTTTAGGGAAGAATTCTTGAGCTGGGTTTCGTCGTCCGAAATGAGGGTATTTGGGAGGCCATGTCTGCATATGATGTTCTTCCAAATAAATTGGAAGGTCTTGTGCTCTGTAATCGTGATCATCGGCTCCGCCTCTACCCACTTGGAGAAGTAATCAATGGCAACTATCAGAAATTGGTAATTATTTGTGACCCTTGGCAGTGGTCCTACTAAGTCGATTCCCCATACTACGAATGGCCAAGGGGAACTGATTGATGTCATAGGCTGATGAGGTTGATGGGGAAGTGTGGAGAATCTCTGACATTTATAACACCTCTTCATGTAAGTTTCAGCATCTTTGCCACCAGTACCCCTGCGTAATAATTCTTTTGACCAAAGGTCTTCCTTCTATATATCTGGAGCAAGAACCCTCGTGTACCTTCTGTAGTATGCAGGGAACTTCCGTGGGATGGACACATCTGAGGAAAGGCAATAGGAATCCCTTCTTATACAGGACATTTCCCACTATGGAGAATTTCGCAGCTCTGTATCTTAATTTCCTCCTTTACAGCTTTGATTTCGTCAGTTCTCCCTCTCTGATATACCTGATAAGGGGGTCCATCCATGAATGCCCTAGGTTCAGATTGAGGCAGGGGTTACTAACCTCTTCTTCTTCAATGGTTGCTCTGGGTAAGATCTCGACAGGGACTGTTATATGGATATCTATTTTTGTTGTCGAAGCCAACCTTGCTAAGGCATCTGCGTGGCTGTTATTTTGCCTTCATCTTTACCTCTTCGAGGCCTTCCAGTATCATTCTCACCCTCTTCAGGTATTTATCCATCCTTTTATCTTTGGCCTCATAAACCCCTAAGTCTTATTTAATAACTAGCCTTGAGTCTCTATGAAGTAGAAGTCGTCCTATTCCCAGAGTCTTTGCCAATGAGAGACCTGCTATCATGGCTTTATATTTCGACTCATTGTTCTATGCCTTGAAGTTAAACCTTAGGGCATATTCGATGTTAGTACCATTCGGGGATGAGAGTATTAACCCCGCACCGCTCCCGCTTTCATAAGATGACCCGTCGATAAAGAGGTTCTATATGTCTCTATCTAATGAGAAGCCACCTTCTAGCATTATTCCCTCCTTAAAGAGGTACCAGTCTTCCTCATTCGAGGCTGTCCTATCTCTGGCTCCCTTGGTCATAACCTCTTTTGGGTGTTGGAAGACGTTGCTGTTTAACCCTTGTGCAGTCTCTGATCTGTTCTCAATCTTTGTCTCTTCCCATATAAACTCAGCAACGAAGTCTGCGAGCGCCTGCCCTTTGATGACCGTCATAGGCTGGACGTGAGGTCATATTCCCCTAACTCAATGGCCCATGTCAATAACCTACCCAACTTCTTAGGCTCATGGAGGACTTATCTTAGCGGGGAGTCAGTGAGAATGACCATGGAATGGGCTTGAAAGTAGGGCTTCATCTTCTTTGAAGCGTGTATCAAGGCGTAGTCCAACTTTTCCTTTCGAAGATAATTATGCTCAGCCCCTTGAAGGGCTTTACTGTTGAAGTATACGGGCCTTTGGATCCTAACGTCTTCCCGTACTATGGCTGCACTTATAGCTGATTCAGAGACTGTCAAATAAACGTATAATTTCTCTCCTATGATGGGCCTAGATAAGATCAAGGGAGACCCGAGGTAGGACTTGAGTTGGTTGAAAACTTTATCACACTCTTCGTCCCATTAGAAGGCCTTTTTAAGCACCTTGAAGAACGGGAGACACTTGTTGGTCGCCCTGAAAACAAATCTATTGAGCACAACAACTCTTCCAGTGAGCCTCTGAACGTCCTTGATACTCTTAGGTGTCTTCATGTCGAGCAAAGCCTTGATTTTCTTAGGGTTCACCTCTATTCCTCTTTGATTGACGATTAATCCAAGAAACTTCCCAGCTCCTACCCCGAAGACACACTTTGTCGGGTTGAGTTTCATCTTGTACAGGTCCATGGTATTGAAGGTCTTTTCTAAGTCTGCCACGTGAGTGCAGGCCTTTAAGCTCTTCGTCAACATATCGTCTACATACACCTCCATGGTCTTGCCTATTTGGTCTTCGAACATCTTATTCACCAGACGTTGATAGGTTTCCCCTGCATTTTTCAATCCGAAGGGCATCACCTAGTAGCAATACGTCCCTTTGTCAGTAATGAAGGTTGTCTTTTCAGAGTCTTCTGCATCCATAAAGATCTGATTGTAGCCTGAATTTGCGTCCATGAAGCTCATGAGCTTATGTCCTGCAGTTCCATCTACTATCTGGTCAATCCGGGGTAGGGGATAACTGTCTTTTGGGCAAGACTTTTTTAGGTCAGTAAAATCTACTCACATTCTCTACTTTCCATTGACCTTGGGCGCAATGACTGCATTTGATAGCCAGTCCGAATATATCACTTCTCAGATGAATTTAGCCTCTTCTAACTTTCAGACCTCTTCCCGGATAACGTCATACTTCTCCCTGGAGTATACTCTTCGTCTCTGTTTGATTGGCTTAGCATCCTTAGTCACATTTAGCTTGTGGCACATAACTTCAGGGTTGATGCCTAGCATGTCCGTGTGACTCCATGCGAAGACACTCTGCCTCTTCTTCAGGAAGTCTACCAGCTCTTCCTTGATTTCTGCCTTTAAGGCTTTGCCGACCTGGATGGTTTTTTCCGGCTCGTCCTCATTGAGGACGATGGATTCTACCTCTTACGTGGCCTCTCCTTTCTTCAACTTTGTTTTATCTCTTGGGTCAAGTGTGTCAATGTTATAAGTGGTGGTTTCCCTTTTATGGGCCTCTCTCTCTTCAGCCGAGTTGAAATAGCATTCTCGTGCTATGGTCTGGTCACCTTGCACTTCCCCTACCCCATAGGGGGTCGGTAATTTTAGCATCTGATGGACCGTTGACGGCACGACCCCAAAATTCTTAAGGGCTACTCTTCCTATGATGAGGTTATAGGCCGAGAAGACATTTTTAGCCATAACTAAAAAATTGATCTTCCGGGTTAACCTCTTAGGCCACTCATCACCCATCCGTACGTCCATCTTATACATGCCCAATGGATGGACCTTTTCACCACTGAATCCCATTAACGGGTGATAATAGGGTACCAGCCTAGCTCTGCTAAGACCTAGACTCTTTAAGCAAGGCCAAAACATCACATCTGCCGAGCTTCCTCCGTCTACAAGAATTCTCTGCACCTCACATCCATAAACTCTTGTTGTGATCACCAAAGGGTCATCATGTGGAGCTAGGATGCCTTTGAAGTTGAGCCGGGAGAACTCAACTACGAGAGTATCCATGTCTACCTTCTTTCTCTTCTGTGTAGTATCGAAAGACGTCAGGTTTACCACTTTAATTTTGGCCACTGATTTGGCCTCTGCCACATGAGCTTTTCTGTCAGCCACCTCCCGCTAGTCCTCCGCATATGGTGTTAACACCAAAGGAGATCATAACAACTCTCTTCACCGGGATGTTATCGTCTTTTGGTGGGAGGTCCGGATCGTCCTCATCATCGTCACCTGTGCCATTGTCTCTTCTTGTTGTGGTGTCCTCACGACATTTGTCGTGTCTCTTCTTTTTGGGGTATTCCCTTCCCTTTTTGGGAGCTTTACCATCAACATATTTCCTCAACTTTCTTGACTTCAACATCTTCTCGATCCCATCCTTCAAGACGAAGCACTTGTCTCACTACACCAAATCTGCCGAATTGTCAAGGTCATTAACCTTGACAAATCCAACTTGTCAAGGTCAATGACCGTGACATTTCGAGGCGAGACAACTTTTTTTGTCACGTTCGTGTCACGATCATTAACCTTGACACAAAACTCGCGTTTTGTGTCACGGTCGTGTCGCGGTCAATGACCGTGACACGTTTGTCACGGTTTATAACCGTGACAAAGCCGTGACCATTTTTAAAAAATTGTCACGGCCATTGACCGTGACAATTCTGGGCAGAATTTAAAAAAAATCTGCAGGGCAGTATGGCCACTGCCACTGCCCAGCAGTATATTTGTACCTGTTATAGCAACGTTGTACCTGTTCCAAACATCATATATCCAAACAAACTAAAGATAATGCAAATATATATTCAAAATAGAAACTATTTAAGAAGAAACAACATCACCATCAATTATCTCAAATCTACAAACTATTTGCATGGAAAAGAGATTTTGTACCGCGACGCTCGGGGACACCTCCTTATCCTTCCCTTCTCGTCCGAATAGCCACATAAGTATAGAGCATATGTGGCCTACCCTTAGGGCCACTCCTTGTCCCGTGAATTGAAATAAAGTAAAATTAGTATCCTCCCCTCAAATATAGATAAATATAAATCGTAATTGAAATCGAAATCGAAATTGACATATAAATATAAATACATTACCTGTAGTGTCACTTAAACAGCTAACTTGAGCTCATATGGAACCTCCTTCCAACTAATGTACCCCGGGCAATCGTGTCAAATATAATTCTCTTCATATCTAAACACTAAGAAATACCATAATCCTATGGAGTTATGCGTTGCAAATTCCTTCCAACCGTTGTGTAGCCAAAAATCAGCAGTTGAAGTTGTCAATTCCACCTTTCAATGGTCTCCCATATTTTGCTAGAAGTTCCAAGTGGTGGGGTATGGAAAGTGGAATTGACAACTTCAACTGGTGATGTTTGGCTACATAACGGTTGGGAGGAATTTGCAGAGCATCGCTCCATAGGATTATGGCATTTCTTAGTGTTCGGATAGACGAAGAGATTCAGTCTCCTCTCCACAAATAGGACACCCCAAATAACTACGTACTAATCATCTATTAAAGGTAAGAAGCGTATATTCATGGATTAGTATAAACAAAACTTAGATGTAGTTGGAATATTTATGTATTAATCTCCTCTCCACACACGCACACTACACAAGAGTGAAAATGATAAAGTGCAGATCAATTAAAAGCATTAAAAATGGATGTTTCGGTACAAATTGAAATATTTATTACAAATTGAAAAATTGTTTCAAATTTTGGTTATCATCAAAAATGGATTGATATTCGGTAGGAGCAGCCAAGTCATCCACACTACTATTTGTACGCCTTGGCGCGTGTTGGACAATTGACCACAGCTCATTGTTGATATACTCCGAGTAAAACACTTGCTTAACCTTTTGAAATGCACAAACAAACGGCTCATCGCTCACGTGGTCGTTGCTCTTCAACTTAGACAAGTCAACCATGATCAAATTGGTGACAGGATCAACTTTACAAGCATTTTTATCCTCAACTCTTACCCATTCACAGTAAAATACATCCTCTTTGAAGCTTATATAATCCAATTCAAATATATTTTGGATTACACCATAGTAAGTCATTTCAGCTTCAACGAGGTTTTTATCTTTTGCGCTCGCTTGAAAGAAAGTAAGAACCTTGTATGAAATTCCCGAGTTCTGTACATTTGTACTTTCCTCGTACACTTTAGCGCCGAAAATGTAACCGTTCAATCGATACTTTTTGTACTCTTGTGCCACGAACAAGGGTCCAGTGGCTAGACGAGCAAGCCTTGATGTCGCATCACCCATCTTTAGGAGCTGAGAATATAGATAAATTAATTATATTAGTGGTAAAATTTGAGTGTAATGTAACGTTATATAACGATTATTTTCATTATAATTACCTCTTGTGTCAACCATAGCCTAAATTCGCTGTCTGATTGTACCATTGTTTTTCGTCTTTTATTGTTCTCACAGGCTTCATATTTACTGCATATTACAAAATTAATCATGTATAAAATAATCTAAAATAATTTTAAACATTATAATATTCGAAACTTACTTTTTCCATTCTTCGACATCTTCATGTGTGTCAAATAGATAACGAGCTACTTGTTCATGTTGCAAACTCGTTAATTTCACTCATTTTCCCATCACATTACCACCATCATCGAGGAATTCATCAGTGTCATCAACGTTGGTCGAGTCAGGCATATATTCCCGAGTATATATTGATGACTCCACGGTGATGTATTCCTCTGCAATTGATCCTGCAATATATCGCGTATTCTTGACGTAATCTTTAAAAACTTTCATCAATCTTTCAAATGGATACATCCACCGATATCTAACTGGACCACAAAGAAGTGCCTCGTCGCATAGGTGTACCAACAAATGAACACTTATGTCAAAGAATGCTGGGGGAAAGTACTTCTCCAATACACAAATCGCTTCGTTCATAGCCAATTTTGCGGCCACTATGTGTTCTCGATTCACTACCTTCTCACACAAGAGGGAGAAGGTAATACTAATTTGCATAATAGCCCTACGCAAATCCTTGTGCTTGGAGAAACAGTGCTTAAACAATAGAGGAACCAATTGCATGATCACATGCCAATCGTGGGACTTACACTTATGTAAATCATGAGTAGCATAATTCACAATCCTTTGCAAGTTGGACGAAAAAGTAGATGGGCCTTTCAAATTATATATTGTGTCTAGAAGAACCTTCCTTTCCCCACTCGTCAAAGTAAACGCACCAGGGGGAATTATTGCCCTTCCCCTACTATCTTCTTTCAACCATAGTTGTGGCTTAAGTTTTAACGTTTTAAGGTCTTTTCGTGCATTTTCTCCATCCTTCGAATGACTCCCCCCAAGGCAAGTACCCACAATATGTTCAACGAAGTTCTTCTCTGCATGCATCACATCCAATACATGGCGCACCGGGTTTTTCTTCCAATAAGGCAAGTCAAATAAAATTGACCTCCGAGACCATGCCTTTCTTATCTCAGTTTCATTCGCAGTTAGGGTCTTCTTATGCTTGACATTCTTAAATTTGGGATTCTTACCTGGCATATTTGGGCCACATTCAGAAGATTTACTTTCAATTTCTGAACCCGAAAGTTGTCTCGGCGGTAGCCTATGTTCAACTCCGCCCAATAAAAAATTGGAACCTTTCTCAAATCTGAAACTATGAGCTGGGGGTAAAAACCTCCTGTGTCAATGGTATACATTTTTTAAGCTAGAGGATAGACGAAGAGATCCAGTCTCCTCTCCACAAATAGGACACCCCAAATCACCATGTACTACACATCCGGATAATGTCCCATAAGCTGGAAAATCATGAATTGCCCACATCAACATAGCTTTCAGCGTAAACTCTTCTTTTCTAAAAGAGTCAAATGATTGCACACCCTCTTCCCACAACTCATTTAATTATTCTACAAAAGGAGCCAGGTAGATATCAATGTCATCACTTGGTGCCTTTGGCCCAGGTATCAATAAAGCCATCATCGAAAATTCAGGTCTCATACACTATGAAGGAGGGAGGTTGAGTGGGGCTAGGATCATTGGCCATACACTCTGATTGGTGCTTAGATTTCCAAATGGATTGAAACCATCTGTTGATATAGCCAAACGAATGTTGCGTTGTTCTCAAGCAAAATCGGGATACTCAAAATTCATCCTCCGCCAGGCAGTAGAATCAATAGGATGATGCATGATATTACCCCTACTTCTGCCCTTGCATGCCAAGTCATTGCCTCTGCAATCCATGGTACTGTGAAAAATCGCTTTAATCTAGGCCCAACGGGAAAATATTTCAACGGGAAAATCGATAACTATCTTGCATACCCGATCTTAACAAATGTAGTTCAACTGTTTTCCACTCAAACACCTTACCATTCTTACACCTAGCACACGGATACGGAAACTCTTCATCATTACGACATCTCTTTGCATATTTTACAAATTCGTTAGCATCTTTGCGAAACACATCCCCCATTCTATTAGTCTCACCCATCCACTCTTTGTATTTCGGATATCCCATCACAGCTACCACAACTAAACACCTATTAAAGGTAAACAAAACTTAGATTTATAGTATGTTTTATTTAATTATCCCATCATTTAATTATCCTATTAAAGGGTAATTGGTCCTATCCCATTCAAGACTGCATTTTTCTGTAATATACTTAACAGCTCATGCACATTGTTACGATTTGAAAAAAATTCGACAGCATATCCCTTTAGTTATCCAAGTACACGACGTAGATTGGCAGGTGTGAGTGTTATTTCAATTGGTCAATTGAAATAACAGTCACACTTGTCAATCTAGTATGTACCCAGAGAACATTAAGATACGACTGCAGAACTTCCTCCAAAAGTAACGACTTTAAGCCAATAAGAATATTATACAGAAATTATACAGTCTCAAACTGTCCAAACGGGACAATTCGAGAGATCTCATTACAGGGGTAATGACTCTCGAACGGGTCTAAGGGCTATTGAATGCGTACTCATAAGAACTAGAAGGCTAGTATCTATGCGCACTATATTTAATTTCAAGTATGTTTCATATAATGGGTTAATTCAAATACAAAAATAAATTCACGGGTTAATTCAAATACAAAAATAAATTCTTGGGTTAATTCAAATACAAAAATAAATTCTTTGGTTAATTCAAATACAAAAATACAAATTCATGGGTTAATTCAAATATACACACACACACACACACACACACACACCTCCCTCCACACCCCCCACTCACCACATACACACACACCCCCACCTCGCTCCACACCCCCCACTCACCACATACACACACACCACCACCCCCACTCACTATTTAAAATAATCTCAATGTTAATTTCATGTAGTGACTGTCTATTTAAAATAATCTCAATATTACTTTCATGTATTGAATTTCTACTATTGTTTTGTGCTTTTTATAAATCATATTCAATGTTAGATATGTGTTTTGTTAAGATATCTAAGCTGTTCTATAGAATTATTTTTTGTATCTTGAAGTTTAAGTTATAAAATAATCAACCTAAAGTTGTGGTTCATAAAGTATTATCACAAATATAAACTAAGAGTGATAAAATAACTTTGAGGCATATAAATTAATTGTGACAAAGTAAGATTATGCACCAGAACCTAAAATTTAAAAAAAGTGTTTTAATTTAAACCCCACTTTTCTTTCTAAAACTCCTATTTTATTAAACTTTAAATATAATTAAGGGTGTATAGAAAGAAAAGTTTAATAGGAATAAAAACAACATTTTTAAAATAAGAAGGGCTCACCAATTTGATCAAAATTTTCAACTACATAGACTAAATGATATTTTATTTTTCATGCTTTTAGCAATTTCGAATGCCATTTTAACCCTTATTGTAGTTTTTTGTTGTAATGTCATTTAAAAAAATCATTTAGGTATGTAAATATATTGTAATAGATCTTGCCTTCCACAAAATGATATTTTATGGTAAAATTTTATTTGATGGATATAAAGTCATGTGATACCTATATGTGTTATTTTGCATCTAATAAAAACAAAAAACGCCATATATGGTTTTTTTCTCCATTAGTATAAGTATATAGCGATTATTTCACACTTAAATCACATATTAAGCCGGCCTTCATTTTTTATGAAATTTGTAGAAAATTACTTATTTATTTTGAATGAAAATAAATTGTTATCCAATATTTTTGGATATTATTTATAATTATGAAACTCATACAAAAATTAATGTTGTATCAAAATAATATTACATTTTTAACCCCCTACCCCCACCCTACCCCATCCCCTACCCCCACTCTGCCCCCACCCTACCCCCACCCTGCCCCACCCCCTACCCCCCCACACACGCACATATATACACACATACACACATATATACACACAAACATATACATAAATGGAAGAGAGATAGAGATAGAGAGAGAGAGAGAGAGAGCAGCGTCGAGAGAGAGAGAGAGAGGGAGGGAACGGCGGGAGGGAAAAAAGAAGGGGAAAAGGGTTTTTGTTGCAAACATTGTCACGGTCGTGTCAAGGTCATTGACCGTGACAATTCTTTGTCACGGTCGTGTCAAGGTCAATGACCGTGACACAAAATGCGTATTTTTTGTCACGGTCAATGATCTTGACAAGGGTGACCGGCTGAAAGGTGACAATTTTGTCATTTTAGTGTAGTGTCTGTTATATGGCCATGGTCTTGGTGGAGTTCACACCATAAGTTTTAGTTCCTCTTATCTGGAGGAGCCTTCAACTTCTCTGGCCATCTTAGGGATCGGTCATTCTTGATATCATTGAGGATGTGTTCGCAGCTAACCGTAAGAGGGGTATAACGTGCAAACTTATCATCACCTGACCTCTTCTTTCCATCCTTTTTTCTTTGGAATTTTTTGATGCCACCGCCGTTCTCATCCTCATACTTGGCGGCCATATCCTCTTCAGCGTTCATGACCTTCCCTATAGTTGCCAATAGCTCCACCATGGACTTTGGAGGATCTTCTGTAAGTTTCCACAATTACTTTCCCTTCTGAAGACCTCCTATGAGGGCGGTCATGGCAATATTCTCTTCGTAATCCTCAACCTCAAGTTTTTCTTTGTTGAACCTGGCAATGTAGTCTCTTAGGCTCTCGTTCTTCCCCTGCTTGACATACAACAGATGGGTGGTCTTCTTTTGAGGTCTTACCCCAAAGCAAAAGTTGTGAATGAATTATTCAGCCAAGACCTTGAAGTTCTCAATTGAATTCTTCGAAAGAGAAGTCAACCAGATGTGCGCTGCTCCTGTCAAAGTCCCGGAGAAAGCATAGCACTTAATCTCATCTGGTATCGAATATATGTCCACCGTCGACTGATACATCTCAATATGATGTACAGGGTTGGTGCTACCTTCATACTTGGGAGAGACCACGGGCGGTTTGAACTTAGCGGGGGTTGGAAAGTTTACTATCCTAGCCATAAATGGGGAGCCTTCCGAAAAACCTCTTTGCAGTGGGTCTGGTCTTTTGATGAGGTCTTCTATCTTTTCTTTAAGACATTGGATGCAGTCATTCCATGGACTTACAACGTCGTCCTGGCCTAGGTTATCCCCTGCGACCTCCAAGGGGTGGACCGAGGGTTCCCCAGCCACGGCACAACGCTTATTGTTGACCTCTTCGTGGTCTCTTCCTCATCTCGGTTGGGGCTGACATTGCCTATTTTCCCTTTGTGAGCCTGCTGCACTTCTCGACCTTGACAGCCTTTATTTTAGGTCATTTACTGGGCCCAACCTTTTAAAGGCTGACCCTCTGCTCAGTCGATCAAAAGATGATCCTCGTTATTGGGCTTCGTCACCCCTTCGGCCTACACAACCTTGGCTCCGGTTGGCATGACGAACTGCGCTGTTTAAAACTTTATATGGCTCCCAACAGTCTTCTGGGACATCTTCTGCCTCTAGATCATCATACTTATCCACAGGGCAAGGGTTTCCTTGCCTCCCCAGGCTCAAGCGCCTAGGGTCAGAAACGTCCCTCCTCCGTTGGGGTGTAGGTTGGTCTTTTCGCGGTGCCTGGGGTGGTCCCCTGCATCAGGATGGGGATGAGCAGCCGCCGGGGTGATCATCTCTGTTGAGACTCCAGGTGACCTCATCATATTTTTACTGAGCTGTGCAAATTACTCCTGCATTGCTTGTTGCGTCACAGCCAAAGACCTCAAGGCTACGGCCACCTCCGCCATTTCGGATTGGGGCGGTGCCTGGCTAGAGCTAGGCCCTCCCTCACCAGGCAGTGAAAGAGGTGGTGGAAATTCCGGTGCCATGTGTTAACACAAAAGAGCCAGTGTAGTAAATGAGCTTAATACCTTACATGACCTCTTTCAATGGTGAAATAGCTCCACGCAAGGGGGGAGGCCTGGTTCACCACCAGAGTCTCTGGTGAGGTTAAGCGAATAAAGAGGAAGAGAAAGCTTCTCGTTCCTACAGACGAAGCCAAAATGATGATGCTGGAAATAGCACCACCCTTCAAGGTGTTTGTAAGCTCAATTCAGTGTTAACAATGGCAGTATAAAGGTATATAGTAGAAGGAGGTGAGGAGGAGAGGATTCACACCGGAATATAAGGGGTTCAGCGAATTAGGCCTACGTCTACTGTGCAAGTGTATGATATGTATCACTGTATGAGGGCTCTAATGGCCATAGATACAATCTCTCAAGATTTCTCTCTACTGTGTATTTGGATATATTTTCAGATAAGGTGGCTAATTTTGAGTTTTTCTCCAGGAAGGAGAAGAGATGTATATATAGTACCTGGGGGGTGTAATGTACCCCCATGCATGTAATGAGCATGTGTGTGTTGATCTAGCTAATATGATAAAGACATCTGTCACTATCACATGTAGAGAATGATGATGAAATATTCCCCCCACGTAAGGGGAATGATTTGTTATAACTAATTTGTCTACACGTGTTCCCAGCCACACATATGCGCATAAGAGCTCAGCCATCTGTATGGTCATGACCTCGGCCTGGAATAGTACGAGTTTGGTAAAGTCTAATTGTCATCAAATCCGAGATTAATCATGATGACCTCGGCTTATGTGGAGTCGAGGTTAGGTAGGTGACACCATAAGGTCGGCCTGGGCCGAGGTTAAGCTGGAATATGTTAGGAGCATTGGTTGATTCCTTGCCGAAGCTGGCCTTAACCTCGGCCTACTCCCAGCCGAGGTTGTCATCCCTTGGATGGCCTGATAAATAACTATTCCCATGGATCACGAGGGCCTCTCTTGATGAGGTTGGTAGTAATGTCGGCGATAGCCGACCTTGCTTGGGATGAGACCGCTGTTCATTTTTCTAAGACCCTTCCAACATCGTCCATATCAATGGCCGAGGTTGATGCCTCTGAGCTGAGGTGGTACATTTAGGGCATATAATTATTTATCACTCTCGAGATTGTGATTCGGGTAGTGAGAGTGTACGCATAGGATCATTTCTATCAGGGCAGGGTGCGATTATTAGCTGAGGGTGCAGAGATTTACTCGATCAGTTCGGAGAGAGGTCTACGTTTTAATAGGAGATTAATTGTGCCCGAGGGTGAGGAATTAAGGCATGCTATGATGAACAATTCCCAAGGTTCGAGGTTTGTGGTACATCCTAGTGGGGATAAGATGTACCGGGATATGAGGAGACCATACTGGTGGGCAGGAATGAAGAGAGACATAGCAGAGTTTGTCTCAAAGTGTGTTTCTTGTCAGATTGTGAAAGTTGATCATTAGAGGCCTTTATGGATGCTACGGCTATTAAAGATTCCCATATGAAAGTGGGAGTATCTCGATCAATTTTATTACAGGGCTGCCGACATCGTAGAGGGGTCACGATTCTATTTGGGTGATAGTGAATCGGTTGACCAAGGTGGCCCACTTCTTGCCAGTCCGCACCAACTACGAGATGATTCAATATGCGTAGTTGTTCATTGTCGAGATAGTTAATCTACACAGGGTATCGATTAACATTGTGTCTTATAGAGATAATATATTCATGTCTCACTTCTGGGAGAGCTTCCAGGAGGCCATGGGTATAGACTTATGATTGAGTACCGCTTACCATCCATAGACGGACGGGCAGACTGAGCGGGTTGATCAGAAGCGACATGACATGTTGAGGATGTGCATTTTCGATTTCTAGGGAGGATGGGTGCGATACCTTCCATTGGTAGAGTTTGCATATAATAACTCCTACCAATTTACTATCAGCATGGCACCATTTGAGGCATTATATGGGAGACCTTATCGTTCGCCTGCTTTTTGGTAAGAGGTGGGGGACAAAAAGTTATTGGGGCTAGAGATGATACAGGAGATGACTACCAAGATTGAGTTAATTGGGGACATATTTGGATTGCTCAGGATTGGAAGAGGAGTTATGCTGATGCCAGTCGTAGGCACGTGGAGTTAGAGGTTAGGGACCATGTGTTAATTCATGTGTCTCCCATGAAGGGAATCATGAGATTCGATAAGAAAGGGAAGCTAGCGCTAAGATATGTGGGGCCTTTCCCTATTATTAAGAGATTAGAATCAGCGACATATAGATTGGAATAACCAAAGCATCTTCAACGGATACATGAAGTGTTCCACGTAGCGTCGCTGAAGAAGTAGAGGAGGAGCGAGAGAGCTTTCTGGCACATTCTACTTGAGGATAATGATTTGAAGGAAGATGTATCGTATGAGGAGAGACCTGTGGCTATTCTGGATCGGAGTGAGCATAAGTTTCAGTCTAAAGTGGTGCCACTAGTTAGAGTTAAGTGGGGACACCACAGTATGGATGAGTTTACTTGGGAGTGGGATGATGACATGAGAGAGCAGTATACAGAGTTGTTTATCCCAGGTATGACCTAATTTCAAGAACGAAATTCCCTTTAAGGGGGAAAATGCGTAACACCCCGTATTTCTGTGTATTTGAATTTAATTAATTCTGTAATAAATTAGTTTTATTTTAAATTACGCGATATAAGTAATTCAATTAAATTGAGTAATAATGTGCTTATTAAATATTAATCATGAGTGATATAATGATTAATATTATGAATTTATTTTACTAAGTTAATAGTAAATAACGTATGGAAATTAATACGCGTAATAGTGAGTGATATTGGCCTAATTGGATTTTATTTCAACTAGGAGTTGCGTATTGAGTAATTTGAGGTAGAGATGGGATGATTATATAGAGTGACTCAGATGATGATTTTGAGGTCATGAATGACTCCGGAAGGGATGAAATAGTCAAAATAGAATACCCGGGGGTGTCGATTGGGTACTAGGGCATTTTAAAGCTAAACTGACACCGTATAGGGGGGTTTAGTCATTTGGGAATGTGGGTTAGGAGACCAACGAATTTATAACTCCTTTATCATATGTTAGATAAGAGGGGTTAGGGGTAGAAACTCAAAATACAATGGGAGTCCATTAGAGAAGAAAATGAGAGAATTCTTGGAGGTTTTGAAGAGTTCTTGAGAGGTTGAAGTGTGTTATTGCACTACAATCAAGCTTGGAGTGAGGATTGGAAGAGAAGATCACCAGTCCATCATCCCAACCATGAAATCAGACCCTACTGATCAAAGGCAAGTGGTTTATTCCAATTCAACATGAAGTTATAATACCCATGTGACTAGGGTTTCAATTATATTTATTAAATGAATATTCTTGAAAAAAATAATGATTTTTATACATGTTATGGGTAGGGATTTCATGTAGAATGATTTAATATATGTAGAGGATTAGAAATCAGATGGTATGTGAGTATCACCATGGATTAAATCTAATTTTTTGAACGAAAATGTGGGAAGAAACTAAAACTAGTGTTTTTGATGATTATTGAGTTTTATTTGTTCTTAACTGAATTTCTTGAAGATTTAATGTGTTTAGAATGTTAGAAATCATCCTAATGCATGTAGAAAAGGTTTGGAAAAGTTGTTTTCGAATTTAATGAAGAAACAAATAATACGCGTAATAGGGGTTGGATCTATAAATCTCGTTGCCTGGAATACCCCGTATTTTTATGTATTTGAATTTAATTAATTCAATAATTAATTAGCTTTATTTTAAATTACATGAGAGACGTAATTTAATTAAATTGAGTAATATTGTTCTTATTAAATATTAATTGAGAGTGAGACAATGATTAATACTATGAATTGAATTTACTAAGTGAATAGTAAACAATGTATGGAAATTATTACGCGTAATAGTGAGTTATATTGGCGTAATTGGATTTTATCTCAATCGGGAGTCGCGTGTTGACTAATTTGAGGTAGAGATGGGATGATTAAATGCAATACCCCGTAATTTTAATGACTTTTAAAATGGGTTATATTTTAAATTAATGGATTAATTGGATTTTATTATAAATAAATTCATTTGGATTTTATCCGAATTATGGATATTAAAATGAATGATTCCGAATATTACATAAAGGTATTTAGGTAATATATGAATATGATGTTATTGATATTGCTGTGAGTTATTGATTCAGTAATTTGAATTTTTAGTCAGACGCGTTATGAGACGTGTCGGGACTAATTTGTTAAATTAAAAAGGGAACTTATTTTTATATCGACCTTATGGTCATTTTGAGTGCGTCGTTGGATCCAGAACGGTTGAAATAGTAAAAAAAAGTCTATTTGGATGTTGGTTTTGGGTCTCGGGTCATTTGGAAATGAAAAGACAACCCAAAGGGGCATTTTGGTCATTTTTACAAGGGGGATGAATAGTGATTTCGGATTTTTTCCTATTATAAACATTTGGAGATTAGTTGTATGTGGGTTCATTCATCTCATCTACACAAAATTGAAAGGTCATCTTTTTAGAGAGAGTAAAAGGTTGTTGTAATACCCCGTGATTTTAATGACTTTTAAAATGGGTTATATTTTAAATTAATGGATTAATTGGATTTTACTATAAATTAATTCATTTTGGTTTTATCTGAATTATGGATATTAAAATGAATGATTCTGTATGTTACTTAAAGATATTTAGGTAATATATGAATGTGATGTTATTGATATTGCTGTGAGTTATTAATTCAGAAATTTGAATTTTTATTCGGACGCGGTATGGGACATGTCGGGACTAATTTGTTAAATTAAAAAGGAAACTTATTTTTTTATCAATCTTATAGTCGTTTCGACTGCGTCGTTGCGTTCAGAAGGGTTGAAATAGTCAGAAAAGTCAATTTGGATGTTGGTTTTGAGTCTCGGGTCATTTGAAAATGAAAAGACAACCAAAAAGGGCATTTTGGTTATTTTTATAAGGGGGATGAATAGTGATTTCAAATTTTGTCTTATTATAAGTATTTGGAGATTAGTTGAACGTGGGTTCATTCATCTTTTCTACACAAAATTGAAAGGTCATCTTCTTAGAGAGAGTGAAAGGTTTCTTGGGAGAAGAAAAGCTTGCTTGGAAAGGAGGAGAACCAAAGACTAAAGTTCACCACCACCATCACCACCGGAAGTTGGCCGGAAAAAGGGAGAATCACCTATGATTTACAACCCCAAAGGATCAGATCTTCATTAGAGGCAAGTGTTTGATAATTGCAATCTAAGTTTGTATATTTTCCATGTTAGGATAGTTATAAAAAGATGAGATTTTGCATGTTTGGAAGATGAAAAGTTAGAGTTGTTAATGGATTTATGAAAACTGAAAATATATAGGAATAAAACTCATGTTGTAGGTAGTTAGTAATCCACGAAATAATCATAAATCTGTTGAAGAAATTCTGAGAATCTATGGTGTGTTCTTGAAGATATCATGGATATAATTTTCTGGAAAAAGAGGATAAACTTATGCTTTTAATTCAAACTCTTGATGATTCTAGGATGTTTAGAGCATTAGAAATCATTCACATATGTTTCTATATCATGTAGTAAGTATTATAAGGAATTTGAGTTGTTTATATGAAGGTTTGAATGATCAAAAGTGATGAAACCCGTAGTAGAAGAAATGCAGAAAACTGGACTGTTACGTGGGCGATCGATCGATCGACCGACCCCATGCCTTCGATCGATCGTCCTCCCCAGGATTGGTAAAGTTATTCCTTTTTAATGCTTGTTCGTATCTGAAACCTTTTGTAAATCTTTGGTGATTATTAATTGGATATAATGGGACTTAGGAAGGTTTAGTAAGCCTTAGATAAGAATCGATGTAATTTGATTGGGATTTAATTGATTAGAATTATGATAATTAATTTGAAAGAAATTTCGGTTGCTAGATTCATGTGTTGGATTCTAATTTGTATGCATGAGGATTAAGGATAGGTCCAATAGAGGAGATTTAATATAACACCTGGGTAGCCTTAGGGTTACAATTTGAGCATGAAGGACTGAGTTTAAGTTCATTATTGATTGCGTAAGGACTGAGTGTAGTACAAGTGCTTAGTGGTATGGCTACTGGATAGAGATGGGAGTTCAGACCACATTTGGTTGAAAGAGGGGATGAGGTTATCACGGTTGCATATTTAAAGTTGACGGGCCTCCACGACCGATAAAGTTAAGTAGTAGTGTATTGGAGGGGTTCCTTGTTTGGATTTCGCTTTGCGAGACGCTCTGCGCATGAACCTTAACGACGTCGGGAGTGAAGGGATGATATAGGATGCGAGGATGTTGATTTTTTCGATAAGTCATATAGTGTGAATGAAACACTATAGACTATGAGCCATGTGATGATGTATTCAATCCTAATTGATAGAAGATTAGAAACTGTCGGTTATAACCCTTATTAAAGGAGAATTTAATTCGTAGATATTCAGGAGATAAGATGATATGGACCAGTAGGACATTTGTGAATTCTTACTGAATAAATACATTGAGGAAAACCTATTTGAACCTTGAGTAATGAGTGAGACTCTGGAATAATTAAATTAAGAAGTGAAGTTATAATATTTTAATACGTGGGATTTGAGAGATATAATGCTACGTATGGGAATTATCGTAGGGTAATGTGAGTACCTTGTTGATATTATATCTATAGGTAGATGATAATGCATATTTGATTGATTGGTGATTTATGTGTATGAAATACCTAGATTACTTGCTATCGATGGGGAGGTTTGCTCGTGAGGGCAATCATATCCTGATGAATCCATGGGATCTTTGATTTGTCGCTCGAGAACATAAGTCTATAAAAGACTTATCGGGGAGTTGATAAGACCACTGACTATGGGAACGTAGGTATGTACGTGGCCCGTGGGTATTATAACTATGTTCGCCTCCAATTTATGTGTTGTTGTTTGTGGTTCGAGGAATCCTTACCGAACCTTTAGTCCCCTATTCGGCGACCAGCGGTATTGGGACATGATAGCAGCATAATGCATTGCACCGCAACTGTGACTCGGGGTGCCATATTATATATGTATATATATAATAAACTGTATGAATGTGTATATAGTTGTTAAATTATCTACTATGTGATAATTGTAGATAACGGTGAATTGAGAAAAGAATTGAATTAAGTTAATGAATATTTATTGAAGAGCTTAATTCATATAAATGAGAAACGATTCATGTTAATGGGAAACGTATATGAATGTTTATATTACGTATGGTATGGGATATACGGGATTATGATATGGGATGGAATCATATTATGGAAATTAGTGAGGAGGAACCATTAACTAGGAGGTTAATAGGAAACGTTAAGTGTGCACTCTAGATGAGAGGTGAGAATATCAAGTGAGAGTTTGGATACTAGCATGTACATAATAAATGCTTTATTGCACATGTTAAATACTTGTTGTTATTAAAATCATTTTCATATCGGGATCTGACCCGTTTCCTTGCATATTTTCTTTTCTATTGTGCATTCTATATCAGGTGTCCAGCAGTAGGGATGCGAACCTTAGAGGATTATGACGAGTTATGGAGCTATGGAGTATTGTTTAGATGCCTATCTTCATTTGATTCACAGTATTCTTATAGTTAGGGCATGTTGCCCAAAGGAATTCCGTTATCTCTTCTATATGAGTTAAATACTCTGGTAGTCGTGTCTTTTTAATACATTTACTATTGTTGGGATTACTGTATTGGATAATTATTTGGGAATGTTTATTCCAATTGCATTTAAATTCTTTTGTGTTATCTGTTCAGTTATTAATGTTGTTGAATAATATGTGTAGTGTTATTTGTAAACTAAAAATGTTTTTTGTTGAAATTAAAAATTGGAAAGTTTTTAACACCAGCTTAATTGGGTATTGGGTGAGTTGTAAATGTTTTCGACAGTGATGCTAAGAATGAGCCAACTGTATATTCTGTTTTAATTTGGTATGGGACTGGCCACCCGGTATTTAATTAGGCGGGGTATTACAGGTGGTATCAGAGCATCAGGTTCTAGTATCCTTTAGGGTCTGTACGACTTATTGTGTTTTCAGCTTAACGTTCTTTGATGTAAAGCCCTATGTTTAGGATTATTGATTTCCTTGGTGAGATAGTGAATATTTTTTTTTTCGTTCGGACGTGTTCGTACAAGAAGCATGGCAGATGAGGGTCATTGTACGGATAGAGGAGGTCGTACTTAGGAGGTTATGAAGTATGTTCGAGTATGATGACCGTAGTCAAGGTCACCCCTATTATGGAAAATTGAGGAGAGTCATCACTAGAAGTTCTTGAAATGCGGGAATTGTTTGTGTTACCTAATGAAGGCAATATATTCAAAGGCTTGGGCATATAGTGGAGTGTGGTTAACTAGAACTGAAAATTTGGGGTAAATTATTTCCTTGACTCGTCGGAGTAAAGTTATAATAGTGGGAGTCAACAACCACCACCCGCGAATGAGGGTATGTTTTCTATCTAAGGAGTTATGAGGCGCATAATGATTTTAGTAGCAATTAATATTGTATGGGTAAAAGGGTTAGCCTATAGCACTTTTATTTACGTAGACTCGCCGAGGGGTCGTGGGACACCTATATTTTTCATGTCATCACATGGGTCTGATTTTTATCACGGAATTACTTACTTTAGGCACGTCCGAACATGATGTGACTATCGGCGTGGATTGACTTGTGGTATATGAGAGCGTATGTACTACTTTAGCCAGCGTTTTGTCTTTAACAAGAGGGTAGATGAGTAGGCTTTTATTGAAATCGATAAAATCTGTAGAGAGGTTATAAACTATTGACTAAGGACCTGAGGAGTTTCGATGACCGACTACTTTAGGTAGTAGTGTATCGAGGGGGTTCCTTGTTTGGATTTCGCTAGTGAGACACCCCACGCATGAAATTAATAACCGTTGGGAGTCGAAATAAGTTAGGTCTTTAGGATATGATTTTATAACCTTTGCGATAAATCAGAGTATTATGCAGGTAATTATATCCATATTATAATGAAAGTTGTATGATAGGGTGTATAGGCGCCCTGGATGGTTGAATTGTAGTAGTTTTCATAAATTGTGAAAAAGTAAGTAGTTGTGACTTTAGGATTTATTTGTTTAATACGTGAGGATCATTTTTCCCAAACTTTTTCACGAGGATGGTATAGGGAAGATTGCGTAAAATTTAAATTCGATTCAGTTGAAACTATATGGTGAAGCTTGGTGTATAACATCAATGGGGGATTTTCGTTAATGTACTGTATGGGCGGTACGACTTAGATTACTTGCGATGTGAGACTTATACTCAGAGTTAACCTTACGAGTATGATTTATCTTTTCGAATTTCGGGACGAAATTCTGTTATAAGGAGGAAAGTATGTAATACCCCGTGATTTTAATGACTTTTAAAATGGGTTATACTTTAAATTAATAGATTAATTGGATTTTACTATAAATTAATTCATTTTGGTTTTATCCATATTAAAATGAATGATTTTGTATGTTACTTAAAGATATTTAGGTAATATATGAATGTGATGTTATTGATATTGCTGTGAGTTATTAATTCAGAAATTTGAATTTTTAGTCGGATGCGGTATGGGACGTGTCGGGACTAATTTGTTAAATTAAAAAGGAAACTTATTTTTTTGCTCAACCTTATAGTGGTTTCGACTGCGTCATTGTGTCCGAAAGGGTTGAAATAGTCAGAAAAGTCTATTTGGATGTTAGTTTTGAGTCTCGGGTCATTTGGAAATGAAAAGACAACCCAAAAGGGCATTTTGGTTATTTTTATAAGGGGGATGAATAGTGATTTAAGATTTTGTCTTATTATAAGTATTTGGAGATTAGTTGAACGTGGGTTCATTCATCTCTTCTACACAAAATTGAAAGGTCATCTTCTTAAAAAGAGTGAAAGGTTTTTTGGGAGAAGAAAAGCTTGCTTGGAAAGGAGGAGAACCAAAGACCAAAGGTCACCACCACCATCACCACCGAAAGTTGGCCGGAGAAAGGGAGAACCTCCTATGATTTACAACCCCAAAGGATCAGATCTTCATTAGAGGCAAGTGTTTGATAATTGCAATCTAAGTTCGTATATTTTCCATGTTAGGATAGTTATAAAAAGATGAGATTTTGCATGTTTGGAAGATGAAAAGTTAGAGTTGTTAATGGATTTCTGAAAACTGAAAATATATAGGAATCAAACTCATGTTGTAGGTACTTAGTAATCCACGAAATAATCATAAATCTGTTGAAGAAATTCTGAGAATCTATGGTGTGTTCTTGAAGATATCATGGATATAATTTTCTAGAAAAAGAGGATAAACTTATGCTTTTAATTCAAACTCTTAATGATTCTAGGATGTTTAGAGCATTAGAAATCATTCACATATGTTTCTATATCATGTAGTAAGTATTATAAGGAATTTTAGTTGTTTATATGAAAATTTGAATGATCAAAGGTGATGAAAACCGTAGTAGAAGAAATGCAGAAAACTGGACTGTTACGTGGGCGATCGATCGATCGACCCCATGCCTTCGATCGATCGACCTCCCCAGGATTGTTAAAGTTATTCCTTTTTAATGATTGTTTGTATCCGAAACCTTTTGTAAATTTTTGGTGATTATTAATTAGATATAATGGGACTTAGGATGGTTCAGTAAGCCCTAGATAAGAATCGAAGTAATTTGATTAGGATTTAATTGATTAGAATTATGATAATTAATTTGAAAGAAATTTCGGTTGCTAGATTCATGTGTTGGATTCTAATTTATATGCATGAGGATTAAGGATAGGTCCAATAGAGGAGATTTAATATAACACCTGGGTATCCTTAGGGTTACAATTTGAGCATGAAGGACTGAGTTTAAGCTCATTATTGATTGCGCAAGGACTGAGTGTACTACAAGCGCTTAGTGGTATGACTACTGGATAGAGATGGGAGTTCAAACCACATTTGGTTGAAAGAGGGGATGAGGTTATCCCGGTTGTGTATTTAAAGTTGACGGACCTCCACGACCGATAAAGTTAAGTAGTAGTGTATTGGAGGGGTTCCTTATTTGGATTTCACTTTGCGAGACGCTCCGCGCATGAACCTTAATGACGTCGGGAGTGAAGAGATGTTATAGGATGCGAGGATGTTGATTTTGTTGATAAGTCATATAGTGTGAATGAAACACTATAGACTATGAGCCATGTGATGATAGTATTCAATCCTAGTTGATAGAAGATTAGAAACTGTCGATTATAACCCTTATTAAAGGAGAGTTTATTTCGTAGTAATTCGGGAGATAAGATGATATGGACCAGTAGGATATTTGTGAATTCTTACTGAATAAATACATTGAGGAAAACCTATTTGAACCTTGAGTAATGAGTGAGACTCTCGAATAATTAAATTAAGAAGTGAAGTTATAATATATTTTAATATATAGGATTTGAGAGATGTAATGCTATGTATGGGAATTATCGTAGGGTAATGTGAGTACCTTGTTGATATTATATCTATAGGTAGATGATAATGCCTATTTGATTGATTGATAATTTATGTGTATGACATACACTACAAGAAAAAATCATTTTATGACGTTTTTTAAGTGTCATAAAACACATTTTATGACGCTTTATTTTTTTAATAAAAAGTGTCATAAGTTTGGGTGTCATAATTGATACCCATAAAAAGTGTCATATTAAGTAAAAGTTATATATGACTTTTTTTTTCAAAACTATCATATCTGCTTAAAAAAAAGGTCATAATATACTCTATAAGATGTCATATTTGACTTAAAAAGCATCATGATGAACAGTTTTCAAAATTTTAAAAAGGTTATAAAAAATTTCGTCACATAATAGTTTAATATAAACGGTCATAAATTAAACATATAAAAAAAATTAATGACCAATATTAATATCATAGTTGACAAATAAATCTAAACACAAATCAAAATATATAATGACATAAAAACAGTCTTGAATTTTTTTGTATTTGAAGTTGTACACCTAAAATGCACTAAACCAAACCATTTGTCTATATGAAAAAAATGATGGGACACAAATAGATATACCCACTATGTACATTAATTATTCATAAAAATAATGACCTACTACATGTATCATAACTAGAAATACCCACTATGTACATCATTAAAAAAAAATGTCTCCAAAAAAATTTACATCCAAAAATCACTCAAATGTGTCGATCTTCCTTTGGCTTTCACGAAATTGTGGAGGCACGTCAAAAGCTCCAAATCGTGTTGAAGTTCATTGATCTCATGAGTTTGATATGACGACTTTCCAGCCAACTTCATCTAAACAAGACAAATAAAATCACATTTAGTTTTTCACATCTAAATAAAAAAGGAATATTAAAAAATATTTAAAAGCATGTGACCTTCATTTTTATAGACTTAGATGAATTTTTCAAGAGCTCTTGCATGAACTTCAATACAAAAAAATCACACATAATTTTCCCTCATTGTTTAGGGACATGAAAATAAAGGAGTTAGTATATTACGCATGTCAAATGTGAATAAATAAATATTAAATTTAATTTATTGAACAAATACCTTAACATTCTCCTAATCTAGTAGTGATCTTTTTCCTTTGATTGCTAAAAACGATCACGATCGTATTGTCCAACAATGATACACCTTTCACATCCCTCTAAGTAGATGTCCCTGCATAAGTTTAAAACATATATAAATCTCTAATGCAACGTAAAACACAGCATATGAATTCCATTTTTTCTTAATTATTAAGACGTGCATAATCTATGTCAAAAAGATTTTTTATATAACACAAAAAATTATAAAAAATTTAAAAAATTTGGACAGAGTTTCCTCTGTTTATAGGACTATCCGCCCTGTTTAAGAAATAAAAAAAATCCAACAACAATATATTTCGGGTGGAATCAATGGTTGTCTTGTTGAATGTGCGGCTTGCACCACTAATCTTTGGACTTTTTTATACCAATTTTGAAGAACCCTGTAAAATTTAACAAAGCAACTTGAAAAACATAGATAAACAAATGATGAGGAGAGGAATAGAATGTACCATAAGTGGGGCATTAGTTTGGATTAAAAAAGGAGGATGCTTTAGCTGATCTAGCACTTGTGGAGTGACACAAAGGATACGAACCAAGTCAAGGAGAGTGCTGCAATTGTTGCCAAACTGATCAGGTTCTCAGAGCAAGGGACATCCCTTAAGGAGATGTTTGGACTTAGTTTCACACCTCCCCAAATCACCTAGAGATCCTTTACTTGGAAACACAACATGTCATCCCTTTGTAAGCTTGTTGTGCGGACTGATATGTGTCATTTTTTGTATCAGACCTCCATAATAGTCATTGATAAATTGGATCTGAAATAGATATTAACAAGGTTGTGATAGAAGGTAAATCTTTTTGTCAAGTGTGCTTTTGGTTAGAATGTACTTGAATTCTAGGAATTTCTCATCTATTTCAATTTGTGTGTTGTATTGTGAATGTAACTCGGATCGAATTGATTTCTATGATTTCTTTTCTAATGGCACATGTGACCTTTTGATAAAAAAAATTGAATATTTATATCAAAATGAGCTCCAACTCGACAGGTTTTAGTCACTCCAGCAGCCAACACCACCAACAAATGAAGTCAAACCCGAGTTTTTAATTATGAACCAATTACAGTGCCAAAAACTGAGATGAATTTCTAACAACTATGGTAGGATCCCGTCACCGTGATTTTAGAATCCCACCATTTAGGCTCAGGTTCTGCTTCGTGGAAATATCACAACCATAAAGGCATAATCACACTTACATTGTGTTGAACGTTTGTTTAATTATGCATCTCACTTGTCCTTGTATCCTTTAAAATCTGCAATGGAGACAAAGAAACAAACTTATAAGCTATATGTGATCTATATACACTATATAAACCTAATTTGATCTTTCAAAATTCTTAAGTATAACACCAAGGTAAAAAAAATACAGATAATCTAAAAAGGCTTTCTATCATAGAGGATTGTAGTTAGAAAGACATTGATTTCCAATAATTCAAAAGAATGCGAGTAAAAGAAAATTAAGTAAGTCAGTCTACTGCTGACTTCAGCTATCTATGAAAAAATGGGTCATGTGAGAATTGGAAGTTAACAAACTAAGAACTAGAAGTTAACCATATCTAATAAAACAAAGAACATTGTGTACATTGAAGAAGGTTGTGCATATATACCTCTCAAATAAGAATTAGCATAGCACTGAAGTTACTACAACATAAGATTTCAGAAGAGATCTTTATAGAATAAAACCAATGACACATCATAATTCCACATTTCCAAAAATTACTTTTTAGTAGGTCTCAAGAATCATTATATATAAGTGTGAGAATCCTCAACTCTTATTCTAAACTAAAAGTCACATGGACAGGTCTACAAAATTTCTTGTAGAAAGAAAAAAAAAGATCTATCAGTTATAGATAGGTCTGGATCTTAATATGCAAATAAGAAAAATTATTTTTCTTAAAAATAGATCTACCAAAATGCCAGATATTCAAAATATCTTGTAGAACAAAAATGTTTTTCAAGAAAAACAGTTTATATACACAGAGAGTTGAAAAACTAACGAAATGCCCAGGAATCACAAGAACTTAGTTAACACAGAATGTTAACTACCAAAAACTGATCTAGTTAATCAAACTAAGGTCACAAAACATAGAACTAGTAATACACGATTTGATGTTGCTAAATTTATGTAATTAAGGTACTGTTTTGGATCATTATATGTTATCGATTTTATCGTTAGTATAACTACACTTCATTCCTTTTCCCAGTTCATCCATATGTCCAGTGCGAAAACTTTTATATCCAATCACATTGGCAACTGCTTAAAGGTAACTAAAAAGAAGATGTAACAACTTAAAAAGGAAACATGAAAAAATAAGTTTAAGATTTTTCCTAATGGATGATCATATAAGAATAAAACATAAGAGATAAAGTATCAAAATATATCAGGAAGCTTGCCCGCTGTATAAGGGGCCCCAACAAAGTTGGGCAAAAGAAATTAATCTCGAGTTAGATAAGAAGGTATTGACCAACTGACCAATTGTGGTTTCGCCACTAGCATCATTATTACTTGGAGTACATCCTCTTAGACTTGTTAAGCCAAGCACCTATATCAATGACATATAACTTCACACAACAATCCATTGTATATATGTTGTTTGATTACGAAATTGAATCGATAAATTGCCTGGTATTGTATATTTTCATTTTAGACACAGAACCTATAGCAAGTTTTGAACTAATTATTCTTCTCTTCGTAATTTCGGTCGTGTTTGCTACCCAAACTTATCATCTACCACTCCTCACAAATTGGATCCCAGGTCTGCCCATATTCTTACCTCTAATAGGGTTTCATATTTCTTCTTTATAATTTGGTTTTGTTTTTTTTGGGATTCAAGCATAACATAATAGTTCAATTAATAGCGTTATAAATGAATACAGAGAATATTTCAGAAAATAGGAAACAGTTACTCTAGATGAAAAGGGTTCGTATTATTATTATTATCCTAATTCTCTTCCTCTGGCTGAAGGTGCAACTCCACATGTTGAAGGTACTGCTATTGTTTACACTCAGCCTTCTAAGACTAAGTCTATTGTTCCTACTGTCCAGCATGGCGCTTCGGTCATGAGCAAGTCCTCACAGCATGGGTTTATTGACTTTGTCTCTACAATTTTTTTTAATGGGGTTATTAAAGATGATTCGTCTATTTTGCATAGGAATGATCTTGATAGTGTCCTAACAATTAATGCCATCCCTCTTATTGACTGTAATCCCCCTGCCAACCAAACCTCTAGTGGAAATATTATTGCTTTGTCTTCTATGTCAACGGGCCAAAAGGATTCTAATGTGTCTAATGATGTGGAGATGTTTTCTCATATTGTTGATGTCTTCCATGCAGCTACTATGGGTCCCACTTCGGTATTTAATGCCAATGACCAAAGGCATATGGAAAAGTAGACGTCCTTGTGCTATAGAGACAACCTGGGCAAGTCTGTGAATGTTACCTCTCTCCCACTATGGGTACTACCTGCCACATTTCGTCTTGTGATTTGGATGTGGGCCATACTCATTTAATGAATTATAATAGCTGTTTGGACCATGGGATCAACAACCCAAGACAAACTTCTCTTGTTAACAATAATTCTCGTGCTTATCCAGTGGATCTCTCTATGGTTCAATTGGAACGTAGCATGTCATTTGCTACTACCATGGGACCCGTCCACTTAATGAATTCTAAGGTTGCTCCTCCTTCTGCAGCCAATGTTTGTTCAGCGGGTAATGGCCTTGGCCAAAATATTATTTTCCCAACGAACCATTTTGACATATCCCAGTGTGATATCATTTTTATTCCTGAGACTGATTTTAATCTGGACACACAAATAGGGGATCATGCTAATGTCATACATAGTCCTATGTTTCAAATCTTATTGATGTGACAATCCATGGTGTGGGACATATCATTGGGAATTTTATATCTCATGCAGAAAACTCTAACCATTGCTCTAAATTGGACAGATGTGATGAAAGTGATACTAGTGAGGACAGTGTTGATATTGAGGAATGTAATATCATAAGGTATCATTTGAATTCTTGTAATACCCCGTATGTTTGAATATTCCAAATATTCTATTTAATTAGATTAGAGAATTAAATGAGAAAATTACGGCTTAATTTAAATTACGTAAGAGTAGTAATTTAAAGAGTTTTATTTAAAAATTGTAATTATGGAATATTAATCCAGAGATAGATACCGGTTTATATTGCCTCATTATATTTACTTAGTGCGAGTGGTAAATAGTTGCTTAACGCGTGTAGACCGTGTTGGGGTGAGAACGAGTAATATTTTTTAAGTGACTCAAATGATAATTTAGAGGTCACAGATGAGTCCGAAAGGGTCAAATTAGTCAAAATAGTATACCCGGGGGTACTAGTTGAGTCCCGGGATAATTTTGGACTAAACCGGGACCGTTCGGGGGAGTTTTGGTCTTTTAACATGAGAGGGTATGGAGACCTACGAAATTGAGAGCTTTATATCAGCCGTATGATAGAGGGGTTAGGGTTAGAAAGCCATGAAAATACACCATAGCCATTAGAGATAAGAGAGAAACCATTCTCAAGGAAAAAGGAAGAATTGGGAAGGATTCAAAGGAGATTTTCTCTATCAACTTGTTGGAGAAGAAGGATTGAAGGATGAAGATCATCAATCATCAACAACAACCACGAAATCAGACCCTTCTGATCATAAGGCAAGTTGTTTATTGCAAAAATTATAAAGTTATAATACCCATGTGTAGGGTTTTTGAATAATCTTGTTTAAATCAATATCTTGATTGGAGAAGGATGATATTTATACATGTTGGGATAGGAATCGCATGTAACTTCTGTAGAGGATTAATATTCAGATTAGACTTGATGATTTTTCGGAATAAAATCTGGATTTTGAATGAAAATATGGTAAGCACACCATAACTAGGGTTTCAAGAAATTCTGGGTTCAATTCACTTTTTCTTGAAAGGAATTGGAGTTTTGATGTATTTGACACGTTAGAAATTGTCCTAGTATATGTGAAAACATATTTGGATCATTGGGTCGAAGTTTGGTGGACTATAATGGAGTTTGAAGATTTGTTAATGGAGGAAAATATTAACGAAGAAGACGAACTGCATCTGTCCCTGTTCGATCGATCGATCGATCTCGAACTATCGATCGATCGACTATGTCGATCAATCGAACCCAGCAGTCGAACGATCAACGCAAGCTATTTTTCCCAAATTTTTCGTGTTTAAGTCTTCGTTGATTTTCGAGAATGAATGAGTATCCTAGGGTTTATAATATACCTATATGGGAGTGAGAATAAGACCAATAGGTATATTGTTGAGGTACGATAAGGCCATTGGGTGTAGGGCTTGGATTACGGACCGAGGAGAATAATCCGATTTAGTGGAGTATCGGGGACTTTGGAAATTGAGTTACGGGGCGAAGTAAATTCAATTTAAGTAATAGACCAGTAGGGTAAGCAATAACTACTGAAATTATATGTAAGGGGTAACTAGGACCCTTAGAGTTATGTGAATACTCAAATAAATGTGATTAATGAGATAAATCGTAAAGCGAATGTTGTACGGCTAATATATGAGATTAAAATATTACGTACGTATATAATTAACAGGTCGGGCGTGTACCTACTGAATTATATGATCTTTTAGGTCGAGAGATGTTACCTAAATTAATTATGTTAGGGTCGATGAGACATTCCGAACTAACATAAAGTTACTATATGTTTGGGGTCGATGAGAAATGCCGAACCAAACCTTGAACTGGTGTGGCGATGAAAGGGTCCCGAACCAGAATATGTGTATATATATATATTTTTAAAATAGTTGGGGTCGATGGATAATTCCGAACCAACTCTCACTTGGGGTCGATGAATCATTCCGAACCAAGAGATCTTTATTTGTGTATATAAATAATTGGGGTCGATGTATCATTCCGAACCAATTCTTACTTGGGGTCGATGAATCATTCCGAACCAAGAGTCCTTTACGTGTATAAAAAGGGCAAAATAATAATGATTGATATTTAGTATATATTGTGTGAAATATATACTTGATGATATTCTACTTCTGTGTATTAGTATATTGATGTATATTATGTATTCTAAGATACATACTGAACTCATAAGTTAAGTAGTGAAACTTAATTAAGAAATGCACCTTTAGATGGAGAAAATCTATTTAGTAATTTAAGTAGTGAAACTTAATTACACAAGTGGGAAGTCAACAATTGTGAGAATTGTAGTAAATTTTAGTAGTGAAACTAAATGAGAAGTATTGAAAAATAACATAGATGAAATGTTACCTGAGAATAAATTAACATACGCGAGATGTTAGTGAAACGGTTGTACTGCATGGGCGGTAATGGAACTTAAGTATGGATAAGTTCAGATGATTACTTAGTCCTAGATAGCTTGGAAGATATGGCTAGGTAGCCTAAGTGTAGAACGTTAGGTGTGCACAAGAGATGAGGGGTGAGTAAACTCAAGAGAGTGTACGAGAACCTAACATGTGTCATCAATAACCGCATTTTATATTGTGATAAACGCTTGCTAAATATTTTCAAAATGTTTTGAGTACTAACTCTTGCTATAAAATATTTTCAAAACCTTTTAGGTGTCCAGCCACAGGGACGCCATGTATGATGATTTCATTCCAGGGACTCGAAGCTGTAGCACAGTGGATGCTTACAGGATTTTGACTAGACGCCATCTCTCATTCAGATCTAGTACAGAATCTCACACTATTCTATGTATGGACTTGTGGTCCGGTATCAGTCTCAGATGTTTAGTTTCAGATTACTGGTTTGTTCTTATTCTATGGTTGTTTGGTATTTTTAGCCGATGGTTTATTCGGTATTACTCTTATTCTTTTGTTCTTATACTTTGTTGATTGGATTTTAGTACATGGTGGTTGTTTTACTATTTTCCGCATGGTTGATTTACCTGTTTTAAGAAAGATAAAATTTGGCACCGGTCTAATTTTACTTAGGTGATTAGTAATTAAAAAGTTTTAGACAGTGATGCTAAGAATGAACCATTTGAGAAACCTGTTTTAATTTAATAAAGGCCTGATCACCCGATTTTTAATTAGGTGGGGTGTCACAATTCTTTAAACCCTAAAGACCTCAGGGCCAAAGCTTTAATGTACAAGCAACTTAATATCATCTCTTTCTCTTTGAGTAGGACTCAAAAAGGTCCTTTAACATAAAAGCAAAGGAGGATATTTTCCTTCATGAAGGATCCAAGCTCAAAATTAAATTGGCTCAAGAGGTCATTGACAAGGTCAATGAGGGCCTTGATTCTTTATTCTCAAAAGGCCTCACGGATATTCAGTTGTCTTCATTGGATCCAAAAAAAGCTGAGGCGGAAGTCATCAAACTCATTGCTACCATTGATGCAACTTTGGAGGCTAAAATCATGCATATCAAGAAAGCCTACAAATGAGTCTTTTGTTTGTGATGTTTTTTTCTTGTATGCTGTTTAGGATTTGGAATTTTTGAATTTCTTATTTTCTAGATTTTTCTATTTTTGAGTTTTTGGGTTTCGTTGTATGCCTTGGAGGTGGGGCCACTCATCCTCCGCCTTTTCTTGTATTTTAATCAAATGCTCCTCAAGAGCATAATTTATGTAAAAAAAATATTACATATATTTAGGGATCTGGTTTTGCCATGGAATTTGCACTTGAACTTTTGCTGGAGTTGACGGGAACTAATGAGTTGCATGCGTGGTATTATCTTTGTTTCCTTCTAAAATTTCATGGCTTGTTGTCAAGTCACATAAAGCATCCAAAGAGCCATTTGGTACAACTCCAGCAGTAGAGACAAGATTACTGTGGAAATTTAGCATATTCTTCTAGCTTGAGGCACTACTTTCACATGTAAGTATAATAAAAGATGTTCCCGAGTATGATAGTTCTGCACCGGAGCAAGCCGTCATTGCTACTAATTCATACATCCAAAGTCCATCCTTGAGCTTTTTCTTGCACAGCTCCTTAGAATCAGCGCATGCTTCCCTGAAACGTGAGGCTCCAAAATTATCTGCAAATAAGATGAGATAATCCATATTATCCATTTCAAATCTAGCAACAAGAGCACGGACATACGCCATAGCTTGCTCTTTCCAGAGCAGAGCTTTTCGAGTCTTCATAATGCGTTGAAGCCGAACCTTGGAATTTTCTTCTTGTGTGACATCATTGGCTCCTCTAAGAAAGCCTTTGAACATGGAGGAATTAGTTAACTTGTTTGTAATCCCACCAGAAACTTGCAAACCTCTCAAGAATTTTGAGTGTGTTTATGAAGCGCACAAGTCGTTGAAATGTGGCTTTGGTGAAGCAGAACGAATGAGTGGAGGGTGGTGGAGAGAGAGTGATGGAGTATCTGCCTTTAGGGATCTCATATTTAGCTAATTTGAGGTGAGAAATAAAGGGTTCCACCAGACCAGATGCTAACTTCTCGCTAATGCCCCCCAAGAAGACCACAAGATCACATTTTGTTCTGATTGGGGTGAGTTGAAACAGGGCATAGTCGAGGAGGATTTCAGGATCCATTCTTGAGGGAGAGACAAAAAGAGGATTTGATGAAGTTAGCTAATCCTAATTGGCACCAGCTTGATGTTATCATTAATGTGTAGGACCGATAAAACACGTCTAGCCAGCGGGAGGTGATGAAGCATTGAGAATGGGGTATGTATTTGTGATTGCAACTTGATCATCACCATTTTCTTTCAACATTTCCAACTGGGGTCACCAACCTTATCTATATTTTTCTTGCTGAAACAATCTTTCTACACAGCTTCAGATTATTTTATAGTCGTATTCGTTGTTATGGATTTATGAAAATACTATTCCTTTTTTAACTTCTTATGCATTGCTCAATAATTTTTTTATTACATTTCTTTCCTTTAATTTTTTCACGTCACATTCTTTGTTATGGGTTTAAGCGGTTACATTATCAATTTTTATACTTATAGAACTTTTATCACTACTTTATCTCATCGCGTTGAATATACGGATTCTCCCGCACGTGCAATGCACGTGGGCACGGATAGTTTATTTTAAAGGATTGCAAGATTTTGTTTCTTTATCTTAATAAAAAGCATCTAGTTATATTTTTTTTAGGGGGAATGGAAGCGGGACAACAATGAATCCCAATGTCTCATAAACCTAAGGGAACTTCGTGTCCAAGGATGGGAAGGTTGGATATTACTTGTAAAATGAATCAAATCACACCAACCTTAACAATCATTGAAAACGAAAATGCAAGATACACACCTCGTCAACAACATTAGTTGGTAAGTTCAACATGTTGGTGCCTTTGAATTTGCCACTATTTTCTTGGAATATTAAAACCTACCAAATCACACAACTTTACCTTCAGAAATCAAAGCAACAATACTCACTCAATGTTCCAATCTTACAAAGAAAAATTACCTTTTGTCACCCTCTGATTTTGTGAGAAACTGATCAAGTGCGTGTATGTCTGAGAGAGAGAGAGAGAGAGAGAGAGAGAGAGAGAGACTGATGACTGCAATTGGAGGATGGCGGGAATCATAGGGTGATTTTGATGTCGTTAGATTTATGAGTGTGCGGTGTGATTTTGGGTGAAAGGTGTGGCTGTGATTTTGGTAGTCTAGGTTTTGGAGAGAAAACGATCTGAAATGGGGGGAAAGAGTTACGCGCGTCTAAATTTTTTAGAGGAAAAAAACGTCATACATGTTAGATTTAGCATAATACATTTAGACTTTCTATTAAAAAAGGTCATAATATATATAATTAGATATGATTGTTATATTTAAAGTGTCATATAAATTGACATTAATGACGATATAATGACACTTTATAAAACCTGCACTAAAGCTTATGAAATTATATGTAGGATTTCTTATAATTATACCACACATAAAAACAAATTATTTGATATGCTAGGGGATATTCCTACACACACACACACACACACACACACACATATATACATATATATCAAATTAGAAATGTATTTAAGAGAAAAGACAAACAGTGGTATAGATTTACTCTCTCATTATTAGCACACCTACAACTACTGCTATGTTGGGTTTAAACCTTTATCTGTTTGATTTTTGGATCAAATTATCCTTCACGGGTGATGGTGAGGAAATACTCTCAATACTATCATTGTGAAGATGGAGGATCCGTTTGGAGAATGTGAGAGGAATATGGATGTCTATTAATATAAAAAATTACTCTACTAATATAAAAAAATTATCCAAAAATTGGTCAAACTTAATATAGCTAATGAGAACCTAATGAGAACAAATTTCAGTACAAAAATAACATGTCATAGGAATCTAACAGCAAATGAGTTTAAATAATATTGCAGAAAGAAATAATAATCAAAAGTAAAAAATAATTTCAACTGAATTGGAAAAGCAAAACAACATGAAATGTGTAAAGAAAAAATTCTACCATTATTTTTCTGAGAAATCACCAACTATAGTGCTCTCCACCACATCATCAGGGTTGGTTCCACAAATATTATCTCATGAGACCAAGTACAATATATCATGGTAATGTAAAAGTGGTAAAATTAAATTTTGCATTAGAAACCCTAAATCTTACATAAAATCGAACTCAATATATCGAAACCCTAAATATGAGCGAGAGAAAGATGGATGAGTTAATGTGTGCGAGTGTTTTGTGAGATTTATGGCTTTCTTAGATTGTAGAAAAAAAACAACTCAAAATTATTGTTGGAATTCATGTGTAGTGTATGAGAGACAGGGAAGATACCGACATTAGTGACGACCGGTGGCAGATGAGTTTTCAGCGGTGGGGCTTGCTGAGATGAAGAATAGATAGAAACATAAAAAGCCTTGAATTACAATGCAAAACGTCAATTGCAAATATATATTCTAATGCTTCACGTAACAATTACGAAAGCCACGGGTGAAACCAATTACGAAATTCACGGATAGTGAAACTTGCAATTACATAAGTCACAAGACCAAGGGTTTAGAGGGAGAAATCGTACCATAGAATGGAGAGGAGAGCGTAGGGAGAGTGATATCATCTTGAGAGAGAACGGATAGGAGAGGAGAGCTGTGAGTAGAATATGGAGCGCAGAGATGAGAGCGGGTAGAATGAAAACTTTGGAGGGAGCGGCTAAAAGACAAAAAAAAAAAATTAAGGGGGAAAAACTTCGCTTCTAAATTTTGGAGGAAAAAAAGGGTCATAATATGTATATTTAGATTAAAAACTCTTCAAAAATGTCATAATATCCAAAATCAAATATGATTTTTATATTTAAAATGTCATAAAAACTAATACTAATATGTATAAAATGACATTTAATATTCGAAACGTCAAATTAATAATATCATTAACCTTTAAATGACATTTTTGTAATAAATGTCTTTAAATTATTTTTTCGAGCATCTTAAAAAGGTATTTTTCTTGTAGTGATACCTAGCTTACTTGTTATCGATGAGGAGGTTTGCGAGTGAGGGCAGTCATATCCTGATGAATCCATGGGATCTTTGATTTGTCTCTCGAGAACATAGGTCTATGAAAGACTTATTGGGGAGTTGATAAGTCCGCTGACTATGGGAATGTAGGTATGTGCGTGGCCCGTGGGTATGAGAACTATGTTCGCCTCCAATTTATGTGTTGTTGTTTGTGGTTCGAGGAATCCTTACTGAACCTTTAGTCCCCTATTCGGCGACTAGCGATATTGGGACATGATAGCAGAGTAATGCATTGCACCGCAGCTGTGACTCGGGGTGATGTATTATATATGCATATATATAATGAATTGTATGAATGTGTATATAGTTGTTAAATTATCTACTATGTGATAATTGTAGATAACGGTGAATTGAGAAAAGAATTGAATTAAGTTAATGAATATTTATTGAAGAGTTTAATTCATATAAATGAGAAATTATTCATGTTAATTGGAAACATATATGAATGATTATATTACATATGGTATGGGATATACGGGATTATGATATGGGATGGAATCATATTACGGAAATTAGTGAGGAGGAACCATTAACTAGGAGGTTAATAGAAAACGATAAGTGTGCACACTAGATGAGAGGTGAGAATATCAAGTGAGAGTTTGGATACTAACATGTACATAATAAATTCTTTATTGCACTTGTTAAAACCTTGCTGTTTTAAAAATCATTTTCACATCGGGCTCTGACCCGTTTCCTTGCATATTTTCTTTTCTATTGTACATTCTATATCGGGTGTCCAATAGCAGGGACGCCAACCTTAGAGGATTATGACGAGTTATGGAGATATGGAGTATTATTTAGACACCTATCTTCATTTGATTCATAGTATTCTTTTAGTTAGGGCATGTCTCCCAAAGGACTTCAGTTATCTCTTCTATATGAGTCAAATACTCTGGTAGTCGTGTCTTTTTAATACATTTACTATTGTTGGGATTACTGTATTGGATAATTATTTGGGAATGTTTATTTCAATTGCATTTAAATTCTTTTGTGTTATCTGTTCAGTTATTAGTGTTGTTGAATAATATGTGTAGTGTTATTTGTAAACTAAAAATGGTTTTTGTTGAAATTAAAAATTGGAAAGTTTTTAACACCAACTTAATTGGGTATTGGGTGAGTTGTAAATGTTTTCGACAGTGATTCTAAGAATGAGCCAATTGTATATTCTATCTTAATTTGGTATGGGACTGGCCACCCGGTATTTAATTAGGCGGGGTGTTACAGTTGCCTCGAAGAAGAGAAGTGTGCTTGGGAAGGAGGAGAACCAAAGGCCAAAGGTCACCACCACCAACCACCACCGGAAGTGACCGTAGAAGGGGATAACCATCTATGATATACAATCCCAAAGGATCAGACCTTCATTAGAGGTAAGTATTTGATGATTGCAATTTAAGTTTGTATATTGTCCATGTTACGATAGTTATAAAAAGATGAGATTTTTCATGTTTGGAAGATAAAGATGGAATTGTTAATTGATTTCTGGAAAATGAAACTATGTAGGAATCAAACTCATGTTGTAGGTAGATAGTAATCCACGAAATAATCATTAAGTTGTTGAAGAAATTCTGAGAATCAATGGTGTGTTCTTGAAGATATCATATATATAATTTTCTGGAAAAAGAGGATAAACCTATGCTTTTAATTCAAACTCTTGATGATTCTAGGATGTTTAGAGCATTAGAAATCATTCACATATGTTGCTATATCATGTAGTAAGTTTTATAAGGAATTTGGGTAGTTAATATGAAGTTTTGGATGATCAAAAGTGATGAAACCCGTAGTAGAAGAAATGCAGAAAACTGGGTTGTTATTTGGGCGATCGATCGATCGACCTCCCCAGAATTTGTGAAGTTGTTTATTTTTAATATTTGTTCTTATACCAAACCTTTTATAAATCTTTGGTGATTGTTAATTGGATATTATGGGACTTAGGGAAGATCAGTAAGCCCTAGATAAGAATCGAATTAATATGATTGGGATTTAATTGATTAGAATAATGATAATTAAATTGAATGAAATTTCGGTTGCTAGATTCATGTGTTGGATTCTAATTTTCATGCATGAGGATTAAGGATAGTTCCAGTAGGGGAAAATATTATATCACCTGGGAAGCCTTAGGTTTACAAGAAGGTTCAATCCTAGATGAAAGAAGATGTGTTTATAAGAGATTTAAAAACTATCGGTTGTAACCCTAATTAAAGGGGAGTTTAATTCCTAGTAATTCGGGAGATAAGATGATACGGACCAGTAGGATGTTAGTGATTTCTTACTGAATAAATATGTTGGGGAAAAACCTATTTAAACCTTGAGTAATGAGTGAGACTCCGGAGTAATTAAATTAGAGAAGTAAAGTCATAATAATTTAATACGTAGGATTTATAGAGATATAATGCTACGTTTGGGAATTATCTTAGGGTAGTGGGAATACCTTGTTGATATTATATCTATAGGTAGATGATAATGCCTTTTTGATTGATTAAAGATTTATGTGTATGACATACCTAGCTTACTTGCTCTCGATGGGAGGTTTGCGCGTGAGGGCAGTCATATCCTGATTAATCCGTGGGATTTTTGATTTGTCGCTTGAGAACATAGGTCTATGAAAGACCTATCGGGGTGTTGATAAGTCCACTGACTATGGGAACGTAGGTATGTGCGTGGCCCGTGGGTATGAGAACTATGTTCGCCTCCAAATTTTTGTGTTGTTATTTGTGGTTCGAGGAATCCTTACCGAACCTTTAGTCCCCTATTCGACGACCAACGATATTGGGACGTGATAGCAGAGTAATGCATGCACCGCAGCTATGACTCGGGGTGCCGTATTATATATATAATGAATTAAATGAATGTATATAGTGGTTAAATCAATCAACTGTGTGATAATTGTAGATAACGGTGAATAGAGAAAGAGAATTGAATTAAGTTAATGAATGTTTATTCTTATATATTTGAAAAGCTTAATTCATATTAATGAGAAACGATTCATGTAAATGGGAAACGTATAAAAATGATTATAGTACGTATGGTATGGGACATACGGGGTTATGATATGGGATGGAATCATATTGTGAAAATTTATGAAGAGGAACCATTAACTAAGAGGTTAATAGGAAACGTTAAGCGTACACTCTAGATGAGAGGTGAGGATATCAAGTGAGAGTCTGGATACTAACATGTACATAATAAATGCTTTATTGCACTTGTTAAATACTTGCTGTTTTCAAAATCATTTTCACATCGGGCTCTGACCCGTTTCCTTGCATATTCTCTTTTCTATTGTACCTTCTATTTTAGGTGTCCAGTAGCAGGGACACCAACCTTAGAGGATTATGACGAGCTATGGAGCTATGGAGTATTGCTTAGATGCCTATATTCATTTGATTCACAATGTTCTTGTATTTAGGGCATGTCGCCTAAACAAAAGGAATTCAATTATCTCTTTTCTATCTGAGTCATATAGTCTTGTACTCGTGTCATTTTAATACATTTAGTATTGTTGGGATTACTGTACTGAGAAATTATTTGGGAATGTTTATTCAAATTGCATTTAAATTCTTTTGTTTTATCTGTTCAGTTATTAGTGTTACAGAAGAACATGTGTAGTGTTATTGGTAAACTAAAAATGGATTTTGTTGAATTAAAATTTGGAAAGTTTTAACACCAGCTTAATTGGGTATTGGGTGATTTGTAAATGTTTTCGACAGTGATGCTAAGAATGAGCCAACTGTATATTCTGTTTTGATTTGGTATGGGAATGGGCACCCGATATTTAATTAGGCGGGGTGTTACATTAAATAGAGTGAATCAGATAATAATTTTGAGGTCACGAATGACTCCAAAAGTGTAAAAATAGTCAAAATAGTATGCCTGGGGGTGCCGATTAGGTCCCGGGGTATTTTTTGACTAAACCAACACCGTATAAGGGAGTTTTAGTCATTTAGGAAATGAGGATTATGATACCTATGAATTTCTAACTCCTTTATTAGATCTTAGATAAGAGGGGTTAGGGTTAGAAACTAAAAATACAACGGTAGTCCATTAAAGAAGAAAATGAGAGAATTCTTATAGGTTTTGAAGAGTTGTTGAGAGGTTGAAGTGAGTTCTTGCACCACAATCAAGCTTGGAGCAAGGATTGGAAGAAAAGATCATCAATCTATTATCCCAACCACAAAATCAGACCCTACTGATCAAAGGCAAGTGGTATATTGCAATTCAATATGAAGTTATATTACCCATGTGACTAGGATTTCAATTATATTGATTAAATGAATGTTCTTGGAAGAAAAGAATGATTTTTATAGATGTTATGGGTAGGTATTTCATGTAGAATGATTCAATATTTGTAGAGGATTAGAAATCAGAAGAAATGTGCATATCACCGCGGATCAAATCTGAGTTTTTGAATGAATATGCGGGGAGAACACAAAACTAGGGTCTTTGATGATTATTGAGTTTGATTCATTCTTGACTGAATTTCTTGAGGTTTTAATGTGTTTAGAATGTTAGAAATCATCCTAATGCATGTAGAAAATGTTTGAAAAAGTTGGTTTCGAATTTGACAAAGAAAAAAATAAGAAACATATGTGAAAATGCATGAAAAACCAACGAAGAAGACGACCTCATGCAAATTGAATCGATTCGTCCCAAGACCCAATCGATTTGATATTTGGGCAAATCGATTCCACCCTTCCAGTTTTAACTATTTTGCCTATTTAGGCCTTAAAACTTTGTGTAAATGATTGGGTAACCTTTGGGGCATCTTTAACTCATTATGATGGACTTATGGGATTACTGTAGGACCTTGATAAGGGTATTGGGTAGAATTATGGAGGGAGTTAAGGCTAGAATAATTCGGGCTTAAATGGTGACGAAATTAATTAAAAAATATGAGTATAAAATTATGAGAAAGCTTCATTGATATATTGTATGGACCAGCAGGGTAAGGAAGAGTTAGATACTGAAATAAAATGAGGGGAAACTAGGGCCCTTAGAGTAGAGAATCGTACTCCATTAAATGCGATAGTGAGAATAATCGTAAATTAATTGTATGATGAGTATTCGAGTGATATTTACTACATACAAATGATGATAATTAGGTTGTTTAAATACGTAATGAATATATATAGGTTGTATGTGTACCTATTATATGATTGATGATATACGTTAACCTACGCGACCTGCTATCTATCACAGAGGTTCTCGTGTAGTGGGCGATCCCACCTTGCTTATTCTAGTCAGGTCTGGATTTATGCCCCAGATCATAGAACATAGGGCAGCTCACTATGTATCATGTATTAATGTGTCTGGCATGTCGTTTGGGTATGTTAGGCATGTGCGTAGCCCAAATTCTTAGAACTATGTTCGCCTCTACTATTTGTTATTTCATTTTAGGTTCGAGGAGATGTACTAAACCATTTGTCCCAATTTTGTACGAGAGGTACTTGGACTGATATTAGAGTATGCCCATGTTTAATGGTGATCCTTTTGAGAGATGTTGTAATGATATATTTATTAGTGAGATAAATATCTATATAATAAAAGAGGAGGGGTTTTTTGTCTCCTCCAATTAACAACAGAGATTAAAAGTTCATGGATTTGGTATTTATCAACTAGCGATTTAGATTAAATGTGTGGAATTTGAATCTAAGGGTGGAATTGAGAGCCACACGTCTAAACAAAACTACACGCCTGTAAAAAGGACAACGCGTGGCTCTAGTAACATATATTATAACTTTAATTTGAAGGTAGGGATGATAATTTTTGACACGATAATCCGTTTACAGTAATAACTCAAAATGACCTGAATATGACACGATTAGCTTGTATAGATTTAAGAGTACTCAAAACATATACTCAAATCAATATCAACGTGACCCAAAAATGCCACGACTAACCCGAATTGCCACCCCTATTTGAAGGTTAGTGTACTATTATCTCTTTTCGTACTGAAGACTAGACGCCATCTCACTGAGCACCAGATCTAGAATATCGAAAGGTTTAGACGCTAATACAGTCTCTGAAGACTTCTGTTGTTCAAAATTTTTGTTTCATTTTGTTGATTGCGTGGTAACTTTTGGTTTCATTTTGTTGACGCCAACACGGTCTCTCATATCGAAAGGTTTGTGTCACACCCCAAAACCCAATATCCATACTAATCATTTGTTATTGGAATAATTAGATCATAATCTTGAGCCCATTGGAAATATGATTCATTCATCAATATTTTCCTACATAATGTGCATAATGAACATAATATTATTCTTATATCATAAAATTCAATATCAGAGTCATAATTAAGGGAACATACAATACCGTGATTAACTATGATCAACTCAATCCATACTAAATCAATATATACAATGTGTCAGTATATTAAAATCTTCAGTGTGACAACGATAAAATCCCATTTTTAAACCCCAGCTCTCTCCAACGGTGCAACTCTCAAAGCTACCGGTCATATGGTATCCTAGCTGGCAGCGTATGAACCTGAAATTGTTAAAATATAAACCGTAAGCATTAAGCTTAGTGAGGTACTCCTTCCCTGCAATAAAATAACAATTCTATATCGAATATGTAGATATAAAATCTGAACAATCCTGCCCATTGGCAATAACAAATCATGGATCATAAGATCCAAATAATTCTGCCCGTTGGCAATAACAAATCCTGGATCATAAGATCCAAATGACTCTGCCCATTGGCAATAACAAATCCTGGATCATAAGATCCAAATAATTCTGCCCATTGGCAATAACAAATCCTGGATCATAAGATCCATGTAATTCTGCCCATTGGCAATAACAAATCCTGGATATTTGAATATCCAAACAAATCCTGAATACCGAAGTATTCAAACCAATCCTGGATCATGAGACCCAAACAAATCCTGGATATTTTAATATCCAAACAAATCCTGAATACCGAAGTATTCAAAATAATCGTGGATCATGAGACCCAAAAAAATCCTGGATATTTTAATATCCAAACAAATCCTGAATACCAAAGTATTCAAACAAATCCTCTCTTAGAGCTATATTCATATTTATATATGAAACAAATCATAAGTACACTCACCTTGGCAGTTTAACTGGCTTTGCCCTTGCCTTTATCCAGTACTTGTTCAATCAGCTCTTCTTCCCTTCCTATCATTCTTAAAATATTAGTATCATCATAATAATATCAATAATCCAAAAAACGATTTAAACATAATTCAATCCATAAGCATCACATGATTCCATTCAAATCATTTATCACAAGTGAAGTCCTATCCAAATTCATGCTAGTATATTTAACATATCCAAATCATAGACCAAATATAAATTCATTTATTCTTGGAAATTCAATCCTTTTCATATTAGTATTCCAATACAAAAGGCGGTACATCATTTTAGGTCTCGTAGAGCAAGATATGCCCATTTCTTTACCACATGGCAAATCTTCCCTATAGGCCCTCTTATCGTTCATTCAACTTCCACGAATTTCCATAATTTTTCTACATCATAAATATATATGATATTTCACCCAACATCAGTAAACATATAAAAAAAATATAAAATTAAAGTTTCATAATTTTTAAGGTTCGTTTGCTATGTCAAGTAAAACACCGAACACATGGCGAGCGTATTTTCACCCTTAGGGCAGATTTCATACCCGAATTTCAAACTCTCACCAAAGACTCATTTCTTGGTATTTTCACATGTTTTTCGGATATTTCATACATATATGAGTCCATTTTAATCTCCAATTGGAATCAATCGATTCCAGTAAGTATACAAAAATATATGGAAGTTTGAATAAACAAAGTTTCTAAACAAAGCAATTTTAGGGTTTTATACATTAAACTTAACTTAAACTTTCATCTAACCAAACATATATATCAAGGGCTGAAAGTTTAGTAAAAAAATTATGGTTTCTATCATCTAAAACATAAATATAAGAAAAATAATCAGATTTGCAGTTAGAATTACCTTTGGGGCTTTTACGTGATTTCCTATGAATTTTCTTCAATTTTCTCCTCACTTTTTCTTCCTAACTTCCTACTTCTCTTTCCTTAAGCTTAAAATCTCTCATGGCTGAATTTTGGATGAATAAATAGGTAATTCTAAGGGTTTAAGGTCGGCCAAAGCCACCACCCTTCCCAACCAATGAGAATAAAACATTTGTTGCCATAATAAGACAAAATACTATTTAACGGATGGACTATTTTGCCCTTGTTTCGTAATTTTAGTATAACTTCTCACTCGAACCTCTGTTTCACACACCGTTTGTTGTGTTACAACCATAACTCACTTGTCTACAACTCACCTCAAGTCAATTGTTATGTCATAAAGGTCAAAACTAGCCTTAAACATGAACACTCCTACCGAAACCTTCAAAATTTTGTATTTGTAACTAATTCGACATTTCATGCTTTTTGAAGGTAGGATTAGACTAAACAGAATAAATTAACATCACATATATTAATAACACACTAATCATATCACATAAGCTAGGCATGATTTAAGCATAATTAATCATAATTATATTCGGGTTGTCACAATTCTCCCCCTGTTAGGAAATTTCGTCCTCGAAATTGACATACCTTGGTTTTCTGAATCAAACAAATATGGATAATTAATCTTCATGGTATCCTCGCTCTCCCATGTAGCCTCTTCCATGGAATGCCTTCGCCACACAACTTTCACAAGTGGGATCACTTTTGATCTCAATACTTGTTCCTTCCTATCCACGATAGCAAGTGGTTCTTCCACATAACTCAAGTCTTCCTTTAACTCAATAGGCTATTCTACCAACACATGTGAAGGATACGCTACATAATTTCTTAACATAGAAACATGGAAAACATCATGTAACCGAGATAACTCTGGTGGTAATGCTAACTTGTAGGCAACCATCCTGACTTTTTCAAGGATTTCATAAGGTCCAATGTAGCGTGGACTTAATTTTCCTTTCGTTCCAAACCTCATAACTCCTTTCCATGGCGATATTCGAAGAAACACATAATCCCCTTTATGGAATTCCAAATCTTTTCGTCGTTTATCCGCATAACTTTTATGTCTGCTTTGAGCTATTCTCATTCTATCTTGAATGAATGAAAATATAAAGCTCCAAATTATCCATTAGCATACCTCAGCAAACAGTGTACAAAATAACATCTATGCAGACCTTGGGTATGGAATCGGACCACACTTTAGTTTGGACCAAAGAGTCGGGTACATAGATACATAGATTTAAATCTTCTCTACTTTGTTACATAGATACAATGATAAATACACCCACGATGGCTTGGTTTCAACTTTCGGTACCAACTAAACCAAAACTGTCACCTAAGCCTATATTAGTGAAATCCACTCAATTAAGCTTGACTCGTTACATTTGATATAGAAACGGCGGAGACAACACCAATTTACCGAGTCAACGAGTCTAATTAATTCTTCTTACTTTGTATTCTTAATATAAGGTATCACTCATCTCTCCCCAATTCATTACCAAGTAAAAAACTGCACAAGAAAGCATAAGACTCAAGCATCATCATCAAGAATAAAAAGGAATATACGAAAATAATGTCAAACTCAATAATCAATACTCATCATCATCAAAAAACGCAGTCATTCATTAATCATCAATAAACACAGAAATAAAATTGAAAACAAAAAGAACATAACTCTCTATCATTATTTATCCATTCATATATATGATATGAAACAAATAAAATGCATTCAGTCATTAGTCATTTTTAAAATATTAAACTAAGAACATCTAAGCATCCTTACAAATAAAACCATTCATAATTGAAAAATTCGCGTCAATTGTCATCTTCATCCATGTCAGTATCATAATCATCACTGGTCTCCTCATTTTCATCACTTTCATCTATATCACTCTCATTAGCTTCCTCGTCCGCCTCTGAATCATCTTCATAAGTCTCTGTCTCAGAAGCATCCTCATTAATATCAACACAAATATCATCTCCGCCATCAATGTCAACTATATTGTCAACAGTCGTTCCCTCCACACCTGCCCTAACCCATGTAATATCCCCATCATGGTTGATTAGAGTGTCATCCAATTGTTGGATATTGTATGGCTCAACTTCTGCGTCTATTGTGTCATCTCCATAAGTATCTTTACCATACATGTCATAAAAATCTCTCGGTGTCATCTTCACGACAGCATGCCAATCTTCTTCAATCGGGTCTCGCACATACCAAATTTGTTTGGCCTGAGATGCTAATATAAACGGTTCATCTGACAGTCGATTATGCTTGTATAGTGAATGTTTGAAGTTCACTAATGTGAACTCAAAATCATCCTTGGTCGTCCCCGAATGCGTATCAACCCAATCACACTTGAATAGCACAAACTTGAAATCATTTGAATAGTGCAATTCAAATATATCTGTTAATACTCCATAATATGTTACATCCCCGGAAACAGGTCGCTTGTCCTTTGCACTTGCAAAACTTTCGGTGGTGGCATCAAGCATAACTCCACTATTCTGAGTATTCAATCTTCTCTCACGCTGCTTTGTGTGAAACCTAAACCCATTTACAATATATCCCGTATATCTTCTAGCCCATTGGGAGGGGCCTGAAGCCAAAATTGTAACTTCCTTTGACACCTTTCCCTCACTTAGATTCCGTACCTAATTTTTTCATATGATTGAGTAATAAAAGTTAGATGTGTAAAAATTAAATGTGTCATTAGCATATTAAAATGTGGTTACATATAAATACAAAGATGACTTACATGATCCCCAAACCACTTGTGAAACGTTTCGTTGTGAATGCGATTAATTTCGTAGTGTCCCACACGAGGTCTCTCCTATTTTAGAATTGTTATATGTTTCCTGTAAAACATGTATGTATAAATTGTATAACGTGGAGGGATATTTAATTGCATAAAGTTTAAAATCCATTCAAATGTTATCTTACTCGCGAAAAGGCTTCACTGCGACGGAGTCGAATAACATGTAACGATGTGCTTGTGAAAACGAAGTGTCATCAAGCATAAATGCTACTCCTTTACCTAATGTACGACCTATTGAACTTGAGTTTTCATCGGCTTCATCATTTCATAAAGGTCAATTTAACTTACTCTCAACATCACCCAGGTACCTCGCACAAAATGTTGTACATTCCTCTCCTAGGTATCCTTCAGCAATTGAACCTTCTGGACGACTTCGGTTACGAACATATTCTTTTAGTGTGAATAAAAACCTGTTCGTCATTGTAAAAAAATTATAGTATTTATATGCATTAATTAAGATGACACATACATAATGCATACACGAAATATACCTCTCGATGGGATACATCCATCGAAATTGTACTGGTCCAGCAATCATTGCCTCCTCAGCTAAATGGATTGTCAAATGCTCCATAACATCGAAAAAATTTGGGGGGAATATTTTCTCTAGATGACAGAGTGTAAGAGCAACACGATCTTGCAAATATTCATAATCTTTGAAGGTCATTGTCTTTGAACAGAGCTGCCGATAAAAATTACATAATTCGATCAAAGACTTTGCTACATTCGTAGGCAATGATTTTCTTACTGCTAACGGGAGTAGTTGTTGCATTATGATATGATTATCGTGGCTCTTAAGTCCAGAAATATTCCGGCCTTTAATGTTTACACGCCGTGAAATATTAGATGCATAACCATCTGGGACTTTGATATTTTTTAAAACCTTAAAAAAATGTCTTTATCACTTTTACTCATTGTGAAGCATGCTGGTGGTAAATATACTTTGCTATCTGGCAAGCTCTTAGGGTGCAATACTTTTCGAATACCCATGTTCTCAAGGTCTCGACGAGCCTTTATATTATCTTTTGACTTTCCATCAACATTTAACAATGTCCAAAGTATGTTATCGCACACATTTTTCTCTACATGCATAACATCAAGATTGTGACGAATCAAGTGATCCTTCCAGTATGGCAACTGAAAGAATATGCTTTTTTTCTTCCAATTTAGAGAACTATCACAATTCCCTTCACTGTCGATACTCGTTTTTCTCTTCTTCGTTGTCGATGAGTGACCCTTCTCATGATTTCTTTCCATTGCCTCTAATTGCTCCAAGATATCACCCCCGGATACTTGAGTGGGCTTGACTTCTCTTTCAACTTTCCCATCAAAAGCTACGGTATCATTTCTAAATTTATGGTTGTGATCCAACCACCGACGATGACCCATATAGCAAAATTTCTTCCCATTCTTTAACCACTGTGAACGAGTGTTCTTGTTGCAACAAGGACAAGCCAATCTCCCTTTTGTACTCCAACCTGACAAGTTTGCATACGCAGGAAAGTCATTAATTGTCCACATTAACGCTGCACGCATACAAAACATTTTTTCAGACGATGCATCGTAAGTAAGTATGCCATCATTCCACAATTCCTTCAATTCGTCAATGAGAGGCTGCAAGTAAACATCAATATTATTTCCTGGGCCGCTTGGACCATCAATCAACGTAGACAGTATAAGATAAGGTTGTTTCATACACATCCACGGAGGCAAGTTGTATATCATCAAAACAACAGGCCACGTGCTATGAGATATGCTCATTGTTCTAAAAGGATTGAAGCCATCGGCTGCTAGTCCGAGCCTAACATTGCGCGAGTCACTAGAAAAATTTGGATTTTGTTGATCGAAGGTTTTCCATGCTTTAGAATCAGCCGGGTGTCTTAATATGCCGTCGTCATCGCGTTCCTCCGTATGCCATCTCATGAGGGAGGATGTTTTCAATGACATAAAAAATCTCTGAAGCCTTGGTTTCAGTGGAAAGTACCTAACAACCTTTGCGGGAATTTTTCGACCCCTAGCTTCTTCATCATCAGACTCACCCGAAAATTGCTTCCATCTTGATGTATGACATACTATGCAATCCTCACGATCTTTGTTCTCTTTCCGATACAGCATACAATCATTTGGACATGCATGAATTTTTTGATAATCAAACTCCAAATCATTAACCATCTTTCTTACTTGAGAGTATGAACCTGGTAGTTTCTCACCCTCCGGAAGTGCCTCTTTTAAGAATTGAAGCAATGATGTAAACGACGTGTGGCTCCACTTATAAAGTGTTTTCATATGAAATAGCCGAACAATAAATGAAAGTGATGAGCAAGATTTGCAACCAGGGTACAACTCGCGTTCCCCGTCTTTCAACAACTTGAAAAATGCTGATGCATTTTCATCCATCCCATCCTGGTCTTCGTACGGGTCGTTACATCGCATACCCTCTTCACTTCAATTTTCGAATATATCATGTAGTAGTCCACACATATCATCTATTGTATTCGAGTCATGCACTTCATCCGCTCCACTAATTCCCATTGTGTATGGAGCACCTTTTACGTGATAAATCCATCTAGTGTAATTCTTAACAAACCCATGTACGATCAGATGCTCATAAACAACTTCTCTTTTATGGCTAATGGTATTTCGACATTTCTTACACGGGCACTTGATCACTAGCTCGGGGTATTTATTGGCAAATGCAAAGTCAAGAAACTCATTAACTCCTTTAATATAAGGCAGAGAAACTCTTGACAACTCCATCCAACTCTTATCGCTATCCATTTGAAAAGATTGTTGATTACCTCGCACTATCCCTAAATTGTTGTTAGATTCATTAGAAAAAAATCATAAAAAATACAATAATAAAAAAAATGTTAAACCATAAATCATTAATATGCTCCTTCAAAACTATGTAAATTTACAAATAGTAAGACTCTAATTTTAACACCATTTGGATGTGGCCTTATATGAAAACTACCAATATTTAGTGATATAAAATGAAGAAACTTAACTATCAATATATTTTAACCTTAATTAGTTAACAACAATTAAAAAACTCACTCATAACATAATCAATTACTAAACGATATTAATGTAGCAATGAATCACAACACATTAAGAAGAAGACTACGCCTAATGCCTAAACATTTTAGCTTAAACGAAAACAATGTATAACGAATGAATACCCCAACACAACAACTCACATCAAGACTTAATTTTCTAAAAGCTAAAAAGATTAAACACAAAATAATCCATAAGGCCCTCGCTTAAAAAAAACTTTAGTAAAAAATAATCATTACGAAAAACAAATCTCCTTGTCAATAATGAGATAGCATAATTAAATCATAGAATCTATATGAAAATGCAACTAAATCAAAATGTCCAGAATAGAAAATAATATTAAAACTTGTTTGTTATCTTAAAATTCAGCACGTGTTGCATGAATAAATAAAGGGGCTTACTAAATTCAACTACAATATAAAAAACTAATTTTGTAAAGATACCATCACAACAACATTAATTACAAAACGGAACATATACAAACTAAGTTGAATGACTGAAAACATTGTAAAAAGGTTGTTACATTTGTTCGCGCAATAAGTATACTGTCGCACTCTGGCGATTAGCTCTAGCTTGCAGTTTAGACATTATCATATATAAAAGTAAGATGAATTAATAAATCTAAAATAGTTTAAAATAAACGAATAAAGACATGTAGACCCATATAATTTTCATTTAGAGTTGGTAAGTTTTGTAATATCAAACTAAAAGGCTAATGTGATACATATATACCTGCACACATGAATACACACATACATATACATGAGAAATAATATGTATATATCAAACTAAAATGCAAATGTGACACATATATACCATCACATGAATGCACACATACATAAACATGAAAAAAATATGTATACAACCCCCTATAGTAAAAAAACACGTCGATTTAGATGGTTAAAATAATACTAATCAATTAAAACAGTGGTATTAGAGTTGCACAAAGATGATATCATAGGGAGTGATTTAAGTTTACGTTGAACTGGACTTTTTTAATCAATTGAAATAAATGAAAGAGTGAAAAAAAATTGGTAGTTACCAAAAATAGATAAGAAAATCCAACTGAATACTTCATCTAATTATATAAATAGAACCAAAAACACAGCAACAACTAACAAATTAAACATTTCTAACACTTTTCTCTCGCACATCAATTAAAATTAAAAAAAATTCAGTACTTTTTTCTCTCACAAAAATACAAATTAGAACAAAACAAAGATTACACAACAATAATTATCATAATAACACCCCCTACCAATTTTGTACTAATTTTTCCTTTCGAGTTTCTTGCATCCCCCGCTATATCTAATTTTTCCTTATTTAAAGTGTCTATCATAACCATTATCTATATGCATAAATTTTGTATAACACAAATGTTACTAAAAAATAAAGATTACACTATTTCATATACATGATTATATAATATCAAATCTGGAAAAAAAAGAGTTAAATAGTAAAGATGTCAAAATATTATTGATTGGTGACTAATGAGACTGGTATGGATTTAAAAACTCACAGGTACATATCACGAACAAAAAAAAATATTACCTTGCTTCTGGGATTTCTTCTTTCTAATATATCTTTCTTGTGAAAACTCTTTGCCTCTATTGCCAGTAACAAATAGAACCCAATCAAAAGCCAATATATGCAAGAAAGTGATTCTCTGAGCCAAAACAATACATAGAAATAAGAAAAATACACTGAAATACACGGAAATAAAAATAATACACCGGAATAAACAAAATAAAACGTAACTTACCTCAAAGTTTCAAAGAACAAAACCGTTCTTCTAACAGGGAAACAACAAAAATCGTGCAAAGCTTCAAAGATCAAAATCGTTCAAAGCTTCAAAGAAAAATACACCGAAATAATGAAAGTGATTATCTGAGCCTCCAAAAATTGAAATATGGGTGAGATGAGAGCACCGTCATCCTTCTTATAACAAGGGACCAGCAAAAATCGTTCCAAGATGGGTGAGATTGAGGCAAAGTGATTGGGTGAGATTGAGGTAGATACTTGATAAGGTTTGTTGAGGATTAGGTTGAGGAGATTGAGCAAGATACGGGAGAGAGGAGAACGTGCCGGGAGAGCCATCCAAGCTACGCAACTTCACCCGCCAAAAACTAGGGAAAAAGTGATATTCTTTTAAAAGAAAATAAGACCCGCCATATTTATTTAAGTGAAGGTAATTTTTTTCCCAATTTTAGTGGCATTAGTTATGAAATGCCTAAAAAATATGGGACATATACCAAATAGTCCCTCGGACATTTTTTAATACCCATTTAGTCCAAACTTTTTTATTTTGCCTCAAAAAGTCCTTTGCCACATATTTTGGAGAGGGAGTGCCGCTGGCGCGGACCTCTAAAAATAAGAGGATATTGAGTGCTTGAGGGACTAAATGGGTTAAACTAAAAATATGTGTCCTTTTTAAAAAATATATATTTATAGTAGGGACTATTTAATAATTGACCCAAAAAATATTACATTTGTTTGAGCATTAATTAAAAAATAATAAGATTTTAAAAAACGCGGGGGGTGATCGAGGGGTAGAGGTCAAGACTTAAGCATTAGACGCCTAGGCGAACCTTAGGCGTAAAAAGGCGTGAAAAAGCGTTTAGGCATTTTTTAATATATTTTAATATTTTTTGACGATGACAACGTTATTAAAAATACTAAAATGGTACATACCTTGAAAATATGTCGAAATCTTTGTAAATTAAAATACTATTTTTTTAAAATACAAAAAAAAAATTACATTTTTTCACGCCTTACCCTAAAAAATGTTGACTATCGTTGACCACGCCTTGATCCACACCTAGGGCCAAAACTTGGCGTATCTAAAAAGCCTCGCGCCTAGGCGCGTTTTTTAGAACACTAAAATAGATTATGTATTTTTAGGACTTAAAATAATCTTGATTATGTATATAGGACAACAAATATTTCGTTTCCATTTTTAGTCCCTATTTTTAAATTAAAGAGACACGTGGCAAGTTGTGATTGGTTGGCGTTTTATGAAAATTGGTCAGCGCCAACACCTTTATTAAAAAATAGGGACTAAAACTATAAATAAAATATTTGTTGTCCCATTTTCAAAATACATATTACAATAGGTCCTAAATTTACAAATCCCCATTAAAAAATGCTCTACTTATACGGCACATCAATATAAATGCCGTGAATTTTCAATACTTATAAATAAATGATGGTAAAAATAAAATTCGCAGCATTTTTGAATAATACCGAGAAAAAAGTGCCGGAAAAAATTAGTTTTCTTGTAGTGTTTGTTCACTACATTTATTAAAATATTCAATTCAATCAATGGAAGGTCCAATCGGTTCAGGTCCAAGAAAAGTGGGTCTTAAAATAAAAAACTGTAGGGTCAAATCATAAACAATGCCTATGCTAGAAAACATGACATCTGAATTCGGTCAAAATAAATGGCTACCAACAACTATGAATCTAATAGCTATACCTATTGGGTAGTAAATTATACATACAAAAGACAATTTATTACACATAATTATGTAACATAATTCATTTTTCATTCTTCAAAATTTTAAAAATTTATTTTTTTAGAAATTTATTTTAAACAAATAGTCTACCTATTTTATTAGAAAATTATTTTTAACAAAAATAATCCAATTTACTTTAAAAATATTCACGTAAACAATCAAATAATATCAATAAATAAATACATGAGTGCCTATGTGTGTAAATGCTAATATATAAAACCACATGTGTTAAACCTTCACTTCGATATGTATGTTGAGTAGAGTCTTAGGTTAAAAAGTGTTTGGGATTAAAGAACCAAATTGAATTATTTTACACATTAGGTACATCACAATAGTTTGTAGATGTAAGAACCAAATTGTTATATATTTTTTTTGTAATTTTGGTAAACATTTAAATTTAATAGTGTAACTTGATTCTATCAATAATATTTCAAAATAAATAATGTTGTAGCAAATAATTTCATTATGGGACTTTGATAGAATGTTTTGTTTATATTTGTGTGATAATTAATTTCATTTTTTTCTCTTCTAATATATTTACTATAAAAAAATGTGAAATTAATTAGCACAAGTAAGGTGTGAAATTTTAGGTCTTTCTTAAAGTGAAATTAATGTTCATATGTAATATTACAGAGGTGGGAGATGAATAGTACCATCCATGGCATTCCGAAGTGTTTTAAAAGAGAAAATATCACATGAGCTAATTAATCATCGTGCTATCGGTATGGGTACACACTAGTGTATATATATACTAGTGTATGCCCGTGCCTGAAGGCACAGCAAAAATTTCCAAAGTACGTAATCGCAAAACGACAAAAAAAATTTAAGTCCGCAATTGTAAAACGAAAAAAAATTCGTTCCCCCCAAAAAACAAAATGTTAAGTCGTATATATTTTATATATAATACATATAGCATTACACAATTTTAAATTTTTAGGAAGTTTCCTTAGTGTACCCGTGCCGATGGCACGACGATAAATTTGTTCCAGTGAAATTTTGTACCCATACCAATGGCATGGAGATAAAAAAAATGTTTTGTTGTTATACCATACTCATACCTATAAAATGTGCAATTTTCTTCTATTAAATGGAAAATTCAATTGTAACACTACACATCAACATGTTAATGTCACTTTAAAGGAAAATTCAATTGAAATTTCACCATATTTAATAACGATTTTACACACATGATTTATAACACTATATAATCGACCTATAAGTGTTTCACCCATGTATGTAACTTTTATCACTAAATCACGTTTCAATTTAGACTATTTGTATCACTAAAGTCACATTTCACTTTTATTATTAAAGTCACTTTGGTTGTAAAAAGCATGATATCTCAACTATGTGTCTATGAAAGAGTTGGCGCTTGCGTTCAATTAAGAAATAATATAATAAATACCATTTTTAACCCAAATTAACCCTAAGCATGCAACTAGGTGTGATTGAAACAATATGAAATCATGCAAGAATTATTCAACACACAAAGTTAAGGAAAAATCCCCCACAGGGGCAAAACCATTTGTATATCACTATAATTTGTAAGAGAAATGGCTTACAATCGGATTACACTGAAATACAAGTTTTTGACTAAGAATTACCCTCAGGTATCGGATTCTGTAGTCGCGGCTGGAAGACTCCCTTTCCAGTAGGGCTGCAATGAAGAGGAAGGAGCGGTCCACTTCACAAAGGGTTGAACAACAGCAATGGTGTTCTTGGGTTACCAAACTTGATTCACATAGATATGGAAGATGTGTGAATCTAAAAACCTAGAATCATAGGACTCAATAGGTGAAGACTTTAGGGTTGATATGCTCTGAAAATCGTGGGAAAGTCTTGAGAAAACCAATCTCCAAACGTGGTTTAAATAGGAAGACAAAACCCTAAAAAATCTACAACACGATCTGGCAGAGTTTATCCAGGGCGGACCGGTCCGGGCCTTAGGAGGATCGGTCCGATAGCGGACCGGTTCTTTTAATTTGAAGCTGATTCGGTTCGCATTCGGTTCGGGGCTCACTGGCTTCAAAGTGCACGAAGGATCGGTCCGGGGCGGTCCGGTCCGGGTCTCAGCGGATCGGTTCTTTTTATATAAAGGCGGACCGGTCCGGGGTAGTCAGAGGCGGATCGGTTCGTTTTAATTTCAGGGACGGACCGGTCCGGGGTAGTCAGAGGCGGATCGGTTCGTTTTAATTTCAGGCGGACCGGTCCGGCTGACTGGATTTCTGAATTCTTCCTTTCTTTTGATCTTCGGATTCCGTTGATGATGAATGGACTTTGAATCTTTGCAACGGTGTTACGGCTAATGACATATACAAGTATGTTGGACAAAAATGTCCTTACAAATCTCCCCCTATGTCTATGCCGGAACAAACATAAAAAATTCGAATTATCTATAATCACAATGCCTATACAAATCTACCCTTCCATGAACCCAAAAACTGAAAGTGGTACAAATGACTAAGGCTGCATCATTTGTTCTTCGAATCTTCAGAAATCTCACCGCTTTTCTCATCAGGGTGTGCAATATGGGATTATCAAAAGATGTACCTACACACATGAGACAAAGCAAATACCAAGTGACGTATCGAGTTTGAAATGAGATAAACATAAGCATATATATCAATTTAAGATGATATTCTCAGAATTTCAAAACTCCCCCATAATCAGATAATTCATTCATTCTCCCCCTTTTTATGATGTCCCCAAATAGACAAATGAGAGAAATAAATCAAGCAATCAAGTACCGGGGTGACACAAGGCATAAAATCACACCATGAATGAACATAAAACAACCAAGTAGGTGATAGTGTAAAAGAATGGGTGTGATCAAAATTCGATAGGAAAATCAAAGCATACAAACATGACATATGTGCACGATGAATATTGGATATTCCTAACGAATGAACTCAAATGCTTCCTTTGGTGTAAAAGATTGGAAATATAAGATATTGATTATATCAAATCTACAAATCAAAGCTCAAAGTGATTTCTACACCAATAACGTCCAAAATGATTTTCATGCTTTTTCAGGACTTTCAAGGAAGTGCAAACCCGTTTTTCAATCTCCAACCAAACTCCCTCAGATTTATATTTTGAATAGAGGAATACTAAATTCTCAAACTTTGGAGAATTGGGTGAAACCTAAATGGCCCATATTTGGCATGAATTGCTTTTTATTGGCTTATCAATTTTTTCGGGCTCTTTTAACCTCTTAAGACCTCGGATATTAAAATTCCTCCATTTTAGGTCCTTTTTAACGGTGGCTTTTGCGCAAAGGATAAGAATCAACTTTCGTAGCCCCTCCCCGTTATGAAAATATACACACAGTCTCACCAAAACGGTTTTTACATGCAATCCAATCTTGTCAAGTTTTATCGCATATTGTACATTGTATAGACAGAATTAAGATAGAAACACTCAAGCCAATATGTGATAGACAAGTACAATAGACAAATACAGCCGTGCATGTGTGCAATAAAGGATATAGGAGTCAAGCATGTAGGAAATATCACTAATTACATCTCAAGGACTCCAATCAATGTTAAGCACATGGATGAAATGATGTAGCCTCTCAAATCTCTATAAAACAGTCACATGGATAAATGGAATGAAGTTGTGACTTGGCTATCTTAAATGCTCATCCATAAAAGGCAAATCTCTTTTTGAATTTTTCAGAAATTTTATCAAAATAAAATCTTTTTGTGTTTTTCTAAAAATTTTTCTAAAAAGAAAATCTTTTTGTATTTTTCAAAGAATAATGAAAAGCAAAAATAAGTAAAACACACTAATAGTACAATCTAGCAATAGGCATCAGAGGATATGAAAATGACAATGCAATCTACGCTAGACATGGACCAACCCCTCAGTCAACTGTGCAAATCCCCAAAGACTTCCTAAGACTCTCAAATCTAAGGGCATCTAAAGGTTTCGTGAAAATATCGGCTAACTGACGGTCGGTGGGAACGAAACTCAGGGATACGACCTTCTCCTCAACTAACTCACGTATGAAGTGTTCGCGTAACTTGATGTGCTTTGTGCGCGAATGTTGGACAAGATTGCGGGATATGTGTATCGATTCCCGTTACATTACGTTCGATACTCCCGATACCGTTACACCGCGACCGCAACCGTTACGTTACCCGATACCGTTATTTTAAACCATGACTCAACTCCTCCTCATGGGGCGGGTGGATAGCAAGAGATGGGTTAATATATTTAACCCCGAGTCAAAATCAGTCGACTGGGCCACACCTTGGTCTAGAACCGCATAAAACTTTCCAGTGATCAGGGGCGTGGCTTTTATTTTGAAACTAAAAACAGAAAAATGAACAGAAATCAACACTTCTTGAAAATCGACATAAACATAAATCAAGGGGCGTGGCTCTTATTTAAAAGAAAAACAGAAAAAACAATTACAGCTAGGGAGAAAATTTACCGGAGTGAAATGGAAGAGATGTGGAGAGAGAGATTCAAGATGTGGTGGTTCATGAGTTTTTAGGGCTCATAATGGATTTGGGTTTTCTTAAGATGTGGGTTTCGTAACTGGTCTGAAATTTGTGCATCGATAAGTGGATTCATTCAAATTAAAGTGAGGGTAAGAGTTAGAATTGATTGAAATACCATTATACCCTTGTGTTTGAATTTTGAAAAAAAGGCGGAACACAAATTAAAGTGTGATAAAAGAGGGGGAATTTAATATATAAGGGGTAAAATAGAGTTTTCTACTTTATTAGATTCCCTTCATTTTCCATGTCACAATGCTAAGTGGTGACATGGCACTCTCTCACACCTTTAGATCGACTAAAAAAAATCGATCACAACCGTTAATTTGTTGACACTATTCAAACACCCCTCTCCCATATTATATATATATATATATATATATATATATATATATATATATATATATATATACACACCCACCCACCAATGTGAATATTCTACTTATGTGTGACAATAGACAGTTAGATAGTAGATATCTAAAGATTAAATTAAGTAGTGAAACTTAATTATTTGAAAAGTGAGAAAATAAGTGAAATGATAATTTCAATTATTATAACGTACGAGAAATGTTAACTAACTAGTGAAATACTGTATGTGCGGTACAAGAACAAAGGCATGTTCGTATTCAGAAATACTTTATTCTAGTTAGCTTGGGTAGAATAGCTAGGTGGGCTAAATAGAAACGTTAGACGTGCACAATAGTTAAGAGGTGAGGAAACTCAAGCGAGTGTATGTGAACCTAACATGTGTAATCAATAACTGATTTTAAATTGTGATAAATACTTGCTAAATATTTTCAAAATGTTTTGGGTTCTAACCCCTGCTATAAAATCTTTTCAAAACCTTGTAAGTGTCTGCCACAGGGACGCCAGACTTGATGATTCCTTACAGGGACGTATAGCTGAAGTGTTGAGGAGGCTTGAAGGGTTTTGTTTAGACACATCATTCCTTCAGTTCTAGTGTAGGCCCTTTAGCAGCATTTCAATATTTATGTTTCAGCGTGTTGCCCCAATTGAGACTTTATTTATTCAGTATTTCAGTTTCAGACTTGTATTCAGATATTCTTATTAGTTGGATTTATTGTCCTGGTTTTGGTATTTTTAGCCCATGGTTTATTTGGCAAGACTTTATTTATTTATTCACTTTAGATGGTTTGGACTCTAGGATTATGTGAATGTTATAATTAAGTTTTCTACATATTATTACTTGTCTGTTTAATACAAAATAAAATTTGGCACCACCTTAATTAACTATTAAGTGATTAGTAATTAATTTGGTTTTTGACAGTAATGCTAAGAATGAACCATTTTGTAAATCCTATTTTAATTTAATAAATGCCTAATCACCTGATATTTAATTAGGCGGGGTGTCACATTACTGAGTTCCAAGTTATCGACATACTTGTTTGTTTCAATCTACTGCTCGGTCGACCATGGCTTCACAACATCAAGAGGGAATAATCCTCTCTCCATCAGAAAATACAGTTCTTCGCCAAAGGGCAAATCATCAGCATCTTGGGCGACGATGATAATACTGAGAATTCAAGCACCAGTAATCCGATACTGGAAATACAATATGGGGTGAATGATATGCTCCATTTAGTATTTTGAATCTAACCACTTCCACTCCTACCAGGGGATGATTTCAAAGAACATGTCTATATAGAACATAACCCTCACAACAATGTCAACGTGATACAGATGTTCAAGAATATGCACTTCATTCCCGGATTAGGGCTGGGACAATGAAAATAGTGAATGCTGGAACCCATAATCCTAAAGAAGTCCTTTCCTGCATATTCCCTAGGTTATCAACCATCATCAGAGGAACTCAAAATGCTCCGCCAACCCCGGTTGAAGCGAAGATTAAAAATTACCAAGACTATCTCGGAAGATTACCTGAACAGAAGATTCATTAAAGAGGGTGAGATTTTACCTTTTATGGCTTTCTCTAACCATGGTATGATCACGTGGAGAAGAAGATGAAGCCACTAATGGAGGTTTTCTCTCAAGATAGTTATTCCTGGTCCAAAGACTCTTAGAATCATGAGCAACCACTCATTGAGGAAGCTATAGTTATTACCGAGGTTTTTGAGGGAAGTGACTCTGAGGACTCATTCAATCTACAGACATTGGGGCGGACACTCTGCATGATCAATTCAAGTGCTACATTGTCCGATTTGTCCAACCAATCAAAGCTATTCATGAACTCCTCCTCAACTGGAATGATATACCAGTTCCACCTACTAAAATGCAATCCAACCCAGATGTTGATCCTATCCCTTACTCTTTTGTTGCTCCTCCATTTTCTGATAATAATTTAATCGATACCTCTTTTGACGAGGTTCTCAACTGTATTTTTCTCGAGAATGAAATAAATAAAGATTTTGAGTATCTTGTTGTCCCTTACATTAATTGTCTTGTAACTAATCAAACACTAAATGATGATGATTTTTTAAATGAATAATTCTTAATTGGTCTTAATTAGGTTAATAACAAACAACATAACAAGTTCAAATAATGAGGATGAGACTGATGTTATCAATCTCGGTTCTAGTAGGAAACTATGTGTGATTAGGATAGGGTCCACCCTTGACGAGCATGAGCGCGCGTAACTCGAAAAAATACTGAAGGAGTTTATGGAGGTCTTCACATGGTCCAATGATGATACGCCTTGCATTGACCTGAAGATAGCTCAATACGAGATTATAAATCTCCTACAATGCAAACCAGTGAAACAAAAAGTGCAAAATCCCCGCCCCGAATGGTCATTCAAGGTTAAAGAAGAGGTATCCAAATAGTTGAATGCAGGTGTCATCCGGGTGATCGAATATCCCACATGGCTAGCCAACATTATACCCATACAAAATCAACAGAAAAGGTTTGCATGTGCATTGACTACCGGGATTTGAACAAAGCATCATTGAAATATGATTACCCACTACCCAATATTGGCATGATCATGCATAACACAATCAACCATGCTCTCAAATCATTCATCGATGGGTTTGTTGGACATAATCAGATCAAGATACCCCCTAATCATTAAGAAAAACAACATTCATTATCCCTTAGGGAACCTTTTGTTACACAGTTATGCCATTCGGTCTAAAAAAAACACAGGGGCTACCTACCAAAGGGTTTCCATAACCATCTTGCATGATCTGACACACAAAGAGGTCGAGGTCTATATAGATGATATGATAATTAAGTTTAAGACTTAGGAAGGTCATGTTCCTACCCTACGAAAGTTCTTCGAACGACTGTAGTGATACCAGATACGACTTAACCCACATAAATGTGTCTTCGGCATCACCAAAGGAAAGTTTTTGGGATTTATGGTTAACTAGAAGAGAATTGAAGTAGACCCTACCAAACTGATATCCATGCTCAAAATTCCACCACCTCGAACGGAGAACGAGGTGCTAGGATTCTTAGGAAAATTACAATATATTAGTCGGTTCATCAGCCAATTGACTTCTATTTATGAACCCATCTTCAAACTCCTCCAAAAGGATTCCACCAAATTTTGGAATTAGGCTTGTCAGGAAGTCTTTGACTGAATAAAGTTGTACCATAATCGACGTTCGTTACTCATGCTACCACAGCCTGCTCTCCCTCTACTCCTATACTTGACCATAACAGACGCCACAACTGGGGCTTTGCTAGCCTAATACCTTGAAGAATCCCTCAAAGAAAGGGCCATATATTATGCCAGTCATAAATTAGATGGGTACAAAGTCAACTATAATGCCTTGGAAAAAGCATGTGCCGCCCTTATTTGGCTCACTCAGAAATTATGGCACTACATGCTCGCTTTTCCCATCAGACTTGTGTCCCAAATGGATCCTATCAAAAACTTACTCAAGAAATGTTCCCTATCTAGTTGAATGGCTCGATTGTTGATGCTGCTAGTCGAGTTTGACATTGTGTATATCACGCAAAAATCCATGAAAGGGAGATCCATGTACCGGTATTCCTTCAGTTCCAAAATGGGCTTCAACTCCCCCCGCCATGGCATCGACCAATGCAGACATCAAGATCCGTGCTCCACGAATCAGTTTACCCAGTTCTCTATGGATGGGCCAAAGATGATGAAATAACGAGTGAAGAAATTCGGCATAATAGCCAATGGATATTCAGGGGGAACCACCAAACGGAATCTCTTAGATAACCACATAAACAACATAATTAGGCTTCCTCTCAAAAAATCAAAACGGCCTTCTCGCCTAGCATCTGGACCATTCAGGGTCTCCACCAATATCACCACTGCAAGATTGTGACGGTATGACATCGACGCTGTAATAGCATCCAATTAGGGTCTACCAATAGCTCTGGCATGGTCCACATCACTGAAATACCGCAGATGAATATAATATAGGATAGTTTGGAGAAAAATCATTTCCCCATTGACCAATGGCCGAGCCGGTGAAGGAGAGATGTGGAGAAACCCTTCTAACATCTCCCGAGGATACCCGCCACACTAGGATTAACCCTAAATATAGTTGAAAACTCCTCATAGGTTTGATAGGCCTCATCCAAACCAAAGTGAAAAATATGATCCTCGGGATACCAAAATTGTGATGCCACTGCCAGCATATTCCAATTCATGGGACAATTCTGCCATAAAGAGACCTGAAGCAAGTTAAAAGCGTCGAAATCTACATTGTGAAAATACATAGCTTTCAAATTCTTGAGATATGAAGAAAATTCTACACTAATAGGAAGGGCCATTTTGGGAAATAATGAGACAGAAGGCAAGAAATAAGGAAGAATGGAGAGAAAATGTGAATTGGTGAGAAAACCCCACCACCTTACACCCTTTTATACATGGAAACCTTGGCTAAGGATAATAAATTTGAGGAACCCGAGTAAATGACTGCCCCACCAAGTACCTTGAAGCTGCAGAAAGTACAATCAAAGTCTTAGGGTGATTTGACTGGACTCACCTGTCGATGGGCAGGACAAGGGGTATGCCGATTGACACCCCCTTATTTTAAATAATTATATCATTCCTTTTTTGTCAAAATCAAAAATCTAAAAAAAAAATCCTTAATTCAAAAAATCCGAGTTGGTTCTTCTTATATTATCCATTTTTACTCATCCTTTCTCAAAATAAATTTTCTCTTGAGTTATTTTAAAATCCCATGCTCTTTACAGTCTCAGCAACAAAGTAAAAAGTGCATGTAGATTAAGTCATTTAAATAAAAAATAAGTAAAATTTCATTTGATTATATATATAGCCACTTGCTTCATTATATTTTTTCTAGAATAAAGAAGAAAAATAGAAAAAGAAAAATAGACAGGGGGACTCAGCCTGAAAACCCCCATCTCTCATATCATCTCTCTGAGACCCTCATCCCGATGACGAGCACGCTTCCCCCGACGGAGAGTAGTGAGCCTCTACTACCCAATGCATATACCTCCTCTAAAGAAGCAGATGACACAAGACAAGAAGGAACTAAAACCAACTCCCTAACATAGGTCACCCAGTCTCGGATGTCCCTGAGCCAAGTAGTCGACACCGGAACATGCTGCAAGGAGAACAACAAAAACAAAAGGAAAATCATTCAGTCTAAAGAAAAGAAAATCCAGAAAAGGAAAAAGAAAGAAAATACATATACCTCTAGATAAAGGACATACTCTACCAGGCCCAACACTCACGGATCCATCGCATTAGGGTGATGCAACATGCGTAGTGATCCCCCTCCAGCCAATCGAAAATTATACAAAGGCAGGGCAAGCTGAACGAATGGAACCGCCACTGCCGTTATTGATGATGAAGCACCAGCTTTACAGTGGACGGACACCACCGACAGAATTATAATCTTGACCGAAGCCGTAGGAGGCGGAGGCCTGTTCACCACATCGTAGATATAAGTAGGTATCATCTAACTCATCACAAAGTCGATATAATGATAAGTCGTCGTCGTCGTATTCATGTATGAAGAGTGGGTCTCACCCACCATCGCCACCGCCCTAGCCTCCTTCTACATCTCCCTCACCTACCTCATGTACATCGGGGGGTCCACTTGTCATCTTCCATGATCTGTAGGATCACTCTCTCCCCCAAATACGAAGAGTAGATGAACTCGTGCGCGAACAGCGGCACATCTGCGCATGCATCCCAGTCAGCCCCATGTACTGGATAGCCATCCCCCAGGGGTAGAAGGTCACCTTAAATTCCCAATAAAGATAAATATTTGCGTAAATAGAGAAAATGTCATTATAGGATTAAAAATAAATAAGGACTAACCCTATCGCAAGTGAGGGTGTTCCAGGCCTGACGCACTGTCGAGTCCCCCACCTCCTCATCATGTAAACCAATTAAATAGTCATTGATCCCATTTACCTCATAAAACCACGTCATCATGGAGACAAAAGTAAGCAAAAGAGAAAAATTAAAAACTAAATGCAAGAAAATGCATAAAGTAGAAATGCAAGAATTACCTTTGGTAGTTACATGGCCCCAATAAAAGTTTACTAGCAGCACCGACTGAAAGCATCCAAAAAAGAATAAAGGGTCACCAAAGTTAGGCTCCCCCAGTTATAGAGAGTGATATTAAAAATACCATAAAAATGGGAAAATCCATAAGTTGACGATGTCGCCGCTCGATGACACCAAGAACCCTCCCAATAGAAGAAGAATAAATAAATAGGCCATCTTCCACACCTACATCCCGTCCGTATCATCAATCCTCCGGCTCAAAAGCATCTCCCTCAGAGCAGAAATATGGACAGAATCCCCAAAGAGTATCCCTTCCACGTCTCCCAACGCAACCCTAATCATCTCATGTGTCACCCTTAAAAATCGGTCCACCTCTATCTAAAAACCCTGACAACCAATCCCCAGTAGCTGTTGGATGTCAATGGGAGTCACCGTCATATCCCTAAATCCAAAATAAATTGTGTGGGTAATGTCCCACCACCTCTCCCTGAGAGCACATAGAACAACTGTATAGCGCGGCGTCTTATCCAAAACAGATCCTAAGCACCCGAAACCCACTAAAGAAACTACCAAGTGCATCCTCGCCGGAAGGTGTTCCCACACATCCTTAAACCCCGTCATCCCTCGGGAACAAAAACTCGTCGAAGCCATGTCAGTCTGCCAAAATAATGAAATCTTTTGTCAACTCAAGGAAACAAAAGAAGAAAAGAAGAAAAATAATGCCAAAGGTCATCATTCTTACATAGCTACTACGGTTCCTCACCTTAGATGTACGGTAATGCACATGCTCACGCAGATTAGTACAATCATCAATAACTAGCTCGAACAACTAGAAGCAATTTTTGTTGCCCAATGCTAAGGGAACGGTAGCCCGCCACTCCAGGTTCGTCCTCGTCGACACCAAACCATGCCACGTAGGTCGCGTAAATCGAAAGTCTGCCATTTTTAGGACTCGAAGAACAAAAAGGCCTGTGAACGAATCTTAGCAAGAAAGGGGAAAAAAATTTGAATGCTAAAAGCTGTGAAAAATGAGTAGAATCGCCTCTTTTTATAGGAGGCCAAGGAGCATTCCGATCGGCAGTTCCTTGACATCCACCGATCGGCACCTGCCTCTTCCCCTTCCCAAGGTAGCCCAAAAGATCGTGCCATTATCAAATGACAACTCTTGCACCATGTCGGTCGACGACCCCCTGAATATATATATATATATATAAACAATTCTTTCATTCATAAGATTTGAAGCCATATAACCTTCATTCAATTATTATATCAAACAATAAACAACAAATAACATTCAATATTCAATTTTTCACTCATAATCATAATATAAACAAATAGTTATCAAATTATTAAAAAATGTGTTCATTCATCATCCCTTCGATGCAAGAAGGCAGGCCATACGATATAGGAATTGAGATAACCTTCAATATTATTAATGCCGCACTACTCAGTCAACCACAAGGGTTTATTATATTTTCCCATGGTCACATCCATGATTTGGACCCAACCTCGGGTGATAGAAATAGAAGGCAATGCAGTATAGCACCAGGGTGCGTATCGAAATCCTTCAACCCCTTAGCTATTGCATGGCCACTATGTGTGTTGATTATATACACAGTAGGCCAACTAATAGTTGAAACCGTGTAAGGACACAAATTTCCAATTGAGTCCTTTGTAATTTTAGCTCACTTCCGGACAAAAATATTTGAGTCATAGGATAGAGTTCATGAGTATCCATCCAAGCCTGTGACGTGTTTGTTGAAGACGTAGCGTCCAGATTTGTAAAGCTTCGTCATTGCCGAGTTTCTATTGCCCCATTTCGACGTCATCAACTTGAAGATTCCATAATCTCCAAAAGGTGTGAATGCATTTTTATATATACATGGAGACTTGGAATAATTTTATAAGGGTGTAATTTTATTTTAAAATGAATTTTTATTTTCAGAAGGTTACTTTTGAACTTTGAATAAAAAGTATTTGGAGTTAAAATGAAATTTTAACTTTCTGGCATTTCGTTTGAACGAGTTTGTCGTTCGAACGAGAATTTTGTTTGAACGAGAATTTTGTTTGAACGAGTTTTTCATCGAATTTTCCTTTTTGACCACTAGACTATCGTTAGATGGCCGTTTGAATGAGAATTCGTTCGAACAAAAATCTCTTTCGAACGAGATTTCTGGGGGGATTTTTTTTGTAGTTTTTGGCAGTTTTCTCCATGTTCCCACTACTTTTGTTACCACTAAATTTTTCCCAGATTTTATATGTGCGGGAACAGACCTTTTTTAGATAGCTTTTGAAACACTTTGAGAGAGAAATATTGAGTGAGAATTTCCAAAATCAAAAGTTCATGTTTTTGTGTTTTCAAGCCTTCGTGAATTAATTTCTACCAAAACACTTACACCCATCAGTTTATGTTTATTCCAAGTTCTTAAATCTATCTATCTATCTATCTATATATATATATATATATATATATATATATATATATATATATATATATATATATATATATATATATATATATATATATATATATATATATATATATATATATATATATATTTATATTTCTTGGAGTTGTTCGGCACCGGGTTCTACTCTACCTATCAAAGAGTTATTTTGGGTTTACTTATATATCCCACAAAGAAGAAGAGTTTGTTTGCTGCGGCATTCCCACTCAAAGAAAGGCTTTGGGTGTGGGTTGAAGGTTGTCCAAAAGGCCTCATTGGTGGATTACAAGGTTCCGGTAGAGTTCGGGATTTTTGACTAGGCATAGGTAGTTACAAGAAGACGCGTTAGGGACTTGGACGGAGTCAGGTCGAGTTGTGTAAGTCATCTGTCTTGTAATCATAAAACCATATTTAGTGGACTTAAGGCTAGGGCCATCCGAGCATTTTCCCATTTGGGTTTTCCTCGTACATCACGGCGTAGTGTGTTGTGAATTTATTTTATCTTGCAAATCACTTAGATGCATGCTTAGGTAAAAAGATAAAAATATGATTTAATTCACTTATCTTGTTTAAATTGGTGCTAAAATAATTTGGGTGAAATTTGGATTAATTTAATTCAAGTCAGTAATATAGTTTGATAAAATTTGGTTTGGCCTAATTTGCGAAAAATGAATTAATCTTGTTAGTCAAATATTTACGACTAGGGGTTGAATTAATTTGGTTTAAGTGAAAAAATTTATTTATCATTTAATTTAATTTCACTTTGAGTTTAGTTTAGTTTTAATTTGAAAGAAATTAAAATTTGTTGTTTGTATGTGTTGTGTTGAACCATCCTATATCGCATCTCAAGGTAATTAAAATTTGAGAATTTAAAAATAAGGGGTCTACGTTTCCAACAAGTGGTATCAGAGCCGTAGCGCTAATTTATTGCGTTAAGGTCCTTTAGTATTTTTAGTTAAAAATGGAATTTCCCCATTTTCAAAATTTCCTAATTTCGATGGTTCCAATTATGCGTATTGGAAAGCGTGTATGAAATCGGCACTAAAATCTATCGATGAGAGGGTTTGGTTGCCAGTTGTTAGCAGGTGGTCCCCACCTACATGTTTGATAGAAAGTGAGTGTGTCCCCAAATACGTAGATAGATGGGTCAGGATGAATTTAAACTTGCTGATTTTAATTCCTGAGGTTTAAATGCCTTTTTTAGCGCGGTCACACCGGATGAATTCTGACGTATAATGATGTGTGAAACCGCTAAGGAAGCTTGGGATATATTACAACTCACTCGCGAGGTAACTGTTGTCGTTAAGGCTTCTAAACTCCAAAACCTCACCACTCAATTTGAAACCATCAAAATGAATGAAAAAGAAACTTTTGATGAATGTTATGCTAGACTTTCCGATATAGTAAATTCATCATTTAATTTGGGAGAGAAAATACCCGACGATCGAGTAGTAAAGAAAATTTTAAGCTACCTACCCGAGAGATTTATCCCTAAAGTGATCATTTTAAATTCTTTAGCCACCTTGCACTCTACCAAACTTGAGGAACTAGTAGGTGATTTGCAAACCTATGAACTAGATATGTTCCCCTCCAAAAATGAAAACAAAATTTATAAGGGCATTGATTTGAAAGCCCAAAAGGAGGAAAAACAAGTTGTGGTTGATGAGAGTGATAGTGACTCGGAGGACATGGCTAGGTTTTCTAGTAAATTTCAAAAATTTCTTAAATTTAATAAAGATAAGTTTAAAAATGATTTTAAGAAATTTAAAAATTCTAAGCATGACAAAGTTGAAAAGATCCTTAAAACATCTAATGAAAATCTTAATAGGGATGAATGAAATAGTTGTTATGGTTGTATGGGTTATGGACATAGGGATTTTGAATGCCCCACTAAATTAAGGAGAGAGGGTAAGCAACCTATTTCATATAATGCCACCCTTAGTGATAGTGATAAGGAAGAGGGACCCGATCCCCCCATTGAGCGCAACTTTACCACGTTCATGGACTGTCATGAAATTGATAGTGAGAAATTATCTGACGATGACATCTCAAATCATGACACTTTCGAAGCCTTTATTTGTGAAGCTAAAAAGGATGATGGTGATGATGCTGAAATCTAGCACCACCCGATACGTGATGATGAGCTCAAACAATAGTAACAATGGCAGCCATAGAGATGTAAGTGTATAAGTGTGTAGAAGGAGATGAGTATAAGAGGAATAAGACAATGATGTATAGTGGTTCAGCCAATTAGACCTACATCCACTGTGAGTGTGTGATCCACTAAGTATGGGCACTAATGGCCTTGGATACAATGCACATAAGCTCACTTTATCTCTCTCTACTGTGTGTACAAGAAGAGTTTTTGCTAGGGTTACAATTATCGATCGATCTCCCCTGTAGGGTTGTAGGTGACAAGTATATATAGGTCTTGGGGGTGTAGTGTACCCCCAAGTATGCATGGTGCATGTGAATGATGATCTAGCCAATCCCCTGTTGACACATGTAGATGCCAAATGATGACATAATATTCCCTCACATGAGGGAGTGATTTTGTTATAACGGTCTCCCATGTGCCATGTGAGCCTCACGCGCACTGTTCCACGCGTCTCCCAAACCACGCGCTGTGATGATATCACCCTCGGCCTTTGATATGAGGCCGAGGGCAAAGTTCCTTCCTGCAACGAGGCTGGCCTAATTTGGGCCTCGTACTGTCGTATCCTCAGGGGGTCATCCAGAACCTGATGGAGGGTCAGCCTCCTGAGGGGTCTTCCGGAACCCGATGAAGGGTCGGCCCCCTGAGGGGTCGACCGGAGCCTGATGAAAGGTCGGCCCCCTGAGGGGTCGGCCGGAGCCTGATGAAGGGTCGGTCGGCCCCCCTGAGGGGTCGTCCGGAGCCTGATGAAGGGTCGGCCCCCTGAGGGGTCATCTGGGACTTATGAGGCGCAGGGCGCCCTAGGCATGGCCGAGGGTATATATGGGTATATCAATCACCCCCAGCCCTTAGACCTAGATAATGCTGAGATGGCTGAGGAATAATGTTGCTTTTGAGACCAAGTGTATGGTCTGTTTGATGAGTGACACCTGTCAAGCTGATGTGACAGCTGTCAAATTTTTATCCAATGTCATTCCGGGTTTCAAGGCGCGGCGGCTGCATGCTGCTTGGGGCTTTGTTCCCTAATGATGTCCTCCTCGTGGGCTGTGCTTTGGCTTGGGTAATGGGCCCACTCATTACTAAGATATATAAGCAATTTTTGAAACCGTTCATTCTCTTCTTCTTCTTCGCGCCCAAGCTCTCTCTTTTTCTAGATTTCCAACAGACAAACCTCCATTCCTGCAAATTTCAACATTTCGAGGTTGGCAGCCTCGCTCTTCCCTCTTATGGTAATCCCTCTACCCTAGCGTCCTCTTTTCATTCATTTCTTGCTTGATTTCTTATTTTAGGCTTGTAGGGTAGGATTTTCCTTAGGGTGTTTCATAACTTTTATGGCGTCTTCTTCGGCGACTGGTTCTTGAGTGTTCTTGATTAAAACACATGGTTTCTTTTGTTTCGATCCAAAAGTTCAGTTTGGTCAATTGCAAACTTATTTGTAGTTAGCTTAGAAATTCATCCAAGTGTAGGGTCTCCCCCTTAATGCTTAGGAGGCTTTACAGTTTAACCGAGGAGTTCCCATCCTTGAGAGAGAAGCTCTTCGTAGAGATTAGGCGAATAGAGGAAGAGGAGGAGAGGAGATGAGGGGCCGACCCTAATTAGGTATGACCCATTTTTCCTATTCCTCTTGCCATAATAAGACCCTCTAAGTCTTGTGGGTCATCTTGTCATCCAGCTGAGAGTTATTCGAGTGAGATGGATGAGAGAGCGTCGTCGCCAATTGGCGCTGGACCTTCTGGGAGAGGAGAGGCGTCTGACCTAAGCCCAGGCCTACAGGCCGAGGGTTACTTCCGAGGCTGTCCCTGTGTCAAATCTATTCTACATGCCTTCCAAATGGCTTTTCCCTTAGGGCCTATGCCAGGTGATGAGGCCGAGGTTGAGGGTGAGGGGACTGAGGATAATGAGGACACAGATGACCCAGTTGAAACATCTCACGCCTCATCTTATATTTCCTCGGTCAGGGATCGTGACCTCCTTCTGTAGAGGCATGCATATGGTGTTCCTCGCACTATATCTATGAGGGTTCCCTCTGAAGACGAGGGGGTCTTTGAGGGTGAAGATGGAGAGATAGTGGTGTACGGACAGATGTTGAAGCTAGGTGTCAGACTCCCTTTTCATCCTGCTGTCGTGGAGATTTTATCAGCCCTCGGCGTTGCCCTCTCTCAACTTCCACCCAACTCTTGAAGGACGATCCTCGATTATGTCTCCTTATGGAAAAATGCTTTCACTGATGAGACCTCGTCCGACGTATTCTTGGCCTGTTACAATATCACCTCCTCATCCAAACAGCCTGGGTATTATCACCTGGGAGCGAGGAGGCCTGACAAAAAACTTCTCCACGTGGCACAAACCTCTAACCACGATTGGAAGAAGAGATTCTTCTTTGTCTCCGGAGAATGGGAGTTTTCTGCCGAGGCACAACTTGTAGCTTACGGTCCGAGGGTCCCCAGAAGATGGTCTAACCCTTCAATGAAGGCCAGATCAGACCCCGGACTTAGTCTGGAAGAGAAAGATATAGTTGACTATCTGAGAGGATGAGGGAGAGGGAGTGAACTTCCAAAGTTTGAAGATCTGATGACCCCTCGATTCCTCAAGGAAGCTGGTCTGAGGGTAGGCCCTCTGACAGAACTATGTGAGTTATATTATTTTTTCCATTCTTTACTTTTTTCAAGTGTTTCATCATTGCCTCTGCATTTTTCTGACGTGTCGTCCTCCTTTTAGGTCTTCCTACTGGTATATCGGACTATCTCTGGGAAATGACTGCTCCCAGTTTGTTGTCAGGCTTGGCCAAGAAGAAAGGCAAGGAGCCTCAGTAAGCTCCGAGGAAGACGCAGACCATAGGACCGACACCTACTGAGCCGGCCGTCGACAGACAGAAGAGGAAAGAGCCCGAGGTCCCCGTAGACCCTCGGCCAGGATCACGGACGAGGGTAAGGGTTGAGGCGTCTGAGGGAACCGCCTCTTCTTCTAGCATGGGGGCCTTCTGGTCCCAGAACTTGGCAATTCTGAAGGTCGAGCCATCATCACTTATCGCAAACTTGAGGGTGGCTAAGGCGTCAATGTTCTCCGCTCCCTCAGATGCCTCCGGCGAATGTGTATGACTACGGCCTGCATGCCCTGGCTCAGGTACTTGTCTTGATCCATTCCCTTAACTGCATTCTTTCACCAACTGTTTCCTCGGCTTCTTAACAAGTTCTTTTTCTTATTCAGTCTGTTTGTGCTTTTACCTCGGCCACCAAGTGGATGGCAGAGAATCAGGAGAAATTTCATGAGGCCGAGAGGGCCATCCAATATGAGGCCGATCTGCAGACCGACTTAGAGACTGCAAGGGATGAGCTAGAGAGTGCCAAAACTGAACATGCAAGGATTTTGGATGACCTTATGAGGCAGCATGACGAAGACCTGAAGGCCAAAGACGTGCTCATTAAGGAGAAGGATGAAGCCTTGACCAACCTAGGGATTCAGCACAAGGCCGATCTTGAGGCGGCTGTCAAGAAGGCCGAGGCCGATGCTGTGGAGGCCTACAAACTCTCGGATGAGTTTCAAGGCTTCGGCCTTGAATACTTGGAGAGGGGAATTAGGACGTCCTGTCGGTGGGTCATCTTAAAGTTCGCTGATGCAGTGTCGTCCGTCCGCCCCGCTCTAGAGGCGGTCCAACTGGACGACCCCTTGATTACCGAGGCTCTAACCCAAGTGGAATCACAGGTGCACGTCGAGGGTGTCGGCACGTCTGAAGACCAACCAGTCATGGTCGTTGAGGAGACCTCTCTTATTGATGTTGAGGCCCTGCCCTCTGACGTCGTTCCATAGGGTGGCTGTTTGTAGCCTATACCCTCTTGATGTAATTAATATTTTTGTAATCTACTTTGTAGAACACTTTGTAATACTTCATTTATATCATCATCTCTCTTGTTTTCTTCCATATTTGTCTTTTGTATGATTTGCATTGTGAATTTTTTATATTATCACTAACCCCTCCCTCGTCTTTCTTGAGGACCATGGTGGGGTCGTCCCCTCCATGGAACCTCATTATAGCCGAGGGTTATAATCACCAAATTAATGGTTTTAAACAAAGTTTTCCCTCATCTTTCTTGAGGGCCATGGTGGGGTCATCCCCTCCATGGAACCTCATTATAGCCGAGGGTTATAATCACCAAATTAATGGTTTTAAACAAAGTTTTCCCTCGTCTTTCTTGAGGACCATGGTGGGGTCGTCCCCTCCATGGAACCTCATTATAGCCGAGGGTTATAATCACCAAATTAATGGTTTTAAACAAAGTTTTCCCTCGTCTTTCTTGAGGACCATGGTGGGGTCGTCCCCTCCATGGAACCTCATCATAGCCGAGGGTTATAATCACCAAATTACTGGTTTTAAACAAAGTTTTCCCTCGTCTTTCTTGAGGACCATGGTGGGGTCGTCCCCTCCATGGAACTTCATTATAGCCGAGGGTTATAATAACCAAATTAATGGTTTTAAACAAAGTTTTCCCTCATCTTTCTTGAGGACCATAGTGGGGTCGTCCCTCCATGGAACCTCATTATAGCCGAGGGTCGTCCTTCAAAGATGTTTCCATGCGTACTAGAACTGACAAACACAAGATGAAAAGAAACACTGATATTTCTCATTAATTTATCAAGTGTTCTATCGGAGCAACACTTCTTACAACTGTCGTTCGATAAGACTACAAAACTACTGATAGTATTTCTTCAAATGATCTGCATTCCAAGGGTTGGAAAAGGGTTCCCCCTCTAGGTTTTCTAGTCTATAGGTCCCAGGGACGACTTCATCGATGACCCTATATGGGCCATGCCAATTGGGATGGATCTTGTTGGGCTTATGCCAAGCCTTTTTGAGGACCAAGTCCCCTACTGCAATTGGTCTCTGCTTAACTATTTGATTGTAAAACCTTGCAGTCCTCTACTAGTAGGCAGCTTGCCTTATCTCGGCATCTTCCCTCCTTTCCTCAATCAGGTCTAAGTCGAGTCTCCTTTCTTCTGTATTTCTCTGGGGTCATACATTTGGACCCTATGAGTGGGAAACCCAATCTCGGTGGGGATGATGGCTTCTGAGCCATAAGCTAGCATGAATGGGGTCTCCCCGGTAGAGGTCTTCACTGTCGTCGTGTATGCCCACAGCACATCATATAACTCCTCGACCCATCTTCCTTTTGCCTCCTCAAGCCTCTTCTTGATTCCATCTAGGATTGTCCTATTTGTAACTTATGTTTGCCCATTGGCCTGAGGTCGGCCCGGGGTAGAGAAAATTTGTTTGTTACTCACCCTTTCACAGTACTTCTGTAGAGAGGTATTCTTGAACTAAGTCCTGTTATTCGAGATGAGGGTGTTGGGGAGACCATATCTGCATATAACATTTTTCCAGATGAACTGGAAGGTCTTCTGCTCTGTAATCGTGATCATCGGTTCGGCCTCTACCCATTTTGAGAAATAATCAATCGCTACGATGAGGAACCGATAGTTATTGACTGCTCTGGGTAAGGGTCCTATGAGGTCGATCCCCCACACTGCAAATGGCCACGGGGATGTAATGGAGGTAAGAGGCTGATGGGGTTGGTGAGGGATGGTGGAAAATCTCTGGCATTTATCGCACTTTTTTACATATGCCACGGAGTCTTTCCCCAAGGTCGGCCACCAGTACCCTTGGGTGATCACCCTCTTCGCTAAGGACCTGCCCCCAATGTGGCTTGAACATGATCCTTCATGCACATCTTGCAAAATGGATGGGTCCTCAGATTGGTGCACACACCTAAGTAAGGGGAGTAAAAATCCCTTTTTGTACAAGGTGTCCATAATGACAGTGAACTTTGCATCCCTGTATCTCAACTTCTTCCTTTATTGCCTTGCCTCTGGCATCTCCCTCTCTTTAATGTATCTGATCAGAGGGTCCATCCATGAAGCTTCCTGAGAAACATTTAGGCAATTTCCAAGTGTTCCCTCAGTGTCTTCAATAGTTTATCAAAGCAAAATTTCCACCGGGACTGTCCTCTGGATATCCGTCTTAGTCGTCGAGGCCAACCTAGCAAGGACATCAGCTCGACCATTATCGAGCCTCGGTATCCTCTTCAACTTTACTTCTCTCAAGCTCTTCAGTAATGACCGCACCTTCTTAAGGTACCTAGCCATCCTCTCGTCCTTGGCCTCGTAGGCTCCTAGTATCTGATTCACTACTAGCCTCGAATCACTATGAACCAAAATCTGCCCGGCACTAAGAGATCTGGCTAAGGAGAGGCCTGCTATCAAGGCCTCATATTCGGCCTCATTGTTGGAGGCCTTAAAGTTAAACCTCAGGGTGTACTCAATGTCTGTGCCTTCAGGTGCTGATACTATTAATCCAGCTCCGCTCCCACTTTTGCAAGAGGACCCGTCGACGAAGAGACTCCACACGGTGTGTTCTTCCGAGAAACTTCCCTCAGTGAGTGACCCCTGTCTGAAGAGATATCTTTCCTCTTCATTTTCAGCCACTTTCCTTCTAGTGGTGCTTGTCTCAGCCTTATCTGCAGGCTTGTCCGCGAGCTCACCTTGTCGGGTATCTATCTTCCCGAGGTTTCACCCTCGGCTTCATCATCTTCCCAAGTAAACTCGGCCAAGAAGTTTGCCAATGCTTGCCCTTTAATGGCCGTCCTAGACTGATACACAATGTCAAACTCCCCTAGCTCTATAGCCCAGGCCATTAGCCTCCCTGATTTTTCAGGCGTGTGCAAAACATGCATAAGAGGAGAGTCAGTGAGGACGACCATTGTATGGGACTGGAAGTATGGCTTCATCTTTCTTGATGCATGGATCAAGGCATAGGCCAACTTCCCCATCCTTAGATATCTTTGCTCTGCCCCTGGAGTGCCTTGCTGTTAAAATACACAGGCTTCTGTACCCCGTCTTCGTCTCTCACAATGGATGCACTGATGGCTGACTCTCAGACGGCGAGGTACACATAAAGTCGTTCACCCTGCATGGGCCGTGACAACAGCAAGGGAGACCCCATGTATGATTTTAACTCCTTAAAAGCCTCATCACACTCTTCACTCCATTCGAAAGCTTTTTTAAGATTTTGAAGAATGGTAGACACCTGTCTGTGGCCCTAGATACGAACCTGTTCAAGGCAGCAACTCTCCCTCTGAGTCTCTGAATGTCTTTAATGGACTTGGGGGTCTTCATCTCAACAAGGGCCTTTATCTTTTCAGGATTGGCCTCGATGCCTCTTTGGTTGACAATGAACCCCAAGAACTTCCCTGCTCCGACCCCGAAGACACACTTGGCCGGGTTGAGCTTCATCTGGTAATTGTCCATCGTATTAAAGGTCCTCTCCAGGTCTGCCACATGATCCTCTGCCTTCAAACTCTTAGTCAGCATGTCATCTACATAGACCTCCATAGACTTTCCAATTTGGTCTTCGAACATTTTATTTACGAGGCGCTGATACGTTGTCCCCGTATTTTTTAGGCCAAAGGGCATGACCCTATAACAGTATGTCCCCTTATCAGTAATGAAGGATGTCTTCTCTGCGTCTTCAGGGTGCATGAAGATCTGGTTGTACCTTGAATATGCATCCATAAAGCTCATGAGCTCATGGCCTGCGGTAGCGTCTACTATCTGGTCAATGCGGGGGAGAGGGAAGCTGTCTTTGGGACAGTGCTTGTTGAGGTCGGTGAAGTCCACACACATTATCCACTTCCCGTTGGCGTTTGGGACAATGACTGCATTGGACAGCCATTCGGGGTAGATAACCTCTCTGATAAATTCACCATCTTCTAATTTTTTGACCTCATCCCTTATGACCTCATACTTTTCTCTAGAGTAAATTCTCCTCTTCTGCTTTATCGGTTTTTCTCCCTCTACCACATTGAGCTTGTGGCACATGATTTCAGGGTCGATCCCCGGCATATCTACATGACTCCATGCAAAGACGCTTCGTCTTCTCCTTAACAGTTTAATGAGGTCATCCTTGATATTGGGCTTTAGAGACTTGCCGACTTGGACGGTTTTTTTCGGGTCATCCTCATCAAGGATGATGGATTCTACCTCTTCCACGGCCTCTCTTTTCTTTAGCTTCGTCTCATCCCTCGGGTCTAGAGTATCAATATTGTAAGTGGTTGTATCCCTCTTGTGTGCCTCCCTTTCTTCAGCGAAGTTATAGTAACATTCTCGCGCTATCGTCTGGTCTCCCTGAACTTCCCCCACCCCGTAAGGGGTAGGAAATTTAGCCATCTGATGGACTGTAGACGGCACAGCTTCAAACCCCTTGAGGGCCACACACCCCAGTATGATGTTGTAGGCCGAGAACACCTGTTCATCCATCACAAAGAAGCTGACCTTCAAGGTAAGCCATCTCGGCCACTCGTCCCCCATCCTGACATCGGCCTCATACACTCCAAGGGGATGAACCTTTTCCCCACTGAACCCAACCAATGGATGATGGTATGGGACGAGTCTAGCACGGCTGAGGCCTAAGGCTTTGAAGCACGGCCAAAACATTACATCTGCAGAACTACCCCCGTCGACCAATATCCTCGGCACCTCACACCCGTGCACCCTAGTTGTGATGACGAGTGGGTCATCGTGTGGGGCTAAGAGGCCTTTGAAGTCCATTCTTGAGAACCCCACTATGAGAGTGTCCATATCGACCTTCTTCCTCTTTTCTGACTTGACCTCCAGAGAGGTTGAGTGTACCGTCTTCGTCACTGCCTTGGCCTCGGCCACATGGGCCTTCCTGTCAGCGACCTCAGACCCTCCTCCTGCTAGACCCCCTAAGATCATTCCCACTCCAAGCGAGATTATATTGAGCCTCTTGACAGGGACTTGGTTATCTCTCGGCGGGAGTTCAGGGTCGTCCTCATCATCATAAGGGTCGTCCCCTCTTTTTTGAGGACCTTCTTTACATTCATCACCTCGCTTCTTCCTGGGGTCGTCCCCTCGGCCCCTCTTGAAGGCACCTCTGTCGACATACTTTCTGAGCTTCCCTTCTATTAGCATCTTTTCAATCTCATCTTTCGGAGCGAAATATTTGTCTGTCACATGACCATGGTCTTGGTGAAATTCACACCACAGGTTCTTGTTCCTCTTGTTGGGGGTTGCCCTCAACTTCTCAGGCCACTTCAGGGATCGATCACTCTTTATCTCATTGAGAATCTGTTCACAACTGACCGTTAGAGTGGTGTAACCAGTGAACTTGTCATCCGTAGACCTCTTCTTCCTCTCTTTGTTCTTCTTAGGGTATTTACCCCCACTAGCGCCTCTTTTTTCATCTTCGTATTTTGCGGCCATCGCCTCTTCGGCATTCATCACCTTTCCTGCTGTTGACAGCAATTCAGCCATCGTCCTAGGAGGGTCTTCAGCAAGCTTCCATAACACCTTCCCCTTTTGGAGTCCTCCAATCAGGGCTGTCATAGCTATGCTCTCCTCATAGTCTTCCACCTCCAGCTTCTCTTTATTGAATCTGGCTATGTAGTCCCTCAGACTCTCATTTTTCCCCTGCTTAACATAGAGAATGTGGGTGGTCTTCTTCTGTGGCCTCATCCCAAAGCAAAAGTTGTGGATGAACCGGTCTGCCAACTGTTTAAAGTTTTCAATGGAATTTTTTAGAAGAGACGTGTACCAGACATGTGCAGCCCCAGTTAGGGTACCAGAGAAGGCATGACACCTCATCTCATCTGAGATAGAGTATATGTCTGCTGCAGATTGATACATCTCAATATGGTGGACAGGGTTGGTGCTCCCGTCATATCTTGGGGTAACCACAGGTGGCTTGAACTTTGATGGCGTAGGGAAGTTGACTATCTTCACCACAAAGGGTGAGCCTATGGTGTATCCCCTCTGAAGAGGGTCGCGGCTTTTCATTATATCGCCGATCTTATCCTCCAGCCACTGGATCGAGTCATTCCAAGGCCTCGTAGGGTCGGCTTGGCCAACGTTATCCCCTGTCGCTTCTTTGAGATGGACTGAGGGTTCTGCCGCGGCTGGCTTGTGTCAGCTGTTTACCTCCCTCTGACCGTCGTCCCGTCCTTGGGTCGGCCCCCATGGGGTCGGCCATCAGCCGCCTCCCTTCTGGAACTCGCAGCACTCCTTGATCTAGACAATTTTTCCCTCAGGTCATTCACTGGGCCCAGCCTCTCAAAGGCCGATCCCCTGCTCAGGTGATCGAAAGCAGAGCCTCTCGGGCGATCGTCAGGATTATGCCTTCCACACTTCCCTCTGCTCTCCTGGAGAGGTCGTACGGTATTGTTGGAGACCTCATACGGCTCCCAGCATTCTATGGGGGCTTCCTCCCCCTCCAGATCATCATACCTATTTTCGGGGCAAGGGTTTCCTTGCCTCCCAAGGGGTAGACGCCGGGGGTCAGCAACATCCCTACGCAGCTGAGGGGGTGGCAGGTCTTTGCGTGGTGCTTGGGGTGGTCCCCTGGACTTATGCTTTCCTAGAGCTGCTGCCGGAGTAATCATCTCAGGTGAGACCCCTGGTGGTCTTAGCATGTTCTGGCTTAGAGCTGTGAACTGATCATGCATGATCCGCTGGCTCACTGCTAGAGACTTCAAGGCTGCCGCCACATCAGCCATCTCAGACCGAGGTGGTAGCTGACTAGAACTAGGTCCTCCTCCGTCATCTGGTGGAGGGAGTGGTGGTGGTGGCATCTCCGGTGTCATGTGTTTGAGCTGCGAATAGCTGAACTGGAAAAAAGACTGGTGAGCTTGAGAACCTTAGTGGGTCTCTTTCAATGGTGAAACATCTCCTCTCAGGGGGAGAACTAGTTCACCACTAGAGTGCCTAGCGAGGTCAAGTTGTACAAAGGAAGAGATGTCTTCTCTTCCCACAGACGACGCCAAACTGATGATGATGAAATCTAGCACCACCGGATACGTGATGATGAGCTCAAATAATAGTAACCATGGCAGCCATAGATATGTAAGTGTATAAGTGTGTAGAAGGATATGAGTATAAGAGTAATAAGACAATGATGTATAGTAGTTCAGCCAATTAGGCTTACATCCACTGTGAGTGTGTGATCCGCTAAGTATGGGCACTAATGACCTTGGATACAATGCACATAAACTCACTTTATCTCTCTCTACTGTGTGTACAAGAAGAGTTTTTGCTAGGGTTACAATTATCGATCGATCTCCCTTGTAGGGTTGTAGGTGACAAGTATATATAGGTCTTGGGGGTGTAGTGTACCCCCCAAGTATGCATGGTGCATGTGAATGATGATCTAGCCAATCCCCTGTTGACACCTGTAGATGCCAAATGATGACATAATATTCCCTAATGTGAGGGTGTGATTTTGTTATAACGGTCTCCCATGTGACATGTGAGCCTCACGCGCACTGTTCCATGCATCTCCCAAACCACGCACTGTGATGATGTCACCCTCGGCCTTTGATATGAGGCCGAGGGAAAAGTTCCTTTCGACAACGAGGCTGGCCTAATTTGGGCCTCGTACTGTCGTACCCTCGGGGGGTCATTCGGAACCTGATGGAGGGTCGCCCAACTGAGGGGTCGTCCGGAACCCGATGAAGGTTCGGCCCCCTGAGGGTTCGTCCGGAGCCTGATGAAGGGTCGGCCCCTGAGGGGGTCGTCCGTCCGGAGCCTGATGAAGGGTCGGCCCCCTGAGGTGTCGTCTGGGCCTTTTGAGGCGCAGGGCACCCTCGGCATGGCCGAGGGTATATATGGGTATATCAGATGGTAGTGAGAGAGAAGAAGAGAGAGAGAGAGAGAGAGTGTGAAAGTGATGAAGATGTTGATGAGAGTGAACTTCAATTTGCATTTAGAGAATTATATGAAGAATATATTAAATTAAAAAGAGCAAATTTAAAGTTAGAAGCTAGTTTAAGAGAGCGTGCCGAGGTCGTTGATGAGAGTGAGTTAGTTGAAGACCTTAGGATGCGTGAGAGAGATCTTTGTGAGAAGCTTGAATATGTAGAATGCGAGAGAGATAGCATGGAATCAATGAAAAAGGAGTTTATTATGTTTAAAGAGATGAATGTTTTACTAGAGTCTAGAATTGTAGAGTTGCCAGAAAAATTGAGAGACTCTAGTGAGGTCAAATTTGATTTGGAGTGTAGGTCCGAAAAAATAGATAAAATCTTAGTCATGGTCCAAATAACAAATGACACTTGTGTTTTAGGCTTCGATTCTTGTAACTATTCCATTAGTAAAGCCAAAACCAATGCTTTGAGAGAATCACATAGAAACACTTCTAGAGGTCAATACTTAGGTACTACTTTTCGACGAGTCTTTACGTGCTCACATTGTGGTCGAATGGGTCATATTTGAAAGTTTTATTTTGATTTTAAAAGAATTTCTAGAAAATCCAAAGGTAAGGTAACCGAGGTAGCCAAGATCCCAAAATCTCGAGCGTGTCAATCTTCATTAGTTTGGGTTAGGAGATCCGACTTGGTTGCTTTACAAAATAGGATTTTTTATTCTAATTTACTTTCACATGCTTCCTCCCTTGCTAAATCCAAAGGTTGAATGTGTTAGTTGTTTTAATACTTTAGCTTTTGTACTTCATGCTATATTATTATGCTAATTGTATGCTTGTTTATCATTTTTCTAGTCTATGCTCCATCATTAATCACATGCTAGAATTATGATTTTAGTTTATCTTTTGTATTACATTTCTTTTGTTTTGTTTGCTTTAAATGAAAAATACAAAAAGATTTTTGTTTATCATTTGTGTTTTACCTTTTTAGTAATTTAGGCTTACTGAAAAATACAAATGATTTTTGTTTGTCTTTTGAGTAAATATTTTTGTTTGTTTGGGTTAAAAAATTTCAAAAACTCAAGAAGATTTTGTTTTTGTGTATTTTAGTTTGACACACTTTATGTGGCATGCGCTTGTGTTTGAATCCTTTACTATTCTCTCCCATGTGGCTAGAACGTTTGGTTAAGATTGTCAATCCTTAAAATGTTCTTTACCATGCCTACATGGAGTAGTTGGATTTTGTGTTGCGTAATGGATTATATTTTTATATGCCTCAATGCACACATGCACGAGCTAACTTGAAACTTTAACGTCTCATGTATATTTGAGCTTTGTGAGGTGTTATCCTACCAATCTAGTCATCTACATATTTTATGACCTAGGAGGACTTGTGCGTGTTAAATCCGTTGCACGTAAGATTTGTGTGTTATAAAAAAAATTGTTGTATGAATGTGCTCGAGGAAGGGGTTCGAATGGAAATTTATCTTTTGCGAGTAACCAACCATTTATAAGGGACCTAAAAGAAATTCGTGGTCCAAAGGCCTAAAAGTAAAATATGGCATTAAAAGAAAAATAATTTACCAAGTCCTATTTTGTTTAGTTGATATAGTCATTCCATGATTGTATGAATATTTTGAGGGAGTTTGGATGGTATATCAATTGTTTTGCACAATGTCCGTTTATCCTAGTTGCACTTTCATTATCATGACTCTATTGGTTTGTAGAGTCATCAAAATTCTAGGCTTATGTGCATTGTGTATGTTTATTCATTGAGCTCAATTTATATTGTCACGTGAGGCTATATCTAATTGTGATAAAGTTTTGCAATCAAATGAGAACTCCGTGAATATGTTTTAAGTGATTGGGTCGAAATTTAATTATTACTAGTTCACACCCCTACACTTTCGTTTACCACATGTATTTGGACACATTTTTTCCATACGAGTGTGAAAAGCTTAATGTATTTTTATGTCATGTGTGGTGTTTATTCCTATATATATGTGAGTGTGCGTTAGTGATATTCATTATGCCTACATATATATGGTAATTTTTTAAGTCTTTGCCATTTTAGCTAGTCCACCTATGCTTTAATTCATAATTGGTATCTAACTGGTTGCAAAATCTTTGTTTCATATCACATTATTAGTTTCTTATATTTGAAATTGATATCATTTTGTTTGCATCATAGTTAGCATCCATTATTCTTACTTGGATTAGTTATTGTTTATTGTTGCTCATATGCTTTCATGTCATTAACACTTTATGCATCTTCGCTGTACCTGTTTTCCCATATCTGTATATCCGTTGTGTAGTTTTTAGGGAGAGAATTCATACTTAATTCTATTAGGGGGATAATGATAGGGGATAAATGGTATTTAATCCTATTATAATCATATCTTAGTGTAGGAGATTTAACTTAGGGGGAAAGCGCTATCGTCTTAGGTTGATCATAGTTGATAAAGGAGATTAATTTATGAAGTATTTTTTTTACATGCATCTAAAATTCTTAATATTCCCTATGCGTTTGATAGTTTGCTCAAGTGTGCAGGAATTTTTCTCAGTGGCAACTTTCATCGGCAAAGCTATTTATCCTAAGGGGTCCTTGAGTCAAGATTCTTATTTTTTAGTTTTGTGTGGAAAGTTTTTGAGTCTAGTAGAGCTTGACGGACCTTTAGGATTTTGTTTTGGTTTTTTGTCCCGGAATAGCCAAGGGGGAGATTTGTAAGGACATAAATTTTCAATTGAGTCCTTTGTAGTTTTGGCTCAAACCCGGACAAAAACATTTGAGTCATAGGATAGATTTCGTGATTATCCATCCAAGCCTATGACGTGCTTATTGAAGACATAACAGTCATATTTGTAAAGATTCATCATTGCCGAGTTTCAAGTGCCTCGTTTCTGCGTCATCAACTTGAAGATTCCATAGTCTCCAAAAGGCATGAATGCATTTATATATATATATATATATATGGAGACTTGGAATAATCTTATAATGGGTGTAATTTTATTTTAAAATGAACTTTCATTTTCTGAAGGTTACTTTAGAACTTTGAATAAAAAGTTTTTGGGCTTAAAATGAAATTTGAACTTTCTGGTATTTCATTTGAAATTTTCGTTCGAACGAGTTTGTCGTTAAAACGAGAATTTCGTTCGAACGAGTTTGTCATAGAATTTCCATTTTGACTACTGGACTATCGTTAGATGGTCGTTCGAACGAGATTTCTGGTGGGAAATTTTTTTGGCAATTTTTGACAGTTTTCTCCATGTTCCCATTACTTTTGTTCCCACTAAATTTTTCCCATATTTTATATGTGCGGGAACCTATAAGGACACAAATTTCAAATTGAGTCCTTTGTAGTTTTGGCTCAATTCCGGACAAAAATATTTGAGTCATAGGATAGAGTTCAAGTTTATCTATTCAATTCTATGACGTGTTTGTTGAAGACGTAGCGGCCAAGATATTAAAACTTCATCAAATGCCGTGCTTAATGTGCCTTTTTTCTAAATCACCAACATTGGTTCCATTTCTCCTAAGGTATGAATGCATTTCAAATATATATATATATATATATATAGGAGCTTGGAACAATTTGTATTGGGTGTAAGTTTATTTTTAAACTGTTGTTTGATTTTAGAAAGGTTTCATTAAAACTTTAAAATAAAGTTTCTGAGCTAAAAATCGTATTTTAAGCTTTCTGGAAGTTCGTTCAATATTGTCATTCGAACGAGTTTTTCATTCGAACGAGATGTCATTCGAACGAGGTTTTGCCAATAAGTTCCCTGTTTGGCCACTGGAACATCGTTCAAATTGTCGTTCGAACGATAATACTGTTCGAACGAGAATTCGGACGAGTTTTCTAGCGACTTTACATTCTATACACTGAAACATCGTAAGAAGGTTCATTCGAACGAGACTTCGTTCGAACGAAAATTTCGTTCGAACGAGATTTGGCGGGAACAATTTATTTGGCAGTTTTAAGTAGTTTTCCCACTTTTCCCACTTCTTTTCCCCACTATCTTTTTATAGAACTACTTAGTGAATAAACCAACTTTTTCACTATCCTCCATCTCCTAGAGAGAGTTTTAGAGAGTTCAACTTCAAAAGAAAAAGTTCATGTTTTGAGTGTTCATTTTTTCAAGAAAAATTCCTTAAACACTTTTACACCGATATTGTTTATTCCAACTTTCAATATATATATCATTGCTTAGAGTGTTTGGAAAAGGGTTTTTCTCTACCGAGTTGAAGAGAAGTTTGCGTTTGCTTCTAAATCCCATAAAGAAGAAGTTCATTTGCGTTGACTTACTGACTTGGAGAAAGGCTCCTTGTTCGGGTGGCGGTGATCGAAAAAGTCCGATCGGTGGATTTCGAGACCACGGTGGAGCTCCGTGATTATTTGCTAGGCAGAGGTGTGTACGAGAAGAAGCTTCGGGGCCTGGACGGAGTCAAGTCGATTGTTGTAAGTCTTTCGTGTCTTGTACTTGTAAAACCATACTTAGTTAATTTGTGACTGGGGCCGTCTGAGATTTTTTCCTATTGTGGATTTTTCCTCGTACATCGCAGCATAGTGGTTTATTTGTTTATTTTATCTTTTGCAAAATTCACCTAGATGCATGCTTAGATAAAAAGATAAAATTGGTTTAAATCACTACCTACTTAATTTGGTGCAAAATTAATTTGGGCAATGTTTAATTAATTTAGTTCAAGTCATTTACTTTAATTTCATAAATTTTGGTTTGGCCTAATTTGCTAAAATGAATTAATGTTGTTAGGCAAATTTCTAAGACTTGAGTTCAGCTAATTTGGTTTAAGTGAAATTAACATAAGTGTGTGTTTAATATAATTTCACGTTGTTTAATTTTAATTTGAGACAAGTTAAAATTTGTTGTTTGGTGTTTGTGTTGAGACATCTCCCGCTTCGCATCCTTAAAAGGAAATTGAAATTATCATTTTGTAATAAGATCTTGAAATCGGGGGTCCTATCTCATTTTCAAAATCTCCCCCTTTGGATATTCCCGGACAAAAACCAAACACAAATCCTAAAGGGCCGTCAAGATCTACTAAACTAAAAAAATATCCCACCCAAAATAAAAATACAATAGCTTGACTCAAAACAACCCAAGGATCAATATCTTTGCCGATGATGAAAGTTGCCATTTTGAAGAATTCATGCACACTTAAGCAAACTATCAAACGCATAAGGAATATCAAAAATATTAAATGCAATTAAGAGAAATACTCCCCCTAAATTAATTCTCCCCTTTATCAAATATGATCAACCTAAGAAGATAACGCTGTCCCCCTAAGTTAAATCTACTAAACTAGATAAGATTACAATAGGATTAGGTATCATTTCTCCCCCTATCAGAACCAACCTTTTTTAGATAAATTTTGACACACTTTGAGAGAGAAATATTGAGTGAAAATTTCCAAAATCAAAAGTTCATGCTTTGGTGTTTTCAAGCCTTCGTGAATTAATTTCTACCAAAACACATACACCCATCAGTTTATGTTTATTCCATATATATATATATATTGCTTGGAGTTATTTGGCACCGGGTTCTACTCTACCTATCAAAGAGTTATTTCAGGTTTACTTCTACATCCCACAAAGAATAAGAGTTTGTTTGCTGCGGAGTTCCCACTCGGAGAAAGGCTTCGGGTGCGGATTGACGGTTGTCCAAAAGGCCTCATTAGTGGATTCCAAGGTTTCGGGATTATCGACTAAGCGAGGGTAGTTATAAGAAGACACATAAGGGGATTTGACGGAGTCAAGTCGAGTTGTGTAAGTCATTTGTGTTGTAATCATAAAACCATACTTAGTGGACTTAAGGCTAGGGCCGTCCGAGGGTTTTCCCATTTGGATTTTCCTCCTACATCGTGGCATAGTGTGTTGTGAATTTATTTTATCCTGCAAATAACTTAGATGCATGCTTAGGTAAAAAGATTAAAATATGGTTTAATTCACTTCTCTTGTTTAAATTGGTGCTAAAAGAATTTGGGTGAAATTTGGATTAATTTAATTCAGGTCAGTAATATAATTTGATAAAATTTAGTTTGGCCTAATTTGCGAGAAATGAATTAATCTTTTTAGGCAAATATTAGGACTAGGGGTTGAATTAATTTGGTTCAAGTGAATTTTTTTTTTATCATTTAACTTAATTTCACTTTGAGTTTAGTTTAATTTTAATTTGAAAGAAATTAAAATGTATTGTTTGTATGTGTTGTGTTGAACCATCCTATTCCGCATCTTAAGGAAATTAAAATTTCAGAATTTTAAATTGGGGGTCTACGTTTTCAACAAACTGGCCTTGGGATGGTGGTAGGGGCCGAAAAACATGTCATATGAGGGGTGGGGGTATTGGTGAGTGTGGGGGTTAAAAAGATGGAGTAGTGATCCCCTCGTCCACAACTTTCTCCTTTCCCTTCTCTGAGTTGGACCCCTTAAAAGCACCATTGATATAGTCGAACATTTTATGCACCGTCTACTCCCAATTTCCTAACTTCTCATCGTGGTTGGTCGACAACTCATCCACCTTATGAGCCAACCTAGTATTGATCGAAAAAATCGAGGTGAGATTTGACTTCCCTGCCCGAGAGCTCACCCCCGAGTATGGCCCTTGTGATGTTGCCCTAACACTTGGTTGAGTGCATCTGTGGCAAGAGATGCCTTGTCGGGTTCACTCTGGGAGTTGTGCACTTCCTTCGGCTTTTTCTAAAACAAAAAAAATGTATACGGTTAGTTAAATTACTACAAAAATATGTTATTATAAATTTTTATTTTCTTAATGTAATTAATATTTTAACTTACATTATTGGTGGCCATGTTCGGATTGACCTCCGCATCCTTCCACTTGTTTGTTCAAATTTCCACATAGGCATCGAGCCTGTTGCAAAATTAGTAAATTAGTATATAATTATAAATAAATATAATACAATAAAACTAAAATGAAATAAGCTTAAAAACTTACCATCCAGTGCTCTATCTTAGTGTAAGACTTACGCCCGGAGTAGTGCATGTCCACCTTATTTGCTCAATTTTCCCTCCCCGATTAACAAGAGGACAGTTGCCTCTACGAGAACTCATTATCGCAAACTATTGCCATCTTGACAATAATATTGGCTCTTTCGAGGGTATCGTGTCCCTAAGTCGCACGATGGACTATCGGTCCTGGCCAAAGTACCGGGCGTGCTTGTTTTTCTTCCATGTTTTATACTGATCTTTTAATTGTTCTAACATGGAGTCGCGTAAATATGGGGCAAGCCGAATTATTGTCAAGAAAATACAAAACAAAAAGAAAGTGAGTTAGTAGTATTTAAATTATCAAATATATAAATGTAAATATAAATACCAAAAAATAAGAAAATGAGCAAGTACCTGTAATGCGACCCAGTTGCCCATCTTAAGCTCGTAGGGAACATTCCTCTAGACCGTGTACTCGGGCCCAACAATCGTCTTCATCAACTCAGGGCCCTAGCTTGTAAGGACATCTTGTTTTTCATTAAGGTCCCCAATTTTCCCCACTTTGGGTCCTAGTGCCAAATGAGCCTTCCTCGCCCTCGCTTCCCTGACGCCCTAAAGCAGACATTTCCTGAAAAAATTGTTGTTAATAGTAGAAACATATATATGAGAAAATAGTCAAATCCAAATGAATAAAAGTAGTAAATTGATTAAAATCAAAATGAATTAAGTCACTAGAAGAATACAAGTTAACGACATTATAAGAATACAAATCCATATCATAAACCAAACTAAGCATTGTTTCAAATAATTGGAATACTTATTAAAAATCTAAAAATTGTTTCAAATTCAGGTCATGTCACAGACTTAGAATTAATGCTTAAACTGATTAAGATCCAAATTAACATATACAATAACCAACCCACCAATTTTGATTCAAATCCACTGAATCTAATAAAATCCAAATGAATGAAAGCATTAAACTATTGTCCGATATTAATAAAGCACTAGAAGAATACAAGTTAACAACATTATAAAAATATAAATCCATATCATAAACCAAACTAAGGATTATTTCAAATAATTGGAATACTTATTAAAAATCTAAAAATTGTTTAAAATTCGGGTCATGTCATGGACTAATAATTAATGCTTAAACTGATTAAGATACAAATTAACATATTCTATTACCAACCCACCAATTTTGATTCAAATGCAGCGAAACTGATCAAACCTAAATGAATAAAATTAATAAACTGTCGTCCGATATTAATAAAGCACTAGAAGAATACAACTTAATAATATTATAAGAATAAAAATCCATATCATAAACCAAACTAAGCATTGTCTTAAATAATTGGAATACTTATTACAAACCTAAAAATTGTTTCAAATTCGGATTATCATCTAAATTGGATTCATATACGGTAGGAGCAGCCAAGTCATCCACACTACTGGTTAGATGCTTTGACTCATGTAGGGAGAATGACCATGGCTCGTTATAGATGTACTCCGAGTAAAACATTTGCTTGACCTTTTGAAAATCACAAACAAATGGCTCATTGCTCATTTGATAGTTTCTCTTTAACTTGGACAAGTCAACCATTATTAAATTTGTACTAGGATCAACTTTACAAGCATTTTAATCCTCAACTCTTACCCAATCATAGTAAAACACAACCTCTTTGAAGATTATATAGTTCAATTCAAATATATGCCGAATGATACCATAGTAAGTCATTTCAGCTTCCACAAGGTTTTTATTTTTTGCGCTTGCCCAAAAATAAGTAAGAGCCTTGTATCATATGCCCTTCTGTACATTTGTATTTTTATTGTATAACCTTACACTGAATACATAACCGTTCAATGGATACTTTTTCTACTCATGTTCCATGAACAAGGGTCCTGTGGCTAGACGAGTAAGCCTTGATGTTGCATCACCCATCTTTAAGAGTTGGGATTATAGATAAATTAATTAGGTTAGCTTTAATGTTTTCTTATAATATGTCATTTAATAATAGACATTCTAATTTTAATTACCTCGTGTGACACCCACAACCAGAATTCACTGTCTGATTGTGCCATCGTTCTTCGTCTTTCATTATTCCCACACGCATCATATTTTTGGCATTGATCGGGACAAACGTATTACGAAAGTGATCATGTAAAAAATTAAAATAATATAAACTTACTCTTTCCATTCTTCGACATCTTCATGTGTGTCAAACAGATAATGAACTACGTGTTCATCTCGTTAACTCATTAATTTTACTCTCATGCCCATCACCTGACCACCCTCACTGATGAACTCGTCACTAATATCCACGCTGCTTGGGTCAGAAATATATTCTCGAGTGTAGATTGATGACTCCATGATGATGTATATATCTTCATTGATCCTTCAATGTATAGTGTATTCTTGACATAATCATTGAAAACTTTCATTAACCTTTCAAACGGGTACATTCATCGATATCCAACTCGACTGCAAAGAAGTTACTCATCTCATAAATGTACCAACAAGTGAACATTTATCGTAAAAAATAATGGGTTAAAGTATTTCTCCAACACACAAATCTCTTAGGCAACGTCTACTTTTGCAGCCACTATGTGATTTCGATTAACCACCTTCTCACATAAAAGTGTGAAGCAGATGCTAATTTGCATAATGGCCCTCATCTCTTTTTTTTTATTGATAGAGTAGTAGTGCACACGCTCTCACTTAGAGCCATTGTGCGCTTCTCTCGTTATGAAAGACAACTTTCTCCAGGAGGAGGTTTAGCGGAAAATTACATCTCGAAAAAGACCTCCTAAACTAAGGACACCAGCCAGTAGAAAACAAAAATTTGGTTGGAGGAGACACACGAAAGGTGGCCAAAGATTCAGACTATGATTGAAGCCAATTACAAAGGTTCGGAGGAGGATGAGACCCTTTCAAGAAGGTGATTGAGGCAGTACGGTAATAACCTTTAGAGCTACATGTCCTTATCAAGCGACAACTCAAAAAAAGGGTTTTCGTTAATGTATGGGGTGGGACCAGGTTAGTAGATTGAGGATCGAGTGCCACAATTCCTTGTGCTTGGAGAAAAAATGCTTGAACAATAGAGGAGCAAATTTCATGATCACATGCCAATCGTGGGACTTGCACTTATATAAATCATGAGTAGTATAATTCACAATCCTTTGCAAGTTAGATAAAAAATTAGATGGAACCCGCAAATTATATATTATGTCTGAAAGTACCTTTCTTTCCTCACTCGTCAAAGTAAACGCACCAGGGGTATTATTTTCCTCCACTTACTATCTCTTTCAACTATAGTTGTGGATTGAGTTTCAACGATTTAAGGTCTTTTCGTGCATTTTATCCATCCTTCAAATGACTCCCCCCAATGCATGTGCCCACAATTTGTTCAATGATGTTCTTCTTCGCATTCATCACATCCAATACATAGCGCACTGAGTTACTCTTCCAATAAGGAAAGTCAAATAACACTGACCTCCTAGACCATGCATTTCTTATCTCAGTATTATTACCAGTTGGGGTCTTTTTACACTTGAGATTATCGAATTTAGTATTCTTACCTGGCATAATAGGGTCACAATTAGAAGATTTACTTTAAATTTTTGAACTTGAAAGTTTTCTCGGAGGTAGCCTATGTTCAACCCTGCTAGGTAAAAAATTGAAACCTTTCTCAAATATAAAACTATGATCGGGGGTAAAAACCCTCCTATGGAAATGGTATATAATTTTTCTGCTATTGGTGAGATGCAGAGATTTAGTCTCCTCTCCATAAAATGGGGCACCCTAAATAACCATGTACTACACAACCGAATATTATCCCATAAGGTGAAAAATCACGGATTGCCATCATCAACATAACTTTCAATGTAAACATTTCTTTTTTAAAAAAGCCAAATGCTTGCACACCCTCTTTCCACAACTCATTTAATTCTTCTACCGAAGGATCCAAGTAGACATCGATGTCCTCACTTGGTGCCTTTGTCCCATGTATCAACATAGACAACATCAAAAATTTAGGTCTGATACACTACGAAGGATAGAGGTTGAGTGGTGCTAGGATTACTGGCCATACACTCTAACTAGTGCTTAGATTTCCCAATGGATTGAAACTATAGGTTTATATTGCCAAATGAATGTTATGCTATTCACGACCAAAATTAAAATGCTCTTAATTAATCCTCTTCTAAGTTGTAGAATCAATAGGATGACACATAAGATTATCCCCTACTTCTTCCCTAGTATGCCAAATCATTGCCTCTACTATCCGTGGTACTGTGAAAAACCACTTCAATATAGGCCAAACGAGAAAATATTTCAACACATTTTGAGGCACTTTTAAGTTTGTGCCTTCCTTGCCAGTACATTGCACATATCTAGGTTCATTGCATACCGAACAGCAATTAAGATTTTCATACTCCTTTCGGTACAGTATGCAGTCATACACACAAGAATGAATTGATTTATAATTCATTCCCAAACCTTTCAAAATATTCTTTATAACAGGATAACTATTTGGAAGGATATTCTGATTGGGTAGCAAGCCCTTCAACCATTTCAAAATTCATATCATGTTATTTCCAGACAAACTAGATTGGGTCTTCAGACTATGAAAACCGACCATGGCATGCAAAGTTGTTTGATCTTTGTCACAACCAGGGTATAACGGTTGGGCCACCTTAAGTTTTAAACTTGTATAGTCATCGTTAAGGTTTATCCTGATATATTCATTAGCACCCGAACCTTATACATTGTCAGTGACTTCATTTTCTTCCACCTCATGAACTCTGTATGCATCATCAACTAAATCATCTATCATATTATGATCTACATTGTCCTCCTACCCTTGTACATCTATCCTACTTGTTGACTGTTGTGAAGGTTGCTTGGGATAAAAGGAATATGTTATTCCCCGTGAAAACCCAAGTTTTGATAATTATCTTGCATAACCCGTCTTACTAAATATAGGTCAACGGTTGTTCACCCAAACACCTTACCATTCCTACACTTAGCCCACGGACATGGGAACTCTTCATGATTACGACAACACTTTGGGTATTTCACAAATTCATTACTACTTCTAAGAAACACATCCCCTACTCTATTTGTCTCACCCATCCATTCTTTGTATAGAGGATATCCCATTACAACTACTACAAATAATAAAATATTAAGGGTAATAAGTGTATATTCATGGATTAGTAAAAATAAAAGGGTGACTGGTCATATTCATGGATTAGCATTTCATCCTTCGATATTATATAATTAAAACAATATGAATTTTATTCCATACATATCCTCTAAAGGGTGAGTGGTCTTATCCCATTCAAGACTGCATATTTTTGTAATATATTTAGCAGATTATGCACATTGTTCCAATTTGAGGAAAATTCAGCAGCATATCCCCATAATTTTCCAAGTACATGTCATAGATTCGAAAGTGTAAGTGTTATTTTAATTTATCAATTAAAATAACACTTAACACTGCATCATCTAGTATGTACCTAGAGAACATTAAGAGACGGAAGCTGAGGCCATCGTGGGATTTCCTCTCTCCCTTCTTTTCCTGTGAGGCAAAAAAAGAGGGGGAGAAAAAGGTCTCACGCTCACTTTTTCTAAGAGTGCTCTGGCCGTCGTCGGTGTGGGGTGAATGTAGAGAGATGGGATTGCCAACCTATTTAGCACAAAATAGGCAAAATAACATGTCCCCTCCTCGAGAGAGAGGCATCAAAGTCAAACTGATTCTTATGAAACCAACAGTTCAAAGGTTCGGGGGCTAAGTTATGGAATGGGAAGGTGTTAGGAACCCATCCTGCCCTTTTGGTCTATCATGGGCTTATGTTACTATTTTCCTTAAATTCTCCGTGATGTGTGTGTGCATGTATATATAAACGGAGATCGAAATCACCCAACTCACACCATGGAAAAGATAGAGTGGGGTCATCTAAATGAATGTTCCCAAAATAATATTTTAGAAAATACAATGTATGCGTTTATCGGGTTATTGATCGTTATGATGAAACGATAATATATGTCGGAAAAAACGCTATTAAGGATAACAAATATAATATATATTAAAATAATGTATAGATGAAAAGGATGTAAATGGAAAAATTGGAAACTTGGAGAAATTGGACTTGAGCCTCGGGTTTTAGCCCAACACGCCTACGTAGCCTATAAAGGCATCAAAGTCCACATAGTTCATATACGGAATAAGGGTGGGGTTTATTCGATAGATTTGAATGTGAATTTATTATATGTGTGTGAGTAAAAAATATATTTTTGTTTTGAGAAATTATGGCAAATGACCTTTTGTTGGAATTTATAGGTGTAACCCTCTTTTTCCTTGTTTTGTTTTTTTATAGAAACTAAATTATGTATAATATAAATAATAAAATATGATATATTAATTTGTATGAACTAAAATAAAAGTTAGATTAAGAATTTATGTAACTAATGCAAAAATAAAGAATTTAAAGAGAGGGAGGGATTTTTGGACCTTCTTTGGAGAATTAAAGCTTGATCTTGATCTTTGACTAGCTCCCTTGAATGTTGAGATGAATGTTGGATGAGAGAGAATTAGACGTTTCTAAATTGGGTACTAAAAGGATGGGAACAAAAGATGGAAAGGAATTTCAGACAAGGAAACTTCGCTGATTGCACGAGAATGTTGCTAACATCACTAATATTGATGGCACTGGGGTCTGTCTTTGGAGTGAGGTCATGCCCTCTATTTATAGGGTAGGGGTACTGATCGGCATAGCCCTAGACCTACTAATCGGTAGGTAACCCTAGTCACATTGCCGATAGGTACTGAAATGGACCTGCCAATCGGCAGTCCTGTGGAGATTTTTTTGAAAAAGGGTCGTAGAACGCAATTTGTTAATCCAAATCGTGCACGAGCCATACCATTAGAAAGGTAATTCAGAGACCTTCAGGAGCCATGGGTTGATCCCTGCTTCGGGAGTTAACTTTGGGTCAAATGGGGCTTAGAAGCGCACGTTGGTCCTTTAGACAAGATATCATCGGACGTAAACGAATCGTTCATCCGAACGGTAAGTCTGAATCATGCACAGGGTGGACTGTTGGAAAGGTTATGCGAGGTATGTCAAAATTCCAAAGAGATTAACTTAGTTTTCAAAGTTTACTTTGGCCAATCGAGGCCCAGAAGCGCCCGGTGACATTCTGTAGTAAAACGGATCATTCGTCCATACCGTATGGATGATTTCAACATGGGTTGGACCTTTGGAAAGGGTATTTCATTCCCTTTGAATATTTAGTTAGTCTCGTTTGAAATGAAGAGTTGAACTTGGTTAAACAGATCACGGGAGTGCCCAATGGCCTTTAGATCAATTTTTGGGGGAAAATGGATCGTTCGTCTAAATGGTTATGTTGTTTCGCATACGAGGTGGACCATTAGAAAGGATATTCATGTCCCTTCGAATATTTAAGGATCTTTCGCTCTGACGACGAAGTTGATTAGGGTCAAATTGGGGCTCGAGAGTGCCGAGTTGCCTCCAGATCGATTTTTAGTGCTAAAATGGTTCTTTCATCCGAACTGTTATACCTATTCGCGTATGGGGTGGAACATTGGAAAGGGGATTTAAATCCCTTCGAAAATTCATTAAGCTTTCAATTTAACGATAGAGTTGACCAGCATCAAATGGGGCTCAAGAGATCTCGATGGCCTATGGATCGGTACTCGGAGTATGACCTAGAGTTTGTAATGAAATGGGGATGTGCTAGGGACCTTATGTGGTCCTAAAATCTGGTGTCTACAAATCACATCAATGGGTAAGCTTAGAATAAGTGAAAGCCATTGAATATAAATCACATTATGTTTTGGAAAGAGGTCGATTCAACGGATCTAAAGGAACAAGGATGACCGATTCAGAGGGTCGAGGTTGATTATGAGAAACTAAGAAATAAGGATGAACAATTCAGAGCATCGAGGCCGATTCTGAAAAATTAAGGTAATACTGGGGGGATGGAAGATTATGTGGGCCGAGGTTGATTCTAAGGACCTAGGGTAGGGAGTGATTAATTTTGAGAGACGAAGAAAATTATGAGGACTTAAGATGGGAGAGATCAATTAGGTGAGCCGAGGTCAATTTTGAGGACATAATAAGTAGAAGCGACCAATTTTGAAGGTCGAAGCCAATTCTGAGTGTTTAAGTAGAAGTGATCAATTTTGAGTGTCGAAGCTAATTCTGAGGGCTTAAGTAGAAGTGACCAATTCTGAAGGTCGAAGACAATTATGAGGACTTAAATAGAAGTGACCAATTCTGAGGGTCGAAGACAATTCTAAGGGCTTAAGTAGGAGCGACCAATTCTAAGGGTTAAAGCCAATTCTGAGGGCTTAATTAGGAGCAACCAATTCTAAGGGTTGAAGCCAATATTGAGGACATAAGTAGAGGAGACCAATTCTTGGGGTCGAATCCAATTATGAGGGCTTAAGTAGAAGTGTCCAATTATGAAGGTTGAAACCATTTTCGAGGGCTTAAGTAGAAGTGACCAATTATGAGGGATTAAGTAGGAGCAACCAATTTTGAGGGATTGGGATGGGAGCGACCAATTCTGCGGGTCGAGGTCAATTCGGAGGACTTAAGTAGAAGTGACCAATATTGAGGGCTTAAGTAGAAGTTACCGATTATGAGGGTCGAAGCCAATCCTGAGGGATTAAGATGTGAGTGACCAATTCTGCGTGATGAGGTAAATTTTAAGAACTTAAGTAAAAGAGACCAATTCTGAGGGTCGAAGCCAATTTTTAGGGCTTAAGTAGAATTGAACAATTCTGAGGGTCAAAGCAAATTTTGAGGGCTTAAGTAGAGGCGATCAATTTTGGAGGTCGAAGACAATTTTGAGGGCTTAAGTAAAAGTGACTAATAATGTGGGTCGAAGCCAATTCTGAGGGCTTAAATAGAGGCTACCAATTCTGGTGGTCAAAGTCGGGCTTAAGTAGAAGCGCCCAATTCTAGGGGTCGAAGCCAATTGTGAGGACTTAAGTAGAAATGACCAATTCTGAGGGCTTAAGTAGAAGTTACCAATTCTGAGGGTCGAAGCCAATTCTGAGGACTTAAGTAAACGCGATAAATTTTAAGGGTCGAAGACAATTCTGAGGGCTTAAGTAAAAGTGACCAATTTTGAGGGCTTAAGTAGAAGTGACCAATTTTGAGAGCTTAAGTAGAAGTTGTGGGGCATAATTTTCTTTGAAAAGTTTGGAGACTCCACTGGGGAAAATATATTAAACCGAGGATTCGGTGCAACCTTATTGGGGAATTTTCTTCAATTTTTGTGGTGTCCTTTAGACACGTTGCTGGGAGACATCCAATTGATTTGGGGAATTCCGTTGGGGAGATAATTATGGGAGATAAATGTAGTATTAATCCGGTTGAGGATTTGAGAGGTTTAAAAAAATATTTTTCTTAGTGAAAAAGATTCCAAAATTCATTTGGAATTTTTAGGAATTTTCTGGGATTTTTCAAGATTTCTATTTTTTGGGAATTTTTGTACAAAATTTTAAGGAAATACCGACCGGTAGGGTGTAGGGGGTGCCAAACAGAAGTGCCACGGTCTTTTGGACTACCTCAGGCAGGTGAAGGGACAGTGCTGATCGATAAAATTCTTCTTTACTCTTGAGACCACTTTTCTTAAATGTACTTTTTCAGATATCGATTTTCCATTGGGGATCGATCTTGCAGACGACCTTTTATCCACGAGGGATGACCATCCAGCACATGGGGGTGACTAGGGGGAAATGCGCATCAATAGTGATTGATGGCACGTTAATTTAGGTACATTAGATGAGGTGACATCCAATTCTGGTCCTGTCCCCTTGGGATTCCTTACATATTCATTATTGGTTGTGGGAGCTTAGCATTTGCATGCTTGATGTAGCGGCATTGCACATGAAAAGAGACTTAAAAAAGGTAAGAAATGCATTTCTTGTTTGATTATTTCGATTTAGTGGCTTACTCAACATGCACTTTAAGTTGCTGTTGAGTTTTTAATTTGAGAAAAGTAGGGGAATGTGAGTTTTTTTGGAAAGTTTTTCCATATGCTTGAGTAGAAGATGGCCTCGGAGGCTTGGATGTAAAAGTGCTTCCCTTTTGAAGGGATTTGTTTTGAGAAAAGTTAAGGAATTTTTTGGAATTTTTGAGTGAAGAAAAGCCTTGGAGGCTTGGCTGGTATACAGATTAGGTGATAGAAAGTTAGGTTATAAAGTGAAGCTTATCGCCTTCATTGGATTGTGCTAAATTTGTTGTGTTAAAGAGACCGTATTGATGCTGGAGATATTTCCCCAGGCTTAACATCAAAGCTACGGCTAGTGATAAGAGATTACATAAAGTGGCTGTGGAGGAGGGTAGTGGCTAAACTGCTAGTCAAGGAGACCGGGCAGAGGTGGTTCGCCAGGTTCGACACCATGGAGGGAGCTGTCATTGTTTTTCCTAGGTTGATTCGGGATTATCATTCAATGGAGTGCCTTCGATATTCCATCCAAGCAAGGAAATTTTAGGGACCCCAATATGTAGATGATGATGGGGTTGGTTCTTCTGGTAACTGCGGATAGGATCCCCGAGGAGTTTTTATTTATGAAGCTTTTGTATGGTGTTTGGTTATGTATCTGGTTATTTTATGGTAGGAATAACTTTTTGAAGGTTGTTTAGGAGTAGTTTGGCTTGTTTTATTTTTAGGACAATAAGGTTAGGTTGGCGGGGGAAGTTTCTTGACTCTCTATACCGATGTAATTGTAACGAAATTTTTCATAAATGAAATAAAGAAAATTTAATTATATTATTATGCCTCTTGACAAGATTTTTCATTTGAATTATATATACCAATCACTTACGAATAAATAATCCTTTTGTTCATGTACATGATAAAACTAATTGTCTTTCTCGGGGATAGGAAAAGAATAACATTTTGTGAAAAAAAAGAGGGTCATGCTCATGTAAAGGGTATGATCTTTTTACGTACATCTGAGGGTTTTGAAAAATTATTGTGTTTCATTTTTGAAAGTAAAAAATATTTTTAGAGGATCAGGCCCCATGCAGTTTTAAGTAGAGGGAAATGACGACTCTTTAAGAATAGAAGGGACATGAGAAGAGTCGAGATTTTAGACTAAGGGTAGAATTTCTTGAGATGGTCGAGGTTGACTGGATGGGCCATCTCTTCCCCCATCGAGATCGGTAAGCATAGCGGTGCCACCGAATAGGATTTTCTTCACAGTAGGGGCCACTCTAATTGGGCTTGAATTTACCTCTGGGGTCCCAAATGGGCTCTATAATTTCTTTAAGGGCTAAATCCCCTTCTCGGACACCACGGTCGTTGACTCTCTTACTTAATGATCGTGTTATTCAACGATTTTACTCTTGTATATGATATAAAGATTTTAACTTCCTTTTATCCAAAAGTGAGAACTCGTCAGGATGGATCTAATGCTAATATTCCTCGCTGGATTTTCTTTCAAGCATGATGCGTAATGAAGGAATTTCCAAATCAATGGGTATGACTGCTTCCATGACGTATACCAGGGAGTAAGGGGTATCCCCAGTAGATGCTCGAACTAAAGTTTTGTATCCCCAAAGGGCATACGGGATCTGATTCAGCCAATCTCGAAAATTTTTGGTCATTTTGTTAATGATGGATTTGAGGTTCTTATTGGTGGCTTTAACTTCACTGTTGGTTTGAGGTTTGTAAGGAGAATATTTTTCCTCTAAATCACATAGTCCTCGACCAATTCTGTGACTTCTGCATCGAAATGTAACCCGATGTATGACACTAGCTCGTGCGGGTCCCATATCGGGAGATGATATTTTTTTGGATGAACACCTTTTTGGCATTCAAAATTTCGTATGACTTGGCTTTGACCCATTTGGTGAAGTAATCAATGGTAACCAGGATGAATTCATGCCCGTTGGAGGCCTTAGGTGTAACTTTCCCTATGATATCGATGCCCCGTGTGGAGAACGTCCAGGGAGAAGTCATGTTGCACAATTCCCATGGAGGAAAGTGTTAGAGGTTGGAAAATTGTTGGCACTTAAGACATCTCCGAACATAGGCAGTGCAATTCTAAACCATGGTAGTCCAAAAGTAACCCTGTCCGATGATCTTCTTGGCAAGCATACGACCATTCATGTGGGGCCTGCACTCCCCACTGTTGATTTTCTACATCATCTCTTCAATGTCAGCCCCTGCAATGAAGTGTAAATAGGATGTATTGAAGTTTCCCTTGAACAGTGCTTTATCGCAGACGATTGTAACACCCCGTTTTTTATTAATTAATTATTCAATTAATTAGAAAATTACAGAAAAATAAAATTTTGGATTTAATTATTTTTAATAATTAAATATGTTGGTTTTTATATTCGAAATTCGGAAATCTATATTACAAGACTCTTAATATAAGTATATATGAGTCTTGGGTCATTTAGAAGAGTCCTCAAAATATAAAACTCTCTAAGAGTCCTCAAATCATACAACTCTCTGAAAAAAAAACTATATAAAAATATTCGACCGTCCGACCAATCTGAAATTTTTTATGCATCTTCTCCATGTCTTCAAATACTACCCTTCCAAATTTCAGCCAATTCTAATGGTCTGATCATTCAAAATATTTTTTTTACTGTTTGTATGTGATTAAAACTCTTTTCTTAATCAAACTGTAAATCCTTTATATATCACAATAAATTCGTGGCTAGGCTTTTCAAATCACTTTTTCATCAACTTTTCAACCAAAAGAACTCTCCAAAATTATTCCCTTTCATCCACAAACATTAACCTCCAACTTAATCAAGATTTTGTCACACGTTTTGAAGGCCTAATTAGGGTTTAATCAAGATTGTTCAAGAATGAATCTTTATTACTTTTTCGAGAGGAATCCAATCGTCTTACTAGATTTTTCTTCACCTTAATCTCAAGCATAAATACACTATTCCTTTTCTTTAGTATTATGGGTTTTAAGTGTCGCCTAAACACTTAATTACATATTTGTCTTAAAATCAATTAGTAACTTAATTAGAGGAAGTGGACACTTAATTATGGGATTGTTTTTATGAAATTTTTAAATATCAATTAATCTTTGAAAGCCTGGGCGCATAGGTTAGATTATCGAGTTTTTATGGGTTTGGGTGTAGGTTCTCATGTAGAATTTTATGGGATTATTTGTATCTTATATGGGACGCGCACACACTTATAAAAATGAGTTGATTTATAAAGAGAACAATTATGTCATATTAAAGATTATTGCATGCTAATCAATGTAACATTATTGAATGAAATTAATTGTGTTGAAATCAACGACGATGTCAGTAATTGATTTAAATTAAATTGGGACCGTTATGATTAAATTTCTATATTGTGCATATTGAATTGTGTTTTGTGTGATTTGTTTTACTCACTTTTTCCATCCCGGGTACGAGGGGATTGGTGGTAGTATATTGCTCACCTCTGTTATAAGATGCTGACTAGGTATAGGACTAGCGGGTAAGACTTGGTTATAATTTATGCTTGCTAGGCATGGGACTAGTTAGTGTAGATTCGTGGGGTTTTATATTTTGGGGTGAGGCAGATTTTATGCTCTACCGTCATTACGCTAGCCTAGGCATGAGACTAGGATGTGATATATGTTGCTAATTAATCCTATATGTAGTATAGGACGTATGTGTACTTTGGGGACCCTTAGTTATTGGACTAAGGGTTATTTTTTAGGTTCTCTCATCGAAAAAGGGTGGGGTAATTTGATAATTGAGAATTTGAGAAAATGAGAATTAATGCCTTAGATAAAAATGGGTATTAAAATTGGTGGCGACATAATGTGTCTGCGACCGACAGTTTAAACGGGTCAGCGGACGATTTATGTTGTGTCGTGTGTGGAACCTTGTCATAGGGCGAGGTCGACAGTTGAAACGGATCAGAGGCCATTGACAATGAGAAGTGTAAAGCTTTGGTGGGAGACCACCCGTGGCGGGAGGACCGCAATAATTATACTAATAATAAATTTGAGGAGAATAATAAATTGGGTTAATTTATTTAAATTAACAACTTAGGGCAAAATATTTTAAAATCATATTGGTGTGCATTGTGAATAATAATTACTGAGGGTAGTTAGTGACTTTTGCTCTCGCGTTTAATTATATGCCACTTAATTAAAATATTCTATTATGATATTTATCATTATTATGCTACTGTCTGGGTTCACGCACCCAATTTGAGGGGAGTAGTGTGTTTTCATGCTTGGGGCTCTGACCGCGTTCGTTGACTAAGTTTTTAGGATAAGTTCGAAAAGATGCATAGGATTATTTGGAGACTTTATTATAGGTGCAGTTGGAGTTATTTACTTTGTCCGTATTAGTTTAGTTTAGTTTTCTTTCATTTGTATTTACATTGAGAGTCGGTTTATGGTTTTGTTGGTCCATTCGGTTCCAAAGTTGTTATGGGTTTTATTCAGATATTTCATTATGGATTCAGTTGGAGTTTATTCAGTTTATATTATTAGAGATTATTTTATTATTTGTAGTCCAGCATGGTGATGGATCTTTTATCGCATAGTTTGTTATTATCATTTGGGACTGATCAAATTATTTGTCTTGTGGATTTATTTTTAAATGCCTCGTATTTGTCACATGCTAAGAATGGTATTTTATTTACTCGCACCCGACTTAGTTTTGGTGGCGACCGATGCCATAATTTAGGAGGGTGTGACAGATGGTATCAGAGCATGGTCTTAGGTCTCGTAGGTTGTGAGTCTGTTTAGATTCTGCATTATCGATCTTTGATTCCCTTTATTGATTCGTACTCCTTAAGGTATAGGGTCTAGAAAACGTGGTAGATGTGTTTCTTGGAGATATATTATTTTGTTTTAAGGACGTTGTAGGCATTGAGTTTAGAATAAGTAAGCTTGATGTGAGGATCCTTAGAGTTGATTTTGGAGACATTAATTATTTGGAAGATCATTAGTATAAATTTTGGGTATGTCTTATATCGATGCAGCAATGTGATTTGATTTGAGGATTTATGTGTTGGAAAGATTATCGAAAATAAAATCGAGTGGTGATTTTTGAGAGCGAGTGGAACACCGTTACTTTCATAGTTATGTGTGTGTGTGTGTGTATATATAGCGATATATATTATTTTATTGTTCGTGGGGTAAGTGCGCGTAGAATTGGGTGTATGGGCACCCAATTATGGCATTCAATGAGTAGGCGTATGTGAGCCTTATTTTATGTTTGACGATATACGTTTGATGTTTATGCTTCATCTAATTTTGAGGATGAAATTCCTTTGCTAGTGGGGAAGTATGTAACACCATGTGTTTTTTATTAATTAATTCGGAAATTAGAGAAACATAAAATTTTGGATTTAATTATTTTTAATAATTAAACATGTTGGTTTTTATATTCGAAATTCGGAAATCTATATGACAAGACTTTTAATATGAGTATATATAAGTCTTGAGCCATTTAGAAGAGTTCTCAAAATATAAAACACTCTAAGAGTTTTCAAATCATAAAGCTCTCTAGAAGAAAAAACTATATTAAAATATTCGACCTCCGACCAAGATGAAATTTTTTATGAATCTTCTTCTCGTCTTCAGCTACTACACTTCCAAATTTCGGCCAATTCCAACGATCCGATCGTTCGAAATATTTTTTTTACTATTTGTATTTGATTACAACTCTTTTATTAATCAAACTGTTAATCATTTATTTATCATAGCAAATTCATGGTTGGGCTATTCAAATAACTTTTACATTAACTTTTCAGCCAAAATACCTCTCCAAAATTATTCCCTTTTATCCACAAACATTAAGCTCCAACTTAATCAAGGTTTTGTCACCAGTTTTGAAGGCATAATTGGGGTCTAATTAAGAGTGTTCAAGAATGACTTTTTACTAATGTTTTGAGAGGAATCCAACCGTGTTAGCATATTTTTCTTCACCTTAATCAGAGGCATCAATACTCTATTCCTTTCCTTTTGTATTATGAATTTTAAATGTCGCCTAAACACTTACTTACATGTTTTTCTCAAAATCAATTAGTAACTTAATTAGAGCAAGTGGACACTTAATTATGGGATTATTTTTATGAAACTTTTAAATATGAATTAATCTTTGAAGCCCTTGGGTGCATAGTTTAGATTATCGAGTTTTTATGGGTTTGGGTGTAGGTTCTCATGTAGAATTTTATGGGATTATTTGTGTGTTATATGGGACACGTACACACTTATAAAAATGAGATGATTTATAAAGAGAATGATTATTGCATGTTAATCAATTTAACATTATTAAATGGAAATAATTGTGTTGAAATCAACGACGGTGTTAGTAATTGATTCAAATTAAATTGGGACCCTTATGATTAAATTGCTATATTGTGCATAATGAATTGTGTTAATGTGATTTGTTTTAGTCACTTTTGCCATCGAGGGGACGAGGGTCTTGGGAGTAGTATATTGCTCACCTCTATTATAGGATGCTTACTAGGTATGGGACTAGTGGGTAATCATTGGTTATAATTTATGCATGCTAGGCATGGGACTAGTTAGTGTAGATTCGTCGGGTTTTATATTCTGGGATGTGGCTAATTTTTATGCTCTACTGTCATTACGTTAGCCTAGGCATGAGACTAGGACGTGATATATGTTAGTAATTCATCCTGTATGTAAGATAATACGTATGTGTACTTTGGGGACACTTAGGTATGGGACTAAGGGGTATTTTTGAGGATCTCATATCGAAAAAGGGTGGGGTAATTTGATAATTGAGAATTTGAGAAAATGAGAATTAATGCCTAAGATAAAAATGGGTATTAAAAATGGTGCCGACATAATGTGTCAGGGACCGACAGTTAAAACGGGTCAGATGACGATTTATGTCATGTCGTGTGTGGAACCTTGTCCTAGCGAGGGGTCTACAGTTTAAACGGATCAAAGGCCATTGACAAGGGGAAGTATAAAACTTTGGTGGGAGACTTCCCGTGACGAAAGGAACACAATAATTATACTAATAAAAAAAATTGAGGAGAATAATAAATTGGGTTAATTTAATTAAATTAACAACTTGGGGATTAATTATTTAAAATCATATTTGTGTGCATTGTGAATGACAATTACTGAGGGTAGTTAGTGAATTTTGCTATCGCGTTTAATTAAAATATTCTATTGTCATAGTTATCATGTATTATGCTACTGTCTAGGTTCACGCACCCTATTTGAGGGGAGTAATGTGTATCATTCTCGGGGCTCTGACCTCGTGCATTGACTAACGTTTTCAGGATAAGTTAGGAGAATCCTCATAGGATTATTTGGAGACTTTATTGGAGGTGAAGTTGGAGTTATTTACTTTACGTATTAGTTTAGTATAGTTTACTTTCATTTGTATTTACATTGAGACTCATTTTATGGTTTGTTTGGCTATTCTATGCCAAAGTTGTTATGGGTTTTATTCAGATATTTCATTATTGATTCAGTTGGAGTTTATTCAGTTTTCTATTATTGGAGATTAGTTTATTATTTAGAGTCTAGCATGGTGATGAATCTTTTATCTCATAGTTGGTTATTATCATTTGAAGCTGATTAAATTATTTAACTTGTGGATTGATTTTTAAATGTCTCATAGCTGTCACATGCTAAGAATGGTATTTTATTTACTCGCACCCGAATTAGTTTTGTTGGTAGTCGACGCCAGAATTTAGAGGGGTTTGACAATGATGTACTGTGTAGCTAGTTTGCAGAGGGTTGCTCGGTCCTTCTTGTTAAAATATTTGGGGTACTTACCACGATTGAGGAGGAACAAAATATCATGGTACCAAAAATCGATTATATCAGGATTGTAACACCCCGTCTAATTAAATATCGGGTAGATACTCTTTATTAAATTAATACAGAATATCAAGTTGGTTCAGTCTTAGCATCACTGTCGAAAAACATTTAATTTATTACTAGCCACCTAATATTTAAAAAGAGAGATGTCAAATTTTATTAATTAAGACAACAATAAACAAGAATTTATTTAATAAACCATCAATCGCATAACCAATCTCATATAAATGCTCAACGAGAAGAAATCAAATAAGTCTGGAGTAAACACTCCTATAATAAAGATGCCAGATTAAATAATGTCCAAATACAAGAGTCTGAATAAATAATAAACCAAAAACTGAAATAATGAAAGTCTGCAACTACAACCTCTAAATGAGAATGGACGACATGCCCTAACTGATACAAATGACTCAGAAGGAATCAAGGATAAAATGATATCGTCTACTACCAAGATCCTGTAACTTCCACAACAGCTACAACACGTCATCTGAATGGAACTCCTATGTTTGGCGTCCCTGTGGTTGTCCACCTAAAAGTTTTTTATAAAAAAAAATAGATGTGGAGGAAAACGGGTCAGAGCCCGATGTGAAAACAGTTTAAAAGTTTAGCAAGTGTTTAAATTACAATTAAATGTCACATATTATAAACACGTTAGTTGCGACTCTCACATGAGTTTCTTACCTCTCAACTACTGTGCACGTCTAACGTATGCCTTTAACCCATCCTAGTTATGCCACTATCTAACTAGTTGGTACCACTCCTTCCTTCGCATTCTAACATAGAGTATCTACATGTAACCCCCAAATAAGCAATATTTATAACCCATGTTCACATTCATTAAATTACTTATCTCAAGTATTAATTAAATTCTCATACTTAACCCATTCAAATATCTTAGTTATTCACATCTACTAAGCAACAATAAACCAGTCACAAGTACATAAGTATATCACTCTCAGTACATATATAAATCTATGGCAGCCCTAGACTAAGCTACGGTGCACGTATACCCTGCTATCAAATCGATGTACATCATATACGTAAGGATCACGTGTTCCGTATCACTCAGGAACCGTACAAATACAAATCACACATATTGGAGGTGAACATAGTTCACATACCCATAGATCACGCACATACCTACGCTCCCATGGTCAGCTGACTTATCAACTCACAAATAAGTCATTCACATTACTATATCCTTAAGGAACTATTCTAAATTCCCCCGAAGGCACACAAGGATAAGAGGGTCCTTTTCCATAATAAAATTGACCTCCCGTGATAGCAAGTATGGTAGGTATGTCATACACATAAGAAATCCATACAATAGGCATTCACACAACCTAAGTAATCGTATATCAATATAGATGTTCACACATTTCATCTAGTTAATCTCGTACGTAGAAAGTTTACCTCGAACATTACACATAATATATTTTTCGTTTGATAACTCTCTCGTCGTATCAATTTGAGTACTTAAACCTATCACAAAAGGTTACAAGGTCTCTTATTGGTTTCTAATGTCATCTCAGTACTTAAACCCCTCCGTTGTTGCCCATAATCTTATATCATCATTAATTCCCATTATAGTTTCAATTAGAATGCTTTCTAATCGTACCTCACTCGGTAGACCCTCTTAAGCAATATCAATCAATTCCATAAGTTATAACATTCTCCGATAATAACTAAGACCCTACTGACTTTATCTAAGTCCCAAAATATAATATTAATCACTCTAATAACCAACATCGGCTTTGGAATAATCATTAAATCTTAAAGATAAACAATTGTCAAAAATCAGAAGGGGTCGATCGATCGAAGAAAAGGGGTCGATCGATCGATGGTTCGATCGATCGATCGATCAAGCAGGTATCAGCCCATAAATTCTTAACAGTTATGGGTTCTCCACTTTTTACACCTCAAACTCTTCATTCTAACGTCCAAAACTTACAACTAAATATACTAATCAACCTACTAACATGTTTACATCATTCCCCACGTTTTAGATTCATCAAATCAACCTATAACATCAATTACTTGAATCAAAATACTCAATTTACATATAAAAACCTAATTTTCCTATTTCTTCAAGAACATCACATAATTTAATCAAATTTCATAATTCTCTACCCATAAATCATAAATTCGTGGTTGGTATCATCTCCAACATCCACTACATGCAAGTCCTATCCAGATTATGATTTTGAACCTTTCAAATCCATTCAATTTTCATTTTTCATGATAAATCATCAAATCTATAAAAACATGTAAACTATATGCTTTAAATCTTTGCAAGATAAATTTCTTGCATGTAATATGTTGCTTCTGATCCATTGATGATGTTAAGGGATGGTTCTCCTCCTTTCTCTGGCCATAATTCCGTCGAAAATGGTGGTGGTGGGTGGTGGTTTTTAGTTTGGAGACCTTTTGCAACTTTTCCTCTAACTCACGTAGCCCACTCTTTGATTTTTGTCTGATAATGGCCCTAATGGCCTTACCAAAAATAAATAAATAATCACTAAAATTCGTGGGTCTTAATTCCTTAATTTTTAAAATGACTAAAATACCCTTCCGGGTTGCCGGTTTGGCCTAAAAATGCCTTGGGACCCAAACTAAACCCCTGGCTAGTGTTTTCTGACTATATTGAATCTTTCGGACATGTTGGCGCACTTAAAAAGCTCATACGGATGACATAAGAATAACATACTTTTAAATCCATTAAATTGGGTCCTGACACTACTGACACGTGCGTTCCAACTAAATTACCGAAACTGCCGTATTTTCAACTCACGACAATTTTAATAAATTCAATGATCACTTATTACCATACTCACACAGTAATATTCAAAAACATAATAACCAAATACTAACTCTCGTCTCGCTAGCATTTAAATCCGAATTAATTTTTCTAATTAATTAATTTTCCAATTAATTATTCGAAATTAAAAAAAATCCATTTCATTAACCTCACAATTAAAAGCCATTAAAATACGGGGTATTACATACTTCCCCCCTAATAACGGAATTTCGTCCTGAAATTCAGAAAAGAAGACATACCTGGAAAAATTAGGCATCCTTCAGTACTCAAAACAAAATATAAAGAAAGACCCAATCATTAAAGCCCTCGCTTCACAACAAGCTTGTTTAACACTCTTGATACTTTATCAGTTATAGGGTTACACTTCAATAAATTCACTTCACGTTTTGCTCTTACTAAACAACATTCAAATAAAAATAGCCTATACACCATTGGCCGCATTATCTCAATATTATTATGAGTCCGCACCTCACTACGCATTAACTCCCGCGTTTATCAAAACACCAAACTCCCATACTGGAAGAAATCAATAACACATCTGACTACTCTTGCCCATTCTTTGAATCTCTGTTCTTGCCATTATGACTTTTACACAAGGGAAAACCATTTCAGCCGGTTGGTGTTACACAAAACATTTGTAAACAACTTGCCCACTATAAATAGCTACAGGTGCTTTCCCCCAACTCTACCATTATGTAATATCTTCTCCCCATTACTACAATATACCTAACTTACTAGTTATACCTGATTTGTAAATGAAATGATCACACCGAATCCAAAACTGCTTTCATACAGTTCCACCAGTCGTCAGTAACCTTGCGCCTACTCCTCGGGCTATAGGCAATACAATCTTCTCTGAACGAAACGTTATCTCCACTACTTCCTGATACCCCACGTTGAAGGTGGATTTTGGGGATCTCTTCCTAGTTATGAATAATACTGCGTAGGACCACGTACCGACATGTTCACTATCTAATAGTGTAAATCCTACCAAGGATATAACAATTTCTCTCCTTCTGGACAACCTGTCCCACATATTCGAAGGAACACGTTAATTATCTTTAAGTTGGCAACCCCTCAAGGATTTTTTTTCCCAATTTGACTCTTCCATCACTGGAATCGTCAGCTAGATACAAAATTATCTGGTTGATCATTTTACCCCAACCAATCTACTACTTACTATACCCCTTTTAATGACGACTTTCACGTATACTTATTCCCGTCAAGTGATACTTATTAACCCCCTTCTTCCCTCGACGTATACCAAAATTTTTGACCCGTGCACCTTTCACCACGTTGTGCACATCTGGACTCTTATACTTTATCAACATCCTTACTCTATTTATGCGTAAGCCACCCTCAACATTCAATTGGGTTGAACTCCGCTCCAAATTGTCCATAATAGTTAACTATTTGCCTTCTCAAGAGACACTCCCTTTTTAAATGGCTTCCCACTGCCTTTCAACCAATTTTGGAGGTGTTATTATGATTGCACAAGAATCAATAAATTGTCGTCCTTCTCACGACGCTTAATCCACTCTACCACTTCCATTTCGTCATATTAATCCCATAAGTAATAATTTCACCCGTCTATGTCTCTTCTTCCGACGATTAATACATTAGTAAACCAAGATGTCTACACCCCTTATAACCCATGCATACGGGTTTAAACATCATATACGCTTTATATGTACTGCAAACTCTTTATTTCCTCTGCATTTGTAACATAGCTATACCACTTGGGCATTCTCAATCATCCCCGAATTAGAAATCCTAAGTCCTCCTTAACCTCATTGTATCCTTCAACCCGTCGTAATGAAACCAAAATTTTCATCATGTCCTCAACACATCATTGGATATACTGGCCTTATATCTTAATTTACCCTTTTAACTTCCAGTTATAACTACATACTACCATAACGATCGAGGTACCAAAATCATGGACGAATGGCCAAACATCTCCTTACTACCAACCATACGCTAAGTTTCATGCGTCGCAAACCGAAATCCAAACAAGGAACCCCCCAATACACTAATTCCTAGCATTATCGGTCATCGGGATTCGTTAAGCCCTCAGTCCATAACATGTACCCCTATATTACCGTCTCTTAACAACAAAGTTACATCTCCTTCTGCAATGACACTTAAGCAAGGAACTCCTTCTGAATGACACTTTCTTTTGACATTCATGGTAATCACATTTCATATAAATCATGCAAAGATAATTGGGGCTCTCAAAATCCCATCCCAGACACGTAACTATGAGTTTAAACTCCCAAATCTCTAAAGGGTGATAAAACATTGCACTCTTCTTATTATGACATCCTGAGCGTTAATTATAATAACCCGCTAAACCTTTTCGCTGACTAGTAAACCAATTACATACGAATCAAATCAATTAAATCCCTACGCATACTGGGATTAAATATCCGAGACCATTATACCTATTTGAAATAACAACAATATATAAATATTTTTATATATATACAAAAGTACAACTGCGAGCCCAGCCTTCGCACAGATGGGGCCTCGCCAGAATGAAACTTTCTACCCCAAGGTAGTAACCCCAATAAACTTGCAATACCATCACACTATCAGTTTAATCATATTTAAAACCATAATTAGGATAATATCATACTCGTATAACAAAGCACTAAAACGAGCAAATATACTGCTATCAATATACCCATTCATCCTCCGCGGATGACAATAAAGGTAACCCCACACTATCAAGGAAAATATTCACATAAATACTACTAAAATTTCCGATACTCACTAAACTCGACTCTCAAGAAAAAATAACAATAATAACAATTGTAGCAACTCGTTCATGCCACAAACAACATGCAACATCATCTGAGGATATAACTCATACTTCTATCCTGACAATCGTCTTGGATGCTCAAATGGTTCCTGGACTCAACACGCCTGTCCGTACCAACCGAATATTTCAATAACTGTTACCCTAGCCAGGCACAATACCTTTATCCCTACACTAGCTTCGGTAAACATTTAAAATGCACAGGTTTCTCTCCCCTCAAAATACCTCTACATATACTCTACTTATCTTCGATCACACTGACCATGTTAACGTGGTCCTTCTCTCGGACGTTGGTAGTCTCGACTCTGATGAATACCTCTATTGTTCCCTTAGCTTGATGGACCTAAGGAACACGTTACTAGTTTCCCACGTCTCTTACTAAAATCACCATCGCTCGGTAATAATTCAGCTATCCGAATTTTTTTTAACGGGTTCCCCGTTGGGTCTTCCCCTTGTGGTGTTTCTCCAACACAATTTTACTATTCTTACTCTTTATAAATTCCTCGATTCTTGCATCTCCCCACCCAAGGAAACGTTTACCTCCAAATTAACACTACTCGACATTATTACCATCTGCATTGACCGTCCAAGTAGAATTCCCCAGAAGAGCTAATAATTCTTCTTGTATGTAAATTCTCCCTTCAATATCCTCTTTTCCATTTCACCTACTTCACCTGGTGTAAGGTTCGCTACATAATTAAATTTCTCCTCACAAAGTGACCTCTGTTCGGCCCTCTTGTGTGAGTTCAGAATCACATTATCCTTTCACCCTGAACATCTTATGAAGGAACTTATGGTCATACCATACGTGTACGGCTTCTCTCGACGTCACATGCCAATTCTAAGTGTGGTGATTGTGCCTCACCATTGAAACTCAGCTCTTACGAGCCAAAAAAAAAAATTCCCCAATTTTCAATTCTAATTGGCCATACCTCGACATATGCCCAAGCCTTTGGATATATTACGCTCGTTTAGCTAGAACATGCCATCTCCGCATTTCGAGTATTTCCACTGTTGGTTCTCTTCGACGTTTCACCTAACTCTTTCTCTCCCATTCCAACCTTGTTGGGTGAGTCTCATTTGACCCCACTTTCTACTTTAGTTGTGCCTGGAAGTCATAAGTTGTGCCTTGGTCGTCTGTACCGTCCTGGACTTCCGTGCCATAATATGGGTGACTTCAACTACGGTCATCCTTCTTCAATAAATTCAATACCTCAACTGATCTTTTGCCTCTTGCTATTCGCCCAACTGTCTTTGCCTGACGTACTGCATTGTTTGGTGCACGAATACACCCGAATGCAGATAAGATTCACTAACATATGAGTCATAGCAGGAGAACGAAATCTCACCAAAGAAATCAACAATCCTAAACATAGGGCTCTACATCAAAGAAAGCTATGCTGGAAGCATAATAATCCGCACAGATCCTAGAGGACACTAGAACCTGATGCCTTGATACAAACTGTAACATCTCGTCTAATTAAATATCGGGTAGCTACTCATTTATTAAATTAATACAGAATATAAAGTTGGTTCAGTCTTAGCATCACTGTCGAAAAACATATAATTTATTACTAGCCACATAATATTTAAAAAGAGAGATGTCAAATTTTATTAATTAAGCCAACACTTAAATAAGAATTTATTTAATAATCCATCAATCGCATAACCAATGTCATATAAATTCTCAACGAGAAGAAATCAAATAAGTCTGGAGTAAACACTCCAATAATAAATATGCCAGAGTAAATAATGTCCAAATACAAGAGTCTGAATAAATAATAAACCAAAAACTGAAATCATGAAACATGCAACTACAACCTCTAAATGAGAATGGGTGACATTCCCTAACTGATACAAATGACTCTGAAGGAATTAAGGACAAAATGAGATCGTCTGCTACCAAGATCCTGTAACTTCCATAGCAGCTACAACACGTCCTCTGAATGGAACTCCTCTGCTTGGCGTCCCTGTGGCTGGAAACCTAAAAGGTTTTTACAAAACATAAAATAGATGTGGAGGAAAACGGGTCACAGCCCGATGTGAAAACAGTTTAAAATTTTAGCAAGTGTTTAAATTATAATTAAACATCAGATATTATAAACACGTTAGTTGCGTACTCTCACATGAGTTTCTTACCTCTTAACTACTGTGCATGCCTGACGTATGCCTTTAACCCATCCTAGTTATGCCACTATCTAACTAGTTTGTACCACTCCTGCCTTCGCATTCTAACACAGAGTATCTACACGTAACACCCAAATAAGCCATATTTATAACCCATGTTCACATTCATTAAATTACTTATCTCAAGTATTAATTAAATTATCATACTTAACCCATTCAAATATCTTAGTTATTCACATCCACTAAGCAACAATGAACCACTCACAAGTACAGAAGTATATCACTCTCAGTACATATATACATCTATGGCACCCCTAAGCTAAGTTGCGGTGCACGCATACCCTGCTATTAAATCGATGTACATCACGTACGTAAGGGTCACGTGTTTCGAATCACTTAGGAACCGTCTAAATACAAATCACACATATTGGAGGCGAACATAGTTCACATACCCACGGGTCACGCACATACCTACCCTCCCATGGTCAGCTGACTTATCAACTCACAAATAAGTCATTCATAGTACTATGTCCTTAAGGTACCAATCTAAATCCCCCCGATGGCACACAAGGATAAGAGGGTCCTTTTCCATAATAAAACTGATCTCCCGTGATAGCAAGTATGGTAGGTATGTCATACACATAAGAAACCCATACACTAGGATATTCATATAACCTAAGTAATCATATATCAATATAGATGTTCACACATTTCATCTAATTAATCTCGTACGTAGCAAGTTTACTCCGAACATTACACATAATATATTTTCCATTTGATAACTCTCTCGCCGTATCAATTTGAGTACTTAAACCTATCACAAAAGGTTACCAGGTCTCTTATTGGTTTCTAATATCATCTCAGTACTCGAAACCCCTCCGTTGCTGCCGTAATCTTATATCATCATTAATTCCAGTTATAGTTTCATTCAAACGCTTTCTAATCGTACCTCACTCGGTAGACCCTCGTAAGCAATAGCAATCAATTCCATAAGTTATAACATTCTCCGATAATAACTAAGACCCTAGTGACTTTATCTAAGTCCTAAAATATAATATTAATCACCTTAATAACCAACATCGGCTTTGGAATAATCATTAAACTTTAAAGAGAAACAATTGTCAAAAATCAGAAGGGGTCGATCGATTGAAGGAAAAGGTTCGATCGATCGATGGTTCGATCGATCGACATTCTTGAGTCGATCGATCGATAAAGCAGGTATCAACCCAGAAATTCTTAACAGTTACGGGTTCTCCACTTTTTACATCTCAAACTCTTCATTCTAATGTCCAAAACTCACAAATAAATATACTAATCAACCTACTAACATGTTTACATCATTCCCCACGTTTTTGATTCATCAAATCAATCGATAACATCAATTACATGAATCAAAATACCCAATTTACATTTAAAAACCTAATTTTCCTATTTCTTCAAGAACATCACATAATTAAATCAAATTTCATAATTCCCTACCCATAAATCATAAATTCGTGGTTGTTATCATCTCCAACATACACTACATGCAAGTCCTATCCAAATTATGATTTTAAACCTTTCAAATCCATTCAATTTTCGTTTTTCATGATAAATCTTTAAATATATAAAAACATGTAAACTATATGCTTTGAATATTTGAAAGATAAATCACTTGCTTGTAATATGTTGCTTCTAATCCGTTGATGATGTTAAGGGCTGGTTCTCCTCCTTTCTCCAGCCATAATTCCGGCGAAAATGGTGGTGGTGGGTGGTGTTTTTTGGTTTGGAGACCTTTTGCAACTTCCCCTCTAACTCACATAGCCCACTCTTTGATTTTTGGTTGATAATGGCCCTAATGGCCTTACCAATAATAATTAAATAAACACTAAAATTCGTGGGTCTTAATTCCTTAATTTTAAAAATGACAAAAATACCCTTCCGGGTTGCCGGTTTGGCCTAAAAATGCCCCCAGACCCAAACTAAATCCCTGGCTAGTGTTTTCTGACTATCTCGAACCTTATGGACACGTTGGTGCACTCAAAAATCTTATACGGATGACATAAGAATAAAATACTTTTAAATCCATTAAATTGGGTCCTGACACGACTAACACGCGCGTCCCAACTAAATTACCAAAACTATCGTATTTTCAACTCACGATAATTTTAATAAATTCAATGATAACATATTACCATACTCACACAGTAATATTCAACAGCATAATAATAACCAAATACTAACTCTCGTCTCGCTAGCATTTAAATCCGAATTAATTTTTCTAATTAATTATTTCTCCAATTAATTATCCCAAATTAAAAACAATTCCATTTCATTAACCTCACAATTAAAAGCCATAAAAATAAGGGGTATTACAAGGATCTTCTTCGGTGACTAGCTCAATGTGGTCACAGTGGATAGGTTTATCTTGTTTTTGGACTAGGAAAGGGACCATTGTTATTACATCCAACATGTAATTATGGAGGCTAAGGTAGCAAGGTCATTGACAAAGTTGTTCTTTACTCGGGGTAGGTAGTGGAAGGTGATATCTTGGAATTGGGAGGCCATCTCTTCTAGGTGGGCATGGAAGGGTAAGAGTTTCTCATCCTTGACTTTCCATCTTCTGAGGGTTGAATCCTTGTAGACATCTAGGTATCAGATTCCTTTCTTGAGAGAGACTTTGAGGCCTATCGTGCATGCCTCGTATTTAGTCATGTTGTTAGTGCAGGGAAAATCCAGCTTGATGGCAATGGGAGTGTGAGAGTCATCAGGGGAAATTAGGAGGATCCCACTGCTAGACCCTTTCTTGTTGGCAAGAATGTCAAAGAACATTTTCCACTAGAGATCCTTTTTATGAGGTACAAAGGATATTTCCATCTGGTAACTCGGGAATCCAAACACTGGTTTCTTCCATAGTGTAATCAATGATGTAGTCAGAGACGTCTCTTCCTTTCATGGCTTTCTGCGTGACATACACAATATCAAATTCGGCTAGTAGCATCAACCAATGGGCCATTCGGCTAGACAGTAAAGGTTTCTTGAGAAGGTATTTGATAGGATCCATTCGTGCCACAAGTTTAATGGGAAAATGAGTATATAGTGTCGTACTATTTGTGTGACCTAGACAAGGGCGACCCATGATTTTTCCAAGGCGTTGTAATTAAATTCGTACCCGACCAATTTGTGATTATGGTAGTATATGGATTTTTCTTTGTGTGTTTCTTCAAGGTATTGGGAGAAAAAGCCCCAATTGCAGTGCCTGTTACGGTCAGGTATAGGAGTAAGGGAAGACTGGGCTATGGTGGCATGAGTATGGGAGGTCCAGTTAAGTATTATTTGATCCAGTCAAAGGCTTTTTGGCAAGCTTCATTCGAAATTTTGGTTGAGTCCTTCTGGAGGAGTATGAAGATGGGTTCACAGAAAGAAGTCAACTGGCTGATATACTTCAATTTTCCAAGGAAACCCCAAACATCCTTCTCCATTCGGGGTGGTGGCCTTTCGATTATTTATTTCAATTTTGGGGGATCTGCTTCAATCCCCTTTTCACTAACCATGAATCCAAAGAGCTTTCCTTTGGTAACTCCAAAAACATATTTATGTGGGTTAAGTTGCATCTGGTATCGTTGTAGTTGCTCGAAGAACCCTCTAGAGAGCAGGGATATGACCTTCCCTAGTCTTAGACTTGATAATCATATCATCCACGTAGACCTTGACTTCTATGTGTATCAGATCATGCAGGATAGTCGTGGTAGCCCTCTGGTAGGTAGGCCCTACATTTTTAGACCAAATAGCATAACAGTGTAATAGAAGGTTCGCCAAGAGGTGATGAATGAGGTTTTCTCTTGATGATTTGGGTGCATCTTGATCCAATTATATCAGGCAAACCCATCAACAAATGACTTGAGGGCATAATTGGCCATGTTATCCATAATTATGTCGATATTGGGTAGCAATAATCATCTTTCGAAGAGGCTTTGTTCAAATCTCGATAGTCAACACATATGACCTTTCCTCCAGATTTCAGCATGGGATGATATTGGCTAACCATATGGGTTATTTGATCACACAAATGAAACCTACATTTAATTATTTGACCACTTCTTCCTTAACCTTAAGCGACCATTCGATGCAGAGTTTTTGCAGTTTCTATTTGACCGGTTTGCATTCGGGGAGCATTAAAATCTCGTATTGAGTGATCTCGGGATTAATTTTGGCATGTCGTCATAGGACCATGCAAAGACATCGACAAATTCCTTCAATATTTTTTCAAGTTGTGCGCACTCAAGCTCGTTAAGGGTAGACCCTATACCGATCTCGCTCATTTGGTTACTAGAATCGAGATTAATAACAACATGTTCATATTCATTAACTCGAACGCGGTTATGTTGTTTGTTATCAACTTTATTAATATCAATTAAGAATTGTTCATATATGAAATCATCATCGTAAAGAGTTTGATTATAATCAAGGCAATTAATGTAAGGTGCAACAAGATACTCAAAATCTTCATTTATTTCATTGTTGGTAAAAACAACATTGAGAACCTCATCGAAGGAGGTCTCGATTACATCAGAATAGGGAGGAATACAAAAAAAAGAGGGATACACATCAGAGTTAGGTTGTATTTCAGCAGGTGGAACTGACACAAAATTCTAGTTCATGAGAGGTGCATCAACAACTTTGATCAGGCAGGATGGATCAGATGATGTAGCACTTGGGAGGATCATGAAAAGTGTCAGCCACAATGTCTACAAATTGAATGAATCCTTAGAGACACTTCCCTCAAGATCTTTGGTAGTAGCTGTAGTATTTCAATGAGCGATTGCACATGATACTAGAAATTTCGTCCCATGAGTAATGGTCTTGGAAGAAGAGATCTCCATTCCTTGTTTCATCTCCTTGTCCACATGATCAAACCACGGTTTGGGAAAGCTTCAAAATGGAAACCTTCACCCTCTCTAATGAATCTTCAGTTCAAGGAATATCTTGAGACAATCTTGGAATTTTCTGGCCTTCTCTTCAACCGGGGTTGGTAAAGCATTTTGAGTTCCTTTGATGATGGTTAATAACCAAAACTATAAGGAGGAAAGGCTTTATACAGTACTATGGGTTCTAGCATCCCCTATTGTCTTCGACCTAACCCAATTTCGGGAATAAAGTTCATGTTCTTGAACATCGGAATCAAATTGATGTTGCCATTAGGGTTGTGTTCTGGACAAACTCTGTCTTTGAAATTGTCTCCTGTTGGGAGAGGAAGTGGTTCGACTAAAAAAAATGACAGAAGCATATCATTTACCCCATGCTATATCTCTAATACCAAATTACTGGTGATTATATTCTCAATATTTTCATTGCAGCCCAAGATTGTGATGACATACCCATTAGAAAAGAACTTCAGTTTTTTATGGAGGGAAGAAAACACACCCTTGATACTATGGAGCCATGGTCGTCCAAGAAACATATTGAAACATGTCGGGATATCAATGATTTAGAATTTAAAAATGAGATTTATAGGGCCATACCCTATTATAAGCTTTATGGATCCCATCATTTCTTGATGACTATTATCATAAGCGCACACTACGAAAGAGGTTGGAGCAAGATCGTTCACTTTCAGTACCAAATAATTGAGGGATCTTAATGGGAAAATATTAAGAGCTGATCCATTATTGATAAGAAAAAGTGGGACAAACTTTCCCATGCATTTGACTGAGATATTGAGAGAATAGTTGTAATTTAGACCAATCTTAGGGATTTCTTCTTCAGAGAAGGAGAGCATTCTAGTAGAGGTTATATATTCGACCAGATTGACTGCTTCTTCTAGCATAGTGGAAGGAGGGATGGTGGTCCTGGTGAGTAATTTGATCAAGGAATTCTGATACATCTAGGAAGACATAAAGAGTCCCCACAAAGTAATGTTAGCTTGGGTTTTCTTCAATTCATCGAGGATCTTGCTCTCCTCGAGGGTCATTTCTGGCATAGGAAGTTTTTTAAAACCTTTTCACTTGTCGATCACTAAGGACTGCGAGTTTGGAACTTAGTAATGCCTCCCTAATCTAGTCATATGGTTCACAAAAGAGGGAAAAAAGAGAAACCCGATTTCCTTATCTATCTTGGGTTGTTCAACCACCTTGTTAATTTCTCCTAGCATCTCCTCAAACGATATAATTCCACATATGTTGACTATTGGGATAGTCTTTTCTGGTTTGTGCTCTTCATATAAACTATCAAATTCGTCTCCCCATCCGGTGGCAATGACATCATCTTTCGACGAAAAGTCAATGTACTCCACAACCTCAATGGCCTCTTCGTATAGGTCCTCCCACTTAATGGGGAGATGTATAATTGAAGGGACTGGGAGACCTTGTAGTTTTAAAGCATTAAGTATCTTGAAAGTATTGTAAATTTCATCGGTCTATCGAAATAAGTATGTCATTCTCTGAACGATATCATCTAAACTAGCTTCATCGATAGGTACCACCTAGCAATTTGGATCTCGATCCCATTTCCAAGCTTCCAAGAACAGCGTACTAAATCTCTGGTAGTCAATGGTCATTTCTAAGTGCAATTTCAGCCCAAATTCTAGAAGCTGGTTTAATAATATTGCTAATTCCATATCTTTCCTTCCAGAGCGAGTACGAATAAGAAGGCATGCTCTTGTAAGGAGTGACATAGCCGGATAGGAAAAATAATTAGGATGCAGGAGAAAATATGGGAAAACTTGGAGGGGTTTAGGGAAATATATGGGTATAATAGGTTATTTACAGGGTATGATCTAGGTAGATGGATTAAATTTTGATTCTTCTTCTAGGAAGATGGCATTTGTATGATTTGGGAGTCGAATGTGGTTAGTGTTTGGTTTAGGATTGGCTGGTGGGGTGATGATACCCCGGTCAATCCGACCTTGGATTAGATTTCGTAATTGGAAACACTGGTCACTGGTATGCCCGATATTTTGGTGAAAATATCAATGGGCATCAGGTTTAAAATTTTTGGGAAGTGTGTTTGGTAATGGCTAAGGACCAATGGCTCAATAAGATTTTGGCTTAAAAGGTCTTAGCAAACTTTGAAAAGCGAAGCACAAAGCTCAGTATATTCTTTTTTTACTGGGTTAGGGTGGCTTTCTAGTGCCCATAAAGTTGTAGGCTGAGAGATATTATTGATGGTTAAAACTCTAGTATTGGCATACTTTCTTCGGCTTAAGTTCTGTCTTGGTAAGATTTTCTTCGATCTCTAATCCTTTTTCTTGAAGGGCTAGAAAATGGGGGTAGTAGTGTCCTCACATTATTGTTCTAACATGGGGTAAGAAGTTTTATAATACTGACTTGATCTTTTTGGAAAGGTCGGTTAGTCATGGTTTTCGCTTTCTCTTTCCACCATGTTTTGAAGTTACTGACAAATTCCCATGGATTTTATTTGAGAAGTTCTAAATCACAGCGGGTGACCTCCAACTCTTCGTTATACTTTCACTGTGACATGAATTCATGGGAAACATCTTCCCAACTGCGAATCCTTGACTCCTTAAGAGATAAGAACCAGCGAAGAGCGTTGTCCTTCAAAGTCTGTTGGTACA